>CM040239.1:105204830-105804830 GCA_022545495.1 Chrysanthemum lavandulifolium | reverse complement strand
AACAGGTTGGACGAGTCATTTTCAAGGGTATGTTCATTCAACACAGTATTACACATACTTCATGTTATTTACAACACACATCACATACTTACTCTCACGCCGGGAGGTGGTTAGCGAGGCCCAACCCTGCGCGATCATAACGAAGTGTCTACTATTTCTTATTGCAGTTGGCTACAAGGTTGGCGCAAGCATATCACCCTCATACCCTTGATCACCATCGAGGCCCAGTCGTCACAATTATTGTACAATCAATAAGCTTGCTCGATTGTATCTTAAGGAGATAGTATCGCGTCATGGAGTACCGATATCTATCATTTCTGATAGGGATAGTCGTTTTACATCCGAGTTTTGGAAGTCATTACAGACAGCATTAGGAACGACTTTGGATATGAGTATTGCTTACCATCCACAGACCGATGGTCAAAGCGAGAGAACCATTCAAACTTTAGAGGACATGCTTAGAGCATGTGTTATTGATTCGGCAAAGGTGGGAGACACCTCCCTTTAGGCGAATTCTCTTACAACAATAGTTATCACTCTAGCATTAAGGCCGCCCCATTTGAGGTATTGTATGGCGAAAATGTCATTCTCTGTTCGTTGGGCTGAAGTTGGCGAGTCAACTTAGGTCCCGAACTTGTCTTAAAACCACCGAGAAGATAGTACAAATTAAGTAATCGGTTGCAAACCGCTCGTGATGGACAAAAGAGTTAGGCCGATAAGAGCGTAAACCTTTAGAATTTTAGGTAGGAGATCGTGTTATGTTGAAAGTTTCTCCTTGGAAAGGGTGATTCATTTTGGGAAGCGTGGAAAACTCAATCCCGATATATTGGTCCCTTTCCAATCACGGAAAGAATCGGACGATAGCATACCGCCTGGAGCTACCATCGGACCTGAGTAGTGTACACAATGTCTTTCATGTTAGTAATCTTAAGAAATGTCTTTCGGAAGAAAACATAGTTGTGCCTTTAAGAGATATTCGTATTGATGAGAAATTGAATTTTGTTGAGGAACCGATTGAGATTATGGATCGTGAGGTTAAAAGGCTGAAGAATAGCCGTATTCCGATTATTAAGGTTCGTTGGAACTCCCGACATGGACCGGATTTCACCTGGGAACGTGAGGACGTTTTCCGTAGGAAGTATCCTAAACTTTTCATGACATCAAGCAACTCGGAGTGAAACCCGGACGGGTTTCTTCCGAGGTCGGGAGGCTGTGACAAGCGGCAATTTAGGAGTTTATTTTAGGTAACCGCATTACGTTAAACTAAACTGAGATTTGCCTTTATCACTATTTTTATATACCGTGACTTGATTTTATATCGTCTATTGGTTTTTATGATTTATTTCATTATTAAATGAGTTATCGTATGAGTTTTAACTCTATTTGGTAGGCACTATTCGATTCGGCACTAGAAAAGCCTAAAACAAGAGTTATTGTAACTTTTAGACCGTAACTCGAAAATTGACAAATAAATAGTCAAAACTCATGGAAAAACGTAAATAACGATGTTGGAAAGTTGAATAAATGTTGTGGGACACTCGGGGGACAATATGTGAGCTCGGGATTAGGTAAACGGGATAGTTACAAAAAATTACAACTCGACCCCTCCCCTTTTCTCTTGAAGTCGGCGCCCCCTCATCCCAAAAAATTATTTTTGAGGTCTCTAGTGGCCTAGTATAAATACCCACCCAAACCCTCATTTCACCTCATTTGTTTCTCTCTCTAAAAACACACATATCACCATTTCTCTCTCTACCTTCTCACTCTAAAAACCCTAAACCACCACCTTGTGGCCGCCGCCACTGTTCCGGCCATTTTCCGGCCACCACCGGTGCGTCACCCAACACCTCCACCACCAAAAGAAAGATCTCTTTCTCCTCTTTCCAAACATATATAACACGCCCCATTTAGACCTCCATAACACCTTCAAATCTTTGAATCAAGATTGGTACTTTTAGGGTTTCAAAGGGCTTTTGCAATTGGTGATTAGATAAGGTAAAGGGAACATGTTTTGAGCTTAATTGGGCAATAAAAACCCATGAATTGAAAATTAGGGTTTCGACCTAATTATAATTTTTGGGGCTTTTGGGTGGAACATGAAATTAAAGCTAATTAGTGTATAAATAAACAAGTAATTAGTGTTTGGTACATGTGTGGTGTATTAGTTTGATGGGTTTGTGCATTTAGGGTTTAGTTGCATATTTTTTATTAAGAATAGTTTATGGGTTTTGTGTTTGGTTAGTGTTTGGAGCTTGAATGATTGGATTTGAGTGTTGTGGGATTGATTTGGTAGTGTTTGGATTGGTTTGGTGAGGTGTACGAGCCACGAGAACGCGTCTGAGGCCTTTGGCTTCGTCGTGGCCTACTTGGGTCATGGGTTCGAGTTGGGTCGATTTGGTAGCTTGTTGATTGGTATTGTTGAGGTTTGGATGAGACGCGGAGCCGAAAAGCTTCAGAGCTTGTTTGGTTCACGTGGTCTTGACCGCGACCGTGTCATGACCATTAGGGTCATAACATTGGTTTCGAGTACTTTTGGTTGATTGATTGGTTGGCGAGATTGTTTTGAGTTGGTTTGGGATTGAATTACGATATTATGACATTTAATTTGGACTTGATATATATAATTGTCAACTTTGAGCTACGTCGGCGTTACTTTGACGTTTTAGTCAATAGTTGACTCCGACAAAGCCGTAACATGGACTTTAGTATAATTTGGACTATTGATTGATTAAAAGCCGAGAAGTTATGACTCGTGCTTGTGGACTCGAAACGAATAACGATATGAGATTAATAATGGAATTTGACGATATATATCTCTATATTATATATAACAGGAGGCATTTGGCATTAATGCCACCTCAATGCCTAGTAATTGTTTTTCATGCCACATAAGCATTTTTGGTCCAACTAAGCAATTTATTAATCCACCTAAGCACTAATTTTTTAATTTAATTAGATTTTATATATATTTGGATTTATAATTATTTTTTTGTAAATTTGGATTTTATATAAATTTCGGATTTTTAATTATTTTTTTTGTAAATTTCGTATTTTTAATAAATTTTTTTGAAAATTATTTATAAAAAGGGGCTTTGCAAAGATTGAACCTTGGTCATTTGGATAAATAACTTGTGTGTTTACCACTTAGGCAACAAGTTATTTTGATAATTATGTTGCATATTATAATATATAAATGCCTATAATTATATTGGAATCCTATACTGAATACAATTTATCTACAAAAATTATATTAAGTAATTATCTTTTTTGAAACTTATTATACATATCTTTTCCTTAAATATATACTTTTTCTTAATTCATTCATTATATATTTTTTTACAGAACCCTAATATCATTATACATATTACGTTTATGTTTACAGGCACCATGCAGCTCACACAAACGCCCGAATACTTATTGCACGGTATGCTTCATATATGATAATTAACAAAGATTTCACCATCAGGAATTCTTTAGTATTAACTCTCTTTGCACTTGCACAAGTATGTTAACCGTTCAAAAAGCGATACAGTTTCAAAATTTATTATTAATGGTGGGGTTGGCGTGACTAGGATTTTCCTTTATTTTTTTTTAATCAAAGCTTTAGGCTCTAAGCCTCTAACATAACCTTAAAATTGGTTATATCATAGGGTAAAGTGAAAATATTGGACTAAAATACTAAATGCCTTGAAAGATCCAATATATAAAACAACAGAAGATGTTGGATCGATATACTTTAATCAAACTAACTTTAACTAGCTTGTTAAGGTTTAACAACCTCGGATAAATCCTAAGTTATTAACAAAGAAACACCGAGCAATCTTTATCAAGTGCACGCGAATTTACTTAACAAAGCTAAGAAGAATAACTTTTATTATAAACTCTAAATGCTTATTATGCACGGATACTCTAAACAACTCTAAGATTATCGAACTTCTCTACAAAACACTAACTAACTTGTGAATTCATAAACTCTAAAACTCATAGACTCGTGCGTCTAATACCAATCTAAGAGTCCTTTTATAGGCTCAAGAAATCCTAGTCGGTTTACAATTCGTATCCTTATCGACAAGTAATCTAAACATAGAATATTCTAGAGTTACAATACTTTCCATAAACGAATATAACAGTTCTTTTGTTCTTTCAAGGTACTTTGACTTCATAGTGCGATGCTTTGACTTTGTCTTTAGCGATGCTTTGACTCTTTGACTTTTCCGGTGCTGCGACTACAGGTACTTTCATATCTTGATGCTTTCATATCTTGACACTTTCATATCCCAACAATCCTCCCCAACTTGAATTCTACTTGCTTGACTTCAAGTTCCTTTATGAATATATCTTTAACATCTTCATCTTTAAGAACAGCAGTTGTTTCATAATCTTTGGATTGTATCTCTGTAGTGTCATGCTTGTCAAAGTATCTCTAGAATTATTCTTTCACAATGACATCGACAAGTTCCATCTTTTCGGCAATACAACAACATATGACAATTTGTACATTAATTCGATGAAAGTTGCATACTATTCTCATCACTTCCGGTGTGTTAACTCCGTGAGAGGTGAATCATTGAAAACTTAATGGTTTAGATCTCTTTACCAAAGCCATTATCTCGAAGTAGCCAAATGTTTTGGTGTGTAAGACCATGGTACATTGATAACCATATGATTTTTAGCAAATCACCGACTATCAACAGTTTGTTTTGTCTTTACAAAAGTGCCCTTACGGACTAGTTAGTTCTTCTATCTAATGGTGAACTAATTACCAATAATGGTTTTCCACGCCTTTACCACAAGCTATTTTCTTGTGGGCTAGCCAACTCTTCACATTCTTGATATGGTGAGTTGATTACCATCCAACTTATTAGCAAATTGTCAACTAAAAGCGGTTTGATATATCTTTACGAGCCGTTTGCTCATGGATTAGCCAATCCTTTTGTAACCATGGTGGATTGATGACCTATTGTTGCCATCTCAAAAATCCATTTATTTCACTTAACCTTTGTTTCAAAAAAATTTGTTACTTAGCAAAGGTTACATTCAAAAATCACTTAGCCGGTTTAAAAGCGCAAGTAGTACTTTGATTAAAATCTTGTTTGATCGACAATACTTTGAATAAAATCTTGATTTATCAAAATAATTTATTCAATTAAGTCTCATACCGTTTTCATCATCTTGACAATGGTAATCCGGTTGATAAACAAGTTGATAACCATGCAAGCGGTTTCATTATCTCTTCTACTTCCATTCCATGCTCTAGCATTCTTCTCATGAGCTCGATGTGAGAGGGTATCTTCTTCTCGCAAACATGTATCATTGTTCCATTTTCGACTCTAAATCATGAACTCGGACTCTTCAAAGAATCTCCAACAAACAATTTCCCAATTATCTTGATTCTTCCAAATATCATCAGTGCTCTCTTCTTGCTTTCCCATGTAGTTATGAGATCACCATGTAAAACTAAACCAATCCTTCTAATGGATTATGTTCAAAGTAAGCTTTCACCACATGATATAAATAGAATAAATCTACTCTATCTATAATGTGCAATAAGTCCCATAGCCTATTGAAAACTTTGAAACTTTCATCTTCGTATGAAAAATCATATAATCTCCATCTTTGGATTTCACAACTTCAAAAGCACTAATCATTATCCATTCATCTTCATGTCGGCATCTTCTTTGAATATTCAAAATCTACCACTCGAGATAATTCCTCGTTCATCTTTTGTCTCGGATCTTAATTCAACTTTTCTTTCTTTGAAAACCGAACATCCATAACTTCAATTTTCCTTTTCTTTTCAAACTTTTCTTCTCTCTGCTTGAGTCTAAGTAGCTTCTTCTAAAATCTTTGATGCCTGCAACATCCTTCTTACAAGCCTCTGTTTGACATCATATAGTCTTTTCATATCAACATAGTTCGGTTTACGCAATCCTTTATATCCTACGCTTTTCAAATACGCCATCATTGCATTCCTTTCTTTAGCTAAATTAGGTCTTCTTGACATATATCTAACGGGAGTAGGTGATCAGTAATGGTTCGTGACTTGACATCTAATTCATCTTGTAACTTCTTGCTTCTTTACTACGAGCTTCTTGAGCTTCGAGCTTCTCTATCTTTAGCATTTAACTCTTCTTGAAACTTTCTAGTCAGACTTCATTCCTAGCAACTTCAATTTCTCTAAGTTTTGCCAAAGTTAGCTTTTTCTTCTTAGTTTCAACGAGAACACCATTTCCTTTATCCTTAGGATCAATTGCAGGTTGAGAAGTTCTTTGTTGTTCTTCTTCTTGTACTTCTCGAATAGTAACTCCACCTCTTGGTTGTGATAAATCTCCTAAAATTGTAGCAATGAACTCATCATCACTTGCGAATGAATAGGTTTGAGAATAGTCTCCTCTTCTTGTATAAGCTCATGTAGAAGGACCAACTTCCTCTTCAAAATCTAACACTCTTGGAGTTATTACCTCTTGTCTAAAGGTACTTGAAAAGCAAGACTTTGTTGTTCAAGACCTTGATCATCGCTAGACTTTGAACTTGAACTTGCTCTGAGTATCTGAATGATCTTTTCTTCGACTTTTTAGAACTTTCGGGTTCATTTTCTTTAACCATATCTTCTTTCAAGTTCTGTTCTTCTAAATTCCTCCCAAGTTGATGTAAGATGGTTTATGAACCTTTTGGTGTTTACTTGGCTTAGACTGCCTTTGTGCTTTCTTCTTTGATTTGACCCGATACTGAAATTCTTTAACCAAAGGCCGACAAAAGTTTTAGCCTTCTAAATTTTAACTTCAATTTCTTTATCTCGCTTGGCTTGAGCCTTAGCAGGTCTTTGCAACTCAACCAACTCCTTGTTAAAACATAATTGTCCAATGTCATTTCTTTAGGGGTATAGTATGTGAATCATCTCCTTTAATTGATGAATGTTCCTCGATTGAGAAGCGAGGAGATTGTTGTGGAGATGGAGAAGGTGATCCTGCAATTTCTTCTTGAACTTCATGACTTGGGAAACAAAGACTGTGGAAATGTAGTACCTTCTTGAGAAGCAAGCTTGCGGATGCAGGTGCTTGCGGATGCAGTACTTACAGTGCAGATACCTTCACTTGCTGCAAGATCTTCAACATCGCCTCTATGACTGAACAACTTCCATCATAGAAGTAGTTAATGGCGTCTCGGACCTCCGAATAGATCACTTCTTCTAGCCACAAAAGTAAAAATCTTTGCTTGTTGTACAATAACAGGAAGTAAATCGGTTGGCTTCGATACATCAGCAAGTTGTTTGTTCAAGAAAACTTGTATAAACCTGGGATACATTAACCATTTGGATCCATGATTAATGTGAGAAAGCATGCCATCTAGAATCAGCCTTGAAAATTAAAAACACGATCTGTAGCCAATCCCACCATAGCAGATGCTATATGAAAGATATTGGATTTTACTTACATATCATAACATTAACACAATGAGCATATAGATGATTTTAGAGAGAGAGAAAGTGGGATATTCTAGTAAGAGAAACTTGTAGAATATTAGATTACCAAAAGAACATCCAACCCTCTACCTTGCAAGGTAGAGGGTATTTATAGGTTACAAATTAAACGACCTCCTGACGGCGTGTGGATCAGGGATACAATGGGTAAAGACCCGTCCTTCCTCCACGGTGTTGCACTAAACTAAACTATGCTGCAAACTTAACTAATAAACTCCTAAATAATGAAACTAACGACAAATCTACGAGCTACCTTATGCTAGATAATAGTTGGGGTGACCGACTCTTCACTATGGAATTTTCTAATTCCTAACAATCTCCCCCTAAGGGAGGTCACCCCATGTTTTACACTTCAAAACCTAGCATTCTATTCATGACTTTGTTCTTGAGCTCGTAGACTTTAATACTTCAACATCGCAATCTTTGTGCATATGTAGTGCAACTTCAAAGTCTGCATAGATATGTACTTTAAAGTGGAGGTCATTAATGATCCATGAGATAATAATTATGAGCCATCTTTTGAGATCATCAGCTATGAACAATTCTCTGAGACATCCATTGTGGTGTTGGTTTACTGTGATGTTGTGACATTCGGACCGACATGCTCACTTTTCGGATCAAGGTATCTTCTCATCAGACTAGCGGAAGCTTTAGTTGATTCATGATATAGGCAGCGGCGTAGTAGAAGCATGGAGTGAAAATATCGAGTCATTGATGCACTAATCATGAAATCTTTTGAGATGAATGTGTTAAGTGAGCATGCGGCTATGGATTGACCGCTTCATTACGATCGATCAAAGCGTCGGGTGTACCGCATACAACAGTTAGCAATAAATCGCATGAAAGTGTCTTTGATCACTTTTGTTGAATTGAGGTACACGCCCACGGTTCCCGCTGATCGATACATGTACTTGTCATGATCGGTATAATTCAAGAATTTCCTTGATGGGGTTTCGCGGTACTCTAGCCGTTCTCAAACCGGAACATCTCAAAGAAGACAACACGGATTGAGTGAACCAAATAATTTTAAGTCCACCGATTGATGAAAAGAGATTTGAGAAACAATCGTGTATTGCTCAATAAAATTGTTTTTGCAATACAACGAAGGTTTTATTGAAAATCAATTATCAATCATAAAAACACCTTTTGGTTTGAAAGATGAGTACACGGTCGATGTGTTAAAGAAAAGAGTTGTTAAGCACAAAGACCGCTTCAAAGGTATCCGTCAATCCATAGCTCGAACCGTGATTGATTCAAGAGATTGAATCGCCCCATTGTTTCTCGTTAGGTTGTCACATGGTTGATCTATATAATAGATCTCACATGCCACCTACCAGGAGCTTGTTTGATGTTGGCTCCGAAAGGCTTTCCATCTTCATTGTGAATATGTAAACACATCACTCGGATGTTCGCAATACCACAAGGATAATGCGTGGGACTCAAGATATACTCTTTTTCCACATTGTGTGAAACAGAGAGACTTCATTGAAAGTGTCCTAATGAGATTTATTGATGATCTCGTGGCTCTAGACTCAATTTTGTGCATATTTGGATCCCGTGTCGAGACTAGGAGAGGGTCTCCTTCTTCAATATCAACAATCTCCAAGAGAAAGTAGATAGATAATGTCGGTTCCCGTGAGAATGAAACAAGTCCTTTTAAGAGGAACTTGAGTGGTTTGGAAAGTTGAAGTGCGAGGCGTCAATTGAGTCTATGACGTCTTGTCTTCAATACCGATGTTACCATCGAGTATATGAATTGAACCCGGTATCACCTAAGGTTGAATAAATGGAGGCTATTTGTTTTCACCCTTTCTTTCATTCAATTCTTTTAATTCTTCAACCCTTCTTGCTTACTTACGAGACTTCATAGCTAGAACCTTGTTGGGTTTATTTTAGTACTAGCTCGGCCTCAATCCGCACTCTTCCCATATCTCATTTTTCTCCTTTTATCATCATACCTAAGAACTCTACACTAACTAGTGGATAGTCCTGGTAGATCCCTCCGGTTCGGCGGATCATGGGAACACATACCTAACCTTATCATCCTTATATCACCGTACATAAAGTAAAGTTGGTCGATCTATTTGGTATTGTTCATACGCCATTGGAACCAATTGAGAACCATTTGAAAATCAATCCGGATACTTGTGATATATTATCGAAACATTTTGTACCGAATTGTTTTGATATTTTAGAATAAGTGCTCCCCCTCAACATGTGCATGAATTGTTTGAAATTGTTTTGCACACGGAGGCAAGAAGAAGAAATTACTTCTTTGATTACCATTTTCTAAAAGATATCACCATCACTTCCTTGATCAAATCAAGTAGATAAAGCATTTCCAGGAAGGATGAGGTTTTCATAAGTTTGCTCCCCCTCAATATGTGCCTCGAGATTTGAAAAGAGTGTTTTGAACATACTGGAGGGAACCCTTTTAAGAAGTGCATACATGGTCACCAAAGGATTAGAAGCCATACAATCAAGGTACCTTAGAAAATTTGAAAGTTGTGTACCCTGATGTCTTGAATTTGCAAAGAAAATTCTCCCCCTTAATATATGCTTCGAGATTCGAAAATTGTTTAGCACATATTAGAGAGAAGTATGCACAAAAAAATTGGTCATCTTATCTTTTAACATCTTTCATATTTATATCACATTTTCTCCCCGATCAAAATCTTAAATCCTTTGAGATTTTGGATCTCAAGTGATTTAAATATGTATGAGATAAAATATTTGTTGGAGAAAAATGTGTCCGGTTTTATATGATCAGTGGACAACACGATGTTTCCCTTTTTACAAGGGAAACCACAGATACATATCCTAGCACTATTACATGTATTACGATTGTTCACATTTAGTACACCACATATTACACATATTAAAAACACAACATAAGTCGCTTCCCGAGGATGTCTTCATTCAGTCCTCCAAGAAGTTTGTAGTGACCACCCCAAGCCTACCACCAACAAAAATTTCAAGATCTGGGAAGATCCTTCGAGTCTTGAGTCTTCACCGATTGCAAAGAATGAAATCTTCACACCGCTTTTGTCATCATCATTCCAAAGGTAGTCTTTTCCCGTGACTTCATGTCAATTTTGATTTCTTTCACTCGGTGTCAAGTTCTTCTTCAACCAATTTGAGAGTACCATCACTAAACTTGTAGAGCTCACATAGTCGCATAAGCATACGAGACCCATATCCGCCGGTGAAGATGACGGCTCTAGGGGTGTCAAGGACTTTGTATTCGCGATGAAATTCATGCCCGCCAGCATTCCATTGTGGACTTGTAAGGTTGATCCTGGTTTGGTAACTTTCTATGCCAAAGTCGAAAGTCCTCAACTCGTTTTCGAATGACTAAGCCCCGATCTAAAGGGTGACAAGTGCAGAGGGCCTTTTTCTCACGAATGTAAATGCTCAAGGTGTCCTTGAAGATTCAAGAGATAGAGATCTTCGAAATCATTTGGCGAAGATGTTTAAAGTCGTTTTCCTCAATAGTATACTCTTTGAGGTCCGCTCTTTTAACGACTATCTTCTTCAAATACTCATATCCATAGATAGGAAGATCTCACCGAACAACACTTAAGATTTGCGTACTTTGATCGAACATCATTGCGTCTTTTATCGAGACCATGTCTTCGATGTAGAACTTCTTCTTTTGAACCACCGGTGAGAAATACCATATGAAGCGGCAATATCATACTGTCGTTCTTCATCGCCCCAGAATTGAACAGAACCATCTGCTCAAGCCCCGATCGTAGTAGGTTGCGCTTTCATCTTTGATATTGATAGTGCTGGTCTTCTTCACAGAGCGAGCACACGATAGTCCAAGTCATGATTGAAGAAGAATTCCTGAATGGTCATCGACCGTGTTCACCACCAAGAGGAAGAGATTTGTTGACATTAAGCGGCCGATTTGCTCAACGACTTGGTCATTCAAAGATCTTATGGCATTCTTCCATCGATATTGAAGATGATTTGCATCGAGTGGAAGACTTTGACAATTTCATAAGCTTTTCCTTCAAGATCTCTTGGAGTTATGGATGAGATACTCTTCCGCTCACAAAACCATCTAATAAAACTTCCCATATCACCAAAGTAGTACGTGAGAGAGTCTTCACTAGAACTTCATAATTATTGGTGATAATTGATGCCCAATTGTTGTCGGGAATCATAGAGTCGACTGGGATGGTCCATGTGGGTTTTGGAGAAGGAGGTTTATCTTCCACAATGCGACTTTGAATTGTGTCTCTTGAAAGTGCTACTCGATGTGCTAGTGCGATTCCCACCATGTAAGTATCAAACCAATCTTCCGATGGCTTAGAATATGCTTAGTAGATGCATCATCTTCATCCGGTTCGAATCAGCCATGACATGCGACTCTTCGTGAACCATTTGATCATCGAAATGAAGGTGGATGTGAAGTGAACCTTGAATCAACCGTCGTCCAAGCAAGCAGATTTCTTCTTAGTACTGCCTTTGTAGGACTTGATTGATTGGAAGGTTTTAGCGGTGATGATGGTGGTTGTGGTGGAGGTGTGTTGGTTGTCGTAGAAGGTTCACCACTCGAAGTTCCAGCGCCCGTTGGTGGTGGAGGTGGAGGAGGATCTTCTGATCTTTCATCAATGTTTCCAACACAATTGCTCTCCTTTTCCTTTTAGCTTCTTTTTCCTTGATGTCAATCATATACTGCTTCATAATTGTCGAACTTAATGGATTCTTCAAGTGCCTCATAGAGTTTCTTGTGAACCTCATGCTTATCCTCTTCAAAGATCATACATCTTTTCAAACAGAGCCGCTCTCATATCGGTGATAGGTAGGTCCTTGAAACGTCTAAGTGGAGCCTCCATTGCCCATTCCACAAGCATCCTTGACTTCCCCTTCAATGGCGGCAAAGAACCCTTCATTGAAGTTGAGGTGCTCCAATCTATAAACACGATCAACAAGGGAATCAATGATTTAGGAAGTTGTCTTTCAAGAGCTTCTATCCTTTTTGACTTTGTCCAAGAGTTGATCGTGAGGTAAGGATCTGTGGTGGTGAAGCTGGTAGAGCAACCACATCAGCAACTGTAATGACAGGTTCAGGGGTTGGTGACGATGTCGGTGGTGTTTGTACAGTTGATTGAGTAGGTATGGGAGGTGGAAGTGCAGTTGATAGTGAAGATGCCGACATCGGAGGAATGGTTGATGTATCTTGCTGAATGTTGACCGTATACATGGATTGTGCAGTATCTAAGGGTTTGTCATTTAAGTATTGATCTCCGAAAGTGAAATCTGTATCGAGATCCTTAAGTGAGGATAGAGAATTAGTAGACAGATTTGGTTCATCAATCTGCAAGGTCTCATCAGATCTTGTCTCACGATTCTCCTGCGAGTCTTTTTGCAACAGAGCGTCAACATTCTGGCCAGATTGAGTCTCACTAAGTGTAAGAGTTTCTTTAAATGTTTCAGGCACTTTCTTCACTCCAGATTGTTCTTTAGCATGAGATGATTCTGTTCTTCTCTTCAGCTCATATTGATTGGTGGTGCTTGATGGAGATGATGAGATCGTTAAAAGCATGTGAGCGGCTTGTTCAGTTTCAACACTAGCAACCCCTTTTCCTTTGTCTTGTGTTATTGGGGTTGTTTGTCGTGGTAGTTGATCAGGTTCTCTTAACACAACTCCACCTACTGGTGCTTTCACATTTAGACTTTCTAGGCTTTGCTGGATTCCAAGTTGTAGGTCAGCATCATCTTCATCAGTTAACCTTGTAATATTTCTTGACACCTCAGTATTTTCACCAATTTCCTTTTCCACTTTCTTCCTTTTTACTTTTTGCTTCTTGGATGCGGTGTCTGAATGTTGTGACCTTTCAAGTCTCTTTTTAGGAAGCGAGGCATAGGATGCTTGTGAGACTGACGTAGACTTGGGAGCATTGGGTTATGGAGGAGAGGGTGTGACATCAGCAGAGGAACTGGTAGCTCTTTTCTTGTATTGTTTGAAGTAGTCCTTCTTCTTGATATCTTCTGTGAGTAGACTATCAGGAATTGGCAATCCAAATATTTCATTATCCATACCTCTAGGAACACATTTCAGGTTTCCTAAAACAAATTCATCTTCTGCTTTATGTAGAGTTGATTCAATCCTTGGATTGAAGTTGTGAGTTTGTTGCAAGTACTGGATAACAAGCTTAGAAAATCTGATGCTGGGAATCACAAGCTTGTTCTGTTTCTTTCGGCCTTGAGCTTTGTTCGAAATTTGTTCTATCGATATGAATGTGTGCATTGACAAAGAAAATTCTTCCCAAATACGATCCGAGACATTCACATCAACCCTATTAACAATTCCCATAGGATTTGCAAGATAGAATTCTCACTTTATCGAACCCCGATGTTTTGCCGATAAGCACAAGTTAAGAATAGTTGTAATAGCTCTCCGTGGTTGATACATGTGTCCAAAGGATGATGTCGGATGCTCTTAAAATGTTGTTCGATAACCCAACCCAATTAGAAAGACAATCGGATCGTCGGCACTGTGTAGAGATTCGTAACGAAGGTTAGGGTTACATGGGTGATTCCAAGAGCCTTGCTCGTAATAGCGTAATCAATCGTGAACTCCCGTCATCCTGTTTGCAAGAGTATTGAGCTGTGATTTTGTCCCATTGAATGGCGTTATAGAATTGTTGAATGTAAATGGTGGGAATTGAGCATTGCTTGGTAATAGCACCGAAGAAGTTTGTGTTCTTGAGGATGTCAATAAACACTTTGAGTATCGGATTTTGTGGTAGCTTTTGTAGGTCCACATAACGCTTACTTTTCCAATATCAGCCCATTGACTCACAGGAAGGATTTCTTCGTCTCGAGAGAACTTTGGATGATGCCGACGGGTAACGCTTTTCGGGGTTTGAACTTGCCATTGATTATCTGAGTAGACATACAATCAGCAGTAATGATTGGGAACGAGTTAGATAATAAATGATAAGTGAGACAACATTGAGAGCACCCTTATGACATAGACATATAGTACTAGTAACTCAGAAGGAGTCCCCAAAACACATATAGAGAATGATTGAGTGGCAAAAGTGATATATTTCAATGAAGTAGAGTCCTTTAGATAAATTATCACTTGACGAGTTGATAAGGGATTAAAAGGATAAAGAGTGCATTGCAAAGGGATCATGTCATAAGCCAAGATACAAATGTAGAAGTGATATAACAATATGCATGAGGCAAAAGTAACATTTGGTTGTCGTGAGAGAAACCAAGTACCGCTTGCCTAAACGTAAATGTCATAGCAGATTACATAGAGTATGTTGACTCAACAAGTTGAATCAGAGATCCTAAGTATTGTGAGAGTGAGATCAACTTTAGCAATTAATCTTTAAACATTTTAAAAACCCTAGACCCTAAAAAGTCCACCAAACATGTCTAAAGTTATAGATAGACAAGCTGTTAAAAAGGACTAATTCGCAACATGAAAGTGAACAATGTTGCTAACTTGTAAAGACAAGTCGCCATCACTAGTACCACGGACAAGTCGCTAATAGTTTAGCTCTTTAAGTCGCTATATATGCTAATTCGCTACCTTGTAAGGACAAGTCGCCATGAACAAGAATAAAACCAAGTCGCTACAAATCATTAACTAAGTCGCTAATGTTACTAATTCGCTAACTTGTAAAGACAAGTCGCCATGAACAGTGACAAAACTAAGTCGCTACAAATTTGTTAACTAAGTCGCTAATGTTACTAATTCGCTAACTTGTAAAGACAAGTCGCTGACAACTAAGTCGCTACCCAAGTCGCCACAATATAATAAACTAATTCGCCACAGCCACTTAGTCGCTAAGTTGAGTGCTAACTCGCCACGATGAACATTCAAGCTAAGTCGCTACCAAGAATAACATTAAGTCGCCATCAAGAACACTACTAAAAAAAACATACGACCCAAACCACTAATCAGTCACCACCAGTTCATGTAAACAAATTAACGAGCAATCAACATAAGATATACCAAACACTTTGTACACTTTCAACACCATAATAACAACAACACACGATTTCATGATAAATCGAACCTAGGTGGGAATCAAACAGTCACAAATCACGAGCTCGAAGGGATCTGGTTAAGAAGACACGTTAGAAACTAGACACAAACGCATAAGAGAGAACAAATAAGGAGAAATACAAGACGTACCACTTTAAGTCGCTAGGATGAACAAATTAGCTTGACGAGAAAAGAAAAAAAACGAGAGAAAAGAAAAAAACTTATTTGAGAAAATATGGTAAGTCGCTAGGGGTATAGGAAGGATCTTTGGCAATATGACACATTCGGTCCCTGTGGTTTTAAAATGAAGTGTGGTAAGTCGCTAGTGTAAAAACTATTTTGGCTATTTGACACATTCGATCCCTGTGGTTTAGAGGCAAGAGTGGTAAATTGCAAACAAGGATTTTAGACTAAGACTCTAGCATTGATAATGACAATGATAACCATGAATCAAATAAACATTTAATCAAATAAAAGCATTTAATGCAAGGCACTCAATACATGGGTACACAAGGATAATCACATGAGCAAGATACGACCACCACCTATAACTGAGAGAAACACCATAACCAGATAGTTACAAAAGCATAACCAGTTAGTCACACAAGCAAGACACAACCACAACTTACAAATGAGTAAACATCATAACCAACACAGAAGCCAATGGCATATAAAACTAATACAAAAACTCCCCCTCAATCAATGTCATCAAAGACCATTGATTGATATTAACCAATCCCATTATAAAACAAGAATATATCATTTGTTCGAACTTCATCTATGATCCCGTGCCATTATTGAATGACATTTCTAGGACCGTAGATGTTATCGATAACAAGGAATGTATTCTTTATTAGATTGAGGAAAATGATAAAATTTTGAATTTAAAGAAATGACATAATTTTTTTTTTTTTTTTTTTATTTTTAAACTTGATTTATACACAGATATATAAAAGAGCGAGTCCTGATTCAAGATGAATAGGAGTCAAAGTAAGAAGTACATCAACTTTGGCAAGCTATAGCTCCCGAATGAGCTATGTTCATTTTTAAGGAACCAAGTCATGAAGTTCCCGATTGAGTTGAGCATTGTACCGAAAAGATCGAGAGCACATTGTACCGGAAGCACATGTAGAATTGCACATAGAAGGGTTAGTGACATGTTTAATCTCACATTTAGATGCATCACAAGATAACACGACGTATCATTAATGGGGATCCTATTAGGTTCTACATTCTTAAAGAGTTTTCTGTGGAATCCACTGAGGCATGATCTAGGAATGTAAGTTCGCTTAAGTCCTGTAAACTTAAAAATCGCCGGTGGGAATCCATTTGAAACCATCATTAGTTGAACTAAATGAGTGCACAACCTTGTTTTGACTATTTGTCCTTTTATGATTAGAGTATTGAACATAAGTCCGAGGTTTGAAATTCATCATATCTGAACTAGGCAATGAAGTGACCGGTTTTGACAAAACAGACATATTATCAACTTGGGAGGTAAGCTTAGATTTCAATGGTTTAACTCTTTCGCACCTAAAGGCATTAGGTTGTTTAATAACCTGCTCGCTTCGAGTGGTTACGAACATTTGACTTTCCCAAAGTTGAAGGTTTTTCAAACTCGGTGTTCATCCTATTTCCCATGCACTTCCTAAGCTCATTTTTAGGGCAACAATATTGAAGCTCTTATCCTAATTTGGGCTTTGAGGTCATCAATGTCTTTCATCAAGAGGTTAGATTGATTGACTAACTTAGAATTTGTTTCCTCAAGGTTCATTCTTAAATGCTCATTTTCTCTTAGTAGGTTAGACACACAAAGAGCAAGTTCTCAATTTCTAGATTCTAGTGTATCACTCATCTCATGACAATATATTTACGACTTCGAAAGAAGTAATTTGATTGCCAATGGTCGAATCTTTGTCCCGAATCTGGGATTTTAGTTGATTAATTTCAAAAAATTCTCGAAATTCTGGAAGTTCCTGATTAGTACATGGTTTATTTGCATAAAACATTTCATCCTTATGTTGTATTTCAAATTGCAATGAGATACAATGTTTTCAAGAATTGAAAATTTGTTTAAAAGCTCATCATATACCTTTTTTTCAATCATGTTATTTGCATTAGATTCAGGTAAAACAAAGATTGATTCCACGATGTTATGTTCAGAGTAAGAGTCAGGTACCTTTTCATGAGAATTTATGTGATCAGTTAAGTGTACCTTATCGATTGATACCTTTTCTGACTCTGAGAATTTGAGATCAGTGTTGTTTTCATCATCCATTTTCATTGCAATTGAGATTCTGCAATCAGTGTCATTCGCTGGATCGACTGGAATGTTGCATGACATGTCACAATTGCTCCATGGTGTCTCTTGGCACTCATTCAATTCATTCAGCTTGTTATTCTCTTTTGCAGCTTCCTTGATGTAAGTTTCCATGTTACTCATAAGTTGAATAAATGAGTTTCGAACTCATGAATTTCCATTCCGTGTGTTTCTTGAAAGATATTCCAATATGATATCATCAAAATCTGAGGAGTATTCTTCCGGATTAGTGGTCAAATTGATTGCGAGATAGTTTGAAGAAGCTGCATGAGACTCATCATTGAGAACTTTTCTTTGGTAATTTGAATCCTCGATCGTTCTAAGTTAAGTAAGGCAGTTCTTGTCAAAGTGGGAAAATCCCGACGAAGGATGGCACAACTTGTTCGATCCATGGTTGTAGATAAGAGTAGTTTGAGAAGTCGATCGAGATGTTGAAAGGGCTCACCGGTGCATTCCATATTCTTAGCATCATTTGCAAACATTAAGAGTGTCTTATTTGAGTTGTTCCGATTAATCGATCTTTGAGTCATTAAATGTATGGCATCTGTAAGCATTCGTCTATTCTCATGTACATGTCATAGAGAGCAAGTACTATGGTGATTAAAGGATCGCTGATGACCGACATTGTGTTATTTTGAATTACTCCCTAAGTTATTGGAAATCCTAGTAGCAAAACACCAAGTATACAAGATGTTAGTATCAAATTACGAACCCCCAAGTCGCAAGAAATTTTGAACCAACTCACTAGCAACTAAATAGCAATAGTCCCAAGTCGCTAAATCAACATCCAAGTCGCTAAGTACAAGTCGCTAATCCTCTAGTCGCTAACACCAAGTCGCCAACACCTAATTCGCTATACCACCAAGTCGCTAAACAATTGCAAGTCGCTAAGTAGTAACTAGCTAAGCCTTAAGTCGCTAGCAAAATTTTGGCGAAGAATTGATAATCAAGTCGCTAGAGATTCAAGTCGCTAAAGAGCAACTCGCTATGCACCAAGTCGCTACCACTGTCGCTACCCGTAGTGGAAAGTCCACTACTTGTACCGTTAGTCGCTAGGTCTAAGTCGCTAGCTCCAAAACAGAATCGCTACAAAATTGCAAAGCAAGTCGCTACGAAGAATGAAGTCTCAGATGTCAAGTCGCTAGCAAGAAAAACCACATAAACATCACTTTTCAATCCAAAAACAACCCAACCAAGATGATTCAAGCTTACCAAATGAAACCCTAAACACTTGTGATGATTCTAAACATAAAAGTACTAACAAAATCCAAACTTTAACACAAGAAATCAACCAAATGATGCACAAACCACTAAACTTTTTCAAACTCAAAAAACCACCTAAAAGCCACTAGAAATCCAAAGATGTGCAAGATATGATCTAACCTTGGCTCTTGATACCAATTGAAAGATATTGGATTTCACTTACATATCATAACATTAACACAATGAGCATATAGATGATTTTAGAGAGAGAAAGTGGGATATTCTAGTAAGAGAAACTTGTAGAATATTAGATTACCAAAGAATATCCAACCTCTACCTTGCAAAGGTAGAGGGTATTTATAGGTTACGAATTAAACGACCTCCCGACGGCGTGTGGATCAGTGATACAATGGGTAAAGACCCGTCCTTCCTCCACGGTGTTGCACTAAACTAAACTATGCTGCAAACTTAACTAATAAACTCCTAAATAATGAAACTAACGACAAATCTACGAGCTACCTTATGCTAGATAATAGTTGGGGTGACCGACTCTTCACTATGGAATTTTCTAATTCCTAACACTATATTTGACCCAAACTGCTCCCAAGAAGTACTTTTAGCACTAATACAATGTAACAACACATGCATTAAAAACTTCCATTGAGGACAAAATAGTTGTTTCCGAAAAGTCTGTTCTGTTAAAGACCCTTCATAACCAAGATGTCTAAAAGTTTCCCAAATCAACTCCTTAGTAAAACGAATAGCCCCATCATCATCATTAAACAACAAGTCTTCTCGATGGAGGCTTCAAGAATCTTCATAGTTCTTCCAAAGAATCGTAGCTCTAATATAAAATTCATCATTCTCCATATTATCCTTGCAGAGCCCAAAATTCTTGAATCCAAGGTTCAATAATATACACCCACTAAAAGAGCATAACCGATCATGACCAAAGGAGATAATCAATAATATCATGAAACGCCTCATTATCTTCGGCCTTGTCTAAATTGGCCACCATATTGTGCTTTGAAATAGTAGGTCGATTCGCCATTGGTGATTAGGTAAGCACAATAAGAATTGGAATGGAATAAGAATGAGAGAAATATGAAAACGATGCTAAGGTATTAATATAAGAGGAAAATCGAAAGTAGTTATTTATAGGTGAGATTTTGAAAATCACGCCCAAAATAAAATTACCGTTAGCATTAATTACCCTCAATATAACCGTTGGAACAAGATTTAATAAGACAAACAAGATTTTCCATGTATGCAAGATTTCCCAAGCAAGATTTCAAGCAAAACTTTCAGAAAAACAAGATTTTCCAAATTCTTTTGTATAAACTAAGTATACACAAATATCCTCCCTCAAACAATACACAGGACTATACTAACACCGAATAGTCCTCCCTTAAATGTAGCTCAAGAGTTAATCATGCCAATGCTCACCACCAAGTGAGTGAATCTTGAAACATCAAAGCCTTTGGTGAGTAAATCAGCTACATTATCATCTGTGTGAACCTTAACCACATTAATGAGCCTATGCTCATAGCAATCTCGGATAAAGTGATGCCTAATATGTATGTGCTTGGTCTTGGAATGATACACAGGATTTTTCACAATACAAATGGTACTCTCATTATCAATATTGATAGGAGTATTTTTGAAATTGAACCCATAGTCCAAGAGTTGATTTTGCATCCACAAAACTTGTCCACAACACTTGCAAGCAGCCTACATATTTAGCTTCAGTAGAGATGTTGTCGCAATTGTTTGTTTCTTACATTGCCGTGACACTAACCTTCTTCCAAGATATTGGCATCCTCCAATGGTGGATCTTCTATCATAATTATCACCGTGATAATCACTATCCGAAAAGCTTCTAAGTGAAAAGGTGACTCTTTTGGATACCATAACCCTAACTTAGGTTGTTGTTTTAAATAATGTAAGATTCTCTTCACCGCATTCATGTGAGAGATCTTTGGTGAGACTTGATATCTTGCACATAAACAAACCGCAAACATGATATCGTGCCTTGATGCAGAAGATACATAAGAGAGCCAATCATTGATCCGTATAACTTGACTTCAACAGTTGGCCATCTTCATCTTTGCCCAATGAATTGATAGATTTAATAGGTGTAGTGTATGTCTTCATATCATCAAAATTGAACTTCTTAAGTATGTCAAGAATATACTTGTCTTGACCGATAAAATTCCTTCCTTTGACCGCTTAACTCAAGTCCCAAAAGAAAGTTAACTCTCCCATTGAACTCATTTGAAATTCTTTCTCGCATCACCGCTCAAACTCCTTAACCATGGACTGTTTGGTAGCCCCAAAGATGATATCATCAACATAGACTTGAACTAACATGATATCTTTCTTGTCTCTCTTGATAAACAAAGTCTTGTCAATAGCTCCCCTTCTATATCCATGTTGCAATAAGAATGTAGAGAGCCTCTCATACCAGGCTCTAGGTGCCTGATGAAGGCCATAAAGAGCCTTAACCACCTTGTAAACTCTGTTTGGGTATTTAGGATCATCAAAACCAGGAGGTTTCTTGACATAAACTTCCTCTGTAATCTTGCCATATAAAAAGGCACTCTTAACATCCATCTGATAAACTTGAAATCCCATATAAGAAGCAAAAGCAAGAAATATTCTAATTGCTTCTATTTGTGTGACAGGAGCAAACACTTCATCATAATCTACTCCTTCCTCTTGTTTGTAGCCTTGTGCTACTAACCTTGCCTTATTCTTGATAACATTACCTCTTTCATCTCTATTGACTCAAAACCCATCTGGTTCCAATAACTTTCTTCCCATCCGAAGATCACATAAACCCAAACTTCTTGAAGTTTAAATTGAAGAAGTTCTTCCTCATAGCTTCAACCCGCTTTCTTTAGTCAAAGCTTGAGCAATGTTCTTGGGTTCCTCTTGAGAGATAAAACAAGTAAATAGGCAGTTTTGATGGTCCTTATGATTCACTGCTTTGTTTGTAGACAAAGCTAAGTAAAGCATTATGAGGTTTAGTAAAACTCTTAGCTGTGTGTCTAGTCATCACTCTAGAAGTAGAAGGACCAATGAACTCCATGATCTTCATTAGGAACAGCATCCGGTCTAATATGAACTCCATGAACAACATATTGTAAATCTTCTCCATTGTGCAGGTTGATTTTCTTTTCTAATGTACATAATTCATTGAAGGAGTTAAAACCTCAAGATCAAACATCCAATCAGACCTTTACCTTTCTCATTGTCTTGATCTTCTAAAACTCAACATGAAGACAATCTTGAATCTTCTTAGTAACTCGTTGTATACTCTAAAGCCTTTACTATTAGTGCAATAACCCAATAAGTATCCTTCTTCGACTTGCCATCAAACTTCCCTGCAATGGTGTTTAAAATAGTGAGAGGGCATCCAAAAGGCTTCATAAAATGAATGTTGGGTTTATTGCCCATCAACATAGGGTTTCTTCATCTCAGGGTTTGGTGATCGAGACTCATAAGTACATAGCACGCATTACTTACGCCTTCACCCGAATTGAATAGGTAGATGGAAATCTGCTAGCATTGTTCTTGCTGCTTCAATCAAAGTCTTATTCTTTCTCTCTGCAACATCATTTTGTTGTGGTGTTCTTGCAATGCTAAACTCCCTTTTTATGCCTTTGTTTGCACAAAATTCATCCATAAGCTTGTTCTTGAATTCAGTCCCATTATTACATCTAATACCTCTAACCTTGAGTCTCAATTGGTTTTCAAGAGCTATTATGAGTGTCTGAATAGCATCAAAAGTATCATCCTTAAAACCCAAAAAGAAAACCCAACTGAAAATACTGCAATCATCTGTAACAACCAAACAATACTTTTTCTTGTTTAAACTTGCCACAAAGACAGGTCCAAACAAATCCATATGTAACAGCTCCAATGGTTCTCTAATATTTCTCTCCTCAAGCTTCTTACAGGAATCTTTGCGTTGTTTACCCTTCTTGCATGCCAAGCATGATTGATTATTCTTTTAAGTCTTTGAAGGCAAACCTCTAACTAGATTGCCTTTGACCAGTTTGTTGATATTCTTGAAATTAGCATGGCCCAATCTTCTATGCCATTGATGTGCCTCTTCAGATGTTGCTTTAGCCACCAAACATGTAGCTCTTCCATAAGAATGTAGACTCTTCGTGTCTAAACTATACACATCATTTGTCCTTGGTACTCTAAGGACTACTAATTCATCATCAATGTGCTTAAAATCGAGGAAAGGATGAGACATTCGTGTCGTTGAATAACACATGATGCTTTTTATCACAAATTTGAGAGATGATAACAAGTTGAACTTAAGCTCCTTCACATATCTAATATTCTCAAATTCTATAAGCCCCGCTTTGATAGTTCTTTTTCCAAGAATCTTTCCTCCATTGGGATCATTCCCAAATGCAACTCTTCCTCCACTAATATTTCTAAAATCGACAAGATCTCTTTGTCTCTGTCATGCTTCCAGAGCAACCACTATCCACAATTAGATGATCTTTAAGCTCCTCTTCCGGGTTGCCCCGCACACAAAGAAAAGAGTTAGTGATTATTAGGAACCCAAGCCATTATCGACTTGTGTTCCTTGTGGAGTTACAAACTCAAATTCTTTGAGTATGTAATTCCCATTATCTTTCAAATGATGATCCGTAATTATCTTTTGATCTTTAGCATGGATTTTCAAAACTTTTGATTTTTCAACATAAATCTCTTTACAAGATTATTAGCTTTTTCTTGTATCACAAAACATCGATTCACTTTTGTTGAAAGTACTGTGTGTCCTCGCCAGATTTTCCTCTTAACCCATTCGGTTTAACACGTGGTTCCCGTGATCTAGATCCCTTATGTGAATTGTAATACCTTCTAGGTTGATAGTGAGATCTCCTAGGATTCCTATTCCAAGTAGTGTGATCAAGACCTTGTTTTAATGAAGCAAGACTTTGGAAAGTACCGTGAGATATCAAGGTTTTGAAAAGGTCTTCCGATGCGGGTATCTATGATCCGGTGTGAAGTTTTTGTGATTAGCCCTATTTGAATTATTCCAAACCGGTTTGTGCTCTAGGTTTTTGGTTGGCGATCCGTTTTGAAATTTGCTAAGGTATTCGAGTGATATTCACAATCCTTGATTAAATGAGTAGGACTAAAACACACAAAACACGCTTTTGACCCATACTTCCAAAGTGATTTCTTCTATGTCTATGCCCAAAATTATTTTGCCTTCTTGGTGAATGATGAAAACTGCTTTGACCAAAGTTATCCCAAAAGGTTTAGCATTACTATTTTGAAAAGGTTTTTCCAAGGTATCGCTTGTGAGCAAGACTTTGATTTGAAGGTACCGCTTGATTTTGAACATTATTTTCAACACTTCTTTGGGTTTTTCGGACCTAGATTGAGCAACAAGCTTCTTCCTAAACTCTAGACTATCTACTCTAAAACGAGAAACATCGTGCCTAGAGGGTTGATGAATGCCGATGGGATGAGGAACAAGATGATAGCCATTATCTTTCTTATACTCAGGAGGTGGTTCACTTATTGAGTCCTCATTACTAGATGTATCTACATAGTTAATGAGTTCATCATCACTAGTGGTTATGTCCTCAAAATCACCTACATCCTGATCACTAGGTTGGTTTTCTTCTACGTTATCAAAGTTCATACCAAAACCTAAGCCAGTTCTAATGTATGTTCTTCTTTGTTTTTCAACATAAGTAACATGTGACAGACCAGACTCTCCCCAAGCAGCAAACTTAACTAACAAATCATCTCTTTCCTTAGTTAATTTCTCAATTTTAGCAATTTTACAGTTTAATTTCCATTCACTAAGTTTTAACTGGTAATCCTGTTGTTCATATTTTTCAGCCCAAGCTACTTCATTAGTTTCATGTGCTAGAATTTTGGCTTCCATAGATTCTAAGGTTATTTGATAACCAGCTACCTCAGACCTAGCCCTAACACAATTATCTCTTTCAATTACATAATCATAAGTAATTTTGATAAAAATCATAACAGCTTTGAAAGATACCTCGAGATAGGAGATCGAGTTGGTGAAGTAGCCACCATTGCAATAAGAACATGGTCATCTTCACTTTCTTTGCTCCAATCAAATCCTCTAAAGCCATCATCGATTCCAAAGAGCATGTTCAGATTCTTCATCAAAAGCAAGGCTCCAATTCAATGCTTCCACTGCTTCTTCAACTACATCTTCCATCGCTACCATACAAGAAGTCACCGGTTCATCATCAAACTCTTCACTCCACCAACTTCGATAACTTCTCTCGAGCAACCAAAGCCTTTGCTTTAGAAATTGGAATTTCTTTGAGCTCAAGTTTTGGCTTTTCGATGTTCTGCTTGCTTGATACTTAGAAAATCGCATTCCTTGCAAAGTGACCGCTTTTGACAATTGAAGCATTCAATTTTGGATTTGTCAAAAGTTATTCCTTGTTTTGGTTTGAAATCAATGCTTTTGCCTGCCTTATTCATATACTTTTGATCCTTGCGTTGATCATAGCAACTTGCCACCGATATCAATTTCTTCAAGTGCATCTTCTTTAATCTGTGCTAGATCTTCTTCACAAGTAACAGTAAACCGCTTGTTGTGCAAAGAAGGAGCACACAACTTCATATGAGTGCATAGTGGTAGGTGGTGGGGCTCATGAACATATGAAGGGGTGTAAACAAGAAGACTTTGAGAAACAAGATTTTGAGGAGAAGCAAGATTGATGGAAGTATCGCTTTCTTTTCGATGATAGAAAAGCTATATTGTGAGATCGGGAATTTGTTTGACCACTCATCTCATGCTCATACACCTTCGCTTGATGATAGAGATCATCAAAGTCCATGACATCCAAACCTTGTTGTCCTCCTCGATCATTGTAGCAATCACATGCCATGTAGATGGCAAACTCCTTAGAAACTTCAAATTAGCATCCTCAATCGATACTTCGCTTTGTATAACTCTAACATGTTGAGGAGATTTTGAAACCTATCATATGCAGATCAAGACTCTCTTTCACCAACTGTGTGAAAGTTTCAAATTGTTGCTTCAAAGAAATTTCAGCATCTTCTTAGAGGCTTCATTCCTCCAAATCGGTCTTGAGAGCGTTTTGAGTCGCTTAGCATCTTTAGCATCATGAAATTTGAGAAGATGACCATCCGAATGGCGATAAGAGAATGTTTAGTGCCTTTTCTTGATTCCTTAGGGTTGTCTTCCGGTAAGACCGCCTTTGGTGCTTGGGTTGTCTAGGAATATCAATGGGTTCGAACTACTTCATTCCCATTCACAATTACATTCCATAGAGCATGGTCTCAGAATGGCAATATAACGCCTCATCTTCATGCACCAAAGATCATATTCTCCTTCTTGATTATTGGAATTCGAGTGAGGTGATTGAGGGTGGTGGAACAAATTTTAGTCGACATCTTGAATATTGTTGAAGTAGGGTTTCTTCCTAGTCGAGTTTCCACACAAGCTCGATACCACTTGTTGGATCGATATACTTTAATCAAACTAACTTTAACTAGCTTGTTAAGGTTTAACAACCCTCGGATAAATCCTAAGTTATTAACAAAGAAACACCGAGCAATCTTTATCAAGTACGCGAATTTACTTAACAAAGCTAAGAAGAATAACTTTTATTATAAACTCTAAATCGCTTATTATGCGATACTCTAAACAACTCTAAGATTATCGAACTTCTCTAAAACACTAAATAACTTGTGAATTCATAAACTCTAAAACTCATAGACTCATATCGTCTAATACCAATCTAGGAGTCCTTTTATAGGCTCAAGGATATCCTAGTCGGTTTACAATTTGTATCCTTGTACGACAAGTAATCTAAACATAGAATATTCTAGAGTTACAATACTTTCCATAAACGAATATAACAGTTCTTTTGTTCTTTCAAGATTTTGACTTCATAGTGCACTACTTTGACTTTGTCTTTAGCAAGATTTTGACTCTTTGACTTTTTCTAGTACTTTGTACCACAAGATTTTCATATCTTCAAGATTTCATATCTTCAAGACTTTCATATCCCAACGTAAGACTATATTTGTATTATCGTAAATCATCTAATCAGCTATTTAAGGTTGGGTTTTTGTAATTTTGGTTTCGTTTCATACTATGTATCTCCAAAAAGCTCTAATTGGAGCTCACGATTATTAATTTTTGTTTCGTTTCATACTATGTAATTTGTGTTTCGTTTCATACAGGTATGTTACCTTACATGTTCACACATTTAGATTATTAAACATCATACATATTACAGATTACCTAATACTAATATACCAGCAATCTCATAGTTACAGGAAGTCTTGAACAAGTACTGCCAGGTTCTATTGATTTACTTGTGAATGCTAGACACCAACGTGCAAGAATTCATGTTCTTTATTTTTTAATCTATTACATTACCAAATGTGTATTCTTATGCACGCTAATACAGAGAATGGGCAGTAGCATGCAAGAGGAAGTGGATGCAAGTGGGTATGATGCTGTTGCAGGTATTATAAGATTATATGCAAAGCATCTTGGAGCTTTTATTTATCATTTTTTTTAAAGTAGAGGTGGTGAGATGAGCGGCTTAGGTAATGGTTCACTGGTGAGAACGAGTCTGAAGCAGACCATTTTTATTGGGTTTAGGTTGACCCGCTAACACTTTCTAGCCCAAATTTCAAATTATTATGATAAAAAGTTAATATGACGATTATGATCACAATGACAGTAACCAAAGCTTTAGTAAAAGAATTTAGGAGGTTTAATATGCATCAATCCACAACAGTTTCATCAATTAACTCTCTCATGTACTTCCAAAGATTAATCTAACTCTATTGCTAACCCTGTTGAAGACTCATACGAATTTGGTGACAGTAAAAGTTCACAGGCTTATCATGTTTTAAGTATGCAACTTTTGACTTGATTGGCCCATTTCATTACATGTATTTTTGAACTTTACCAATTTGGCGACTGGGATAATATATATTCCAAAATGACGTATCTCATATAAATAGGTCTAAAGTCATGATTTCATGTTTGCACATGTTTTTTTTAGTGATGATATTGTAAAACTAGGTAAAGCCACTAAAAACTAAAATATATCTTAGAATGATGAAATGACGTTATCTCATCTCTCAAGTGTGTCAATAAACATCTTAACCAGCAATTTGTGCTTATTGTAGCTGTGGGAAATATTAATTCAAATAGCTATTAGAAAGTCGATCGCCTCCTAGGTTTAGTAGAGTTGCGATTGATAATACCATTGTTGCAAAGTATGTTTATATTTTCCGAGTTACGGTAGTACCCTTTACGTATTTGCTCTATATTGTACCAAGTAGAATAGTAAATGTATGTGTTCAAGTATGTACACAAAGAGATAGATATGTAAGATCAAATAGTTGAATGTCATCTAAATACAACAGACAAGAGCATGGTCCGCTTATAAATCCGAGCCCACAACAAGTAGCATCATAGTTCGTTGATTGGAGCCAATACAAAGCTCTCGACTTTACACGTTGAACCGAAGTATAATCCTCTTCCTTCTGCCTTTGTTGAGCAGTAGGTTAGCTAACTATTTTATTTGTTACCAGAGATGGAGTGCATCATTTTATTGCTAAGAAGTTCAAGGAATTCCTTCTTACTTATGAGAACGCAAAGAGTTATCATCGTGATCTTGAATATCTTAGGCAAATAAATGAGATGGTGTCAGGTAAAGAGTCCCATATTTTCTTGGCTTTTAACTCATCAAAGGGGTCGTTCACTGTCAATATTGAATAGGTGAGTTATATTGCTCCTCCTTTTTGTAACATGAAAACAAATTCGTAAACTAATACTCTCTTTATGGCAGACTATATATAGGAATCCATACTTACATTCATAAGTGCATATATAAATTACTACTCCATATATATGTTCTTCATATTCATAAATCTAGAAACTATTTAGTTGACATTTTCCTAAAAACATGTAGAAATTATAAATTACATTGCTATCGGATAAGATAGGTTTGCATAAGTTTGAACATTCTTATAGGGTTTTAATTTTGTTCCATTCTTTTCATTACAAATGATGTATGTCAACTTCAAACGCTATCTCCAATTGTGCCAACGAGGAGATTCATTTTCTTCGTTATTGTGCAAGAAACTCCGAGAATGGAAGTTGGGCAATCATTATGAGTATTGTTTTTCTTGCTTTTCAATTTTACTTGCAGTTTGACTATTTGTTACTGTAATCAGTGATTAGTGATAGTGTTTATGGTTATTATAAGCTTTGTAATTAACCCTCTTCAACACAATTGAATATTGATCGTGAGGTCGATCCATAAAATATGTATTAGTATAATTAAATATTATTTATTTGTAATAATGTTTCAAGTTTTAGAGTCGATATTAGATGCGGAGCGAAAACTCACAAAGGCAACAATTACCATACAATGTTGATGGAGGGGGAGAGTTGCTAAAAGAGGCTTTGGTGATCAAAGATTGGTCAGTTTTTTTTTCCATAAGCATTACAGAATTACAGTAATAGGTCATATGTTGAGATTGTAGTTTTCTTGACCGATGACTAGAATTTAGTTGTATTTTCTTTACGGGACAACATTCAGACTTCATATCTACCCTCTTTTTCTACCTTTCTCACCCTATCCCACCCATACGCACAGCACAAAAGCAAAGGAAGGTGAAAATACGTACATATCTTAAATGAAACCTGATCTGGAATTTTTTGTAGTTAAGTTTATATTTTATACATTTTATCGACTGGCATTTATAAATAAAGCTATTCTGCAAGGTCTAATGAACCTTTGTTTATTTTCGGAAAACGTGATTTGGCTCAGGATTACCCATTTTCTTAATTCCAGGGTTTCTCTAAAATTGAAATTTATCACTTAGTAAGTTTCCATACCAAGGCTCAATCCAATTAAGTCCGTAGCCGAATGTTGTTATCTACCTTTTTGAATTTTATTTACAGATTGCTCAACCTGTACGCTAGAGTCTAAAGACATTTAGGTTGAAATGTTGTAGAAACCATGGTTTCTCATTATGGCCTTTCTTATGTGAAACATTAATAGGCTGCCAGGGTAGTACTTTAAGAAATAGAAGATTCATTTTAGATGCTTTTGGGTTTACCCATAAAATTGTGCTAATGTTTTCGACAATGAAACATCTGTATCAGGAGTCATATCAGGAGCTCTTTTGTACATTCGTGATGAATTTGAGGAAGTGGATCGAAGTAGCCTTTTACAGGTACAATCAACTCCTTAATTAGTGGCATGTTACATATATAGTGGCATCTAGAACTCTAGAAGCACAAGTGTCAGCCTCGACATTATCGATGTGACAATCTCTTTCTTAGAATCATGTATATTAATATGTTTATTAGAAACCACTTGCTCTTATCAGGTTTTTCAAAACCTTACTTCAATCTTTGACATCTTAGATTTTCCGTATACGCAAGAGACGATTGTTAGCATGACATTACTTAGTGCAATGGTTGAAGCTGCAGCTGGTGGATGGTTAAACGACGTACGTGGGCGTAAGAGCGCTACTCTTATTGCTGATGTGATTTTTGCACTTGGGTCATTTGTCATGGTTGCCGCATCCGATCCATATGTTCTTATATTTGGTCGCTTATTGGTTGGGTCAGGTGTCGGATAGCTTCAAGCATCGCCCAATGTATATTGTAGAAGCACCATTGTCAACGGACTGCATTGGCAAGATTCAGAGAATCAATGATCTGATTTTATCGGCCGGCCCTATAAGAAAATGCATGATACGATGAATCATCGACATCCAGAATCTTGAGTAAGTTATTGTACCTATTTCATTACACGACCATGTGAACATCAACATTGACCAAAAAAATCCCTGTGGTTTTACAGTGGTGACAAACACAAGTTACTTCAATAGGGAGTGAGTCACCCATTTCTCTACAACCTGATGTTGTCACAGATAGTAATCAAATATTAGGAAACAATCCTTATTGCATATGTGCTAGCGATAGATGGGATGGTACTATAAATCAAGGTAAGTGAAATGTTTAGTTATAGGTGTTAATGGAATATTATTCGAAGTTTGTTCAGTTCTCACACACTAAAAGTGTAATGTGTTAAATGCTGAGGTATGGACCCACAAAATACGAGCCGCATTTGTAGTTTAAGTGACAGATGACGAACCAGATCTCATTGCTTCGATTTCGTGAAACTCTCAATTATAAAGCAAATGATTTTTAATGTTGTTGAAGGAAACAACAAGGCTTGAGAAGCGAAGTCCGTTGTCTCAAACGGTGGGACCCACACCAAGCGTAGGATGCACCAGATGATACTTGACTATCGTGGCTTTGAAAGGGAGAGTTGTTCAAGTTTCATGGAAATGCCAAAACGTCATGTGATTGTTGTCAATTGGTATGATAAAGATTGTTTGGTGTTCACTATCAGATGCAAAGGTAGGCCTAAACTATTGTTTGACATCATTTGCACATTGATTGATATGGAGTATGTTGTGATTCACGGGCACGTTAATGCCGAAGGACTTGAACCTTGCCAGGTACGTTAACTTTTCAAGGGGATTTTTATTATATATGATATCAATTCGTGATAAAACGCTCATGATGCGCTTTTTTGTTTATAAAAATATTGTATTAGACATGTAGACGGTTCACCTGTGAAATCAGAAGCCGAGAGCCAAAGAATGGTCCAATGTATTGAAATAGCCATAGAAAGAAGAGTATCTGAGGTTAGACAAAGAAAAATAAAATATATCTGCAATTATCTATATTACTGTGGTTAAATGTAAGTTTTATATTCAGCTCACACTTGATTTGGAACTTTATATTTTTATTACTTACAGCTCTAATGATCAACTCTTCCATTTAGTGACTTCAAGTTTGTCAATGCGAAATTACGCCCTATGAACAATAATTTCGCTATAGCAAATTATGCCAACGATCCCCTACTTCCGTGCAATAGACTAAACCTAAAGTAATGGGCTAAGCTTGAAAACTAGTATATATATATATATATATATATATATATATATATATATATATATATATATATATATATATATATATATATATATATAGATATAGATATGAAAATGATAATAAACTATGAAATGGGAATAATAAATGGGCTTTTGTACCAAAATTGTCGATAACAAGTCTTATCTTGTTGTTTACTATTTAAAAATGGAAACTAACGACTAAATTGGAAATGTTTTGCAATAAATAAGTAATTAATATTTCGAGTACACGATTATCAATAAATGTCAATTGTGGTCATTTAATATTGGTTTAAGTATTTAAATGTTTACGTTGTGTGCATGGGTTACGGATAACCTAACACTAATAGTGTTGATCCACGTGGGTAGCGGACTTATTAGGTTGACGAATCTAATAAGAACCCGCTAGGTACGTTGGATAACCTTATTAATGGGTGACTTATCCTTATAACTCGTTAGGATGCACCGGTTTATGGAATAATAAGCGTACGAATGAATAATTGAGTTTATCTAGTTGACGAATTCGATAAGGTCACTGCTTATTCCAAACTTATTGACTATGGAGCTTATCGCTAGACGCCCCATTGTGTCACATTGAGTCACATATTGTGTTGAATGGAGTTGCATATTGTGTTGCGGTTTAATATATTGGTTGTTTGAGTGCATTCATGGCATCATATTGAGTCGACACACCCACATGAGGAATACCAAACACTAGGATTAAATGGTGAAACGAGATATTTTGGAAATAACGAAACGGTATACATTGGGGTAGATAACATTGATTTTGAGGAATGTATATATTAATTTTGGTCTACATTAATAGGTTGTGCCGAATCGATAGTTGCTGTGCTGTGATAACGTTATCTTCTGCTAGTGTTTATTTGTGTGTTGATTGCTTGCGTTGATTGCTTGAGGTGAGTTTCATAGCCCCACTTTTATCTACATTTTAACTATGTTTTGAACTATTTTGGGGTGAGAATCATGCTATTGTTTTTGGACCGTGAAAACTATTTGGATTTGCTTATGTGCTTGACTGTATAGATAGTTGTGTTGTAGTTGTTGCCTTAGTCTAGGTTTAACCGTGCCTAGCTAGGAATAGAATTTTACATCAACCTAGTCCGGGTTGGCAATTGTTCTAGATTTTGCCACATCGCTGCCGGACTAGAGTCGCAGGGCCCGAGTAATCCTCGGATGCGGATTTGATTGGAGATCCGGAAGGATCATGTGAACGGTGTTTATCTATCTTAGGTCTTGCATAGCAAATCAACTCTTACATGTCCACTATGATTTTGTTGAACTTAAACCTATGAACTCACCAAATGTAAGTCGACCTTTAGCATGATTTCTCGTAATTGAGAGATGTTTGGATTAGTTGATCGCTGGAAGCTTGGCATGGAGGCGTGGTTCAAGGATCATTTTCCGACTCTGATAAACTATGGGGACCTATCTTAATAAATCATGTTTTGGGCCTAATATTTATATTTTGGATTAAATATTTTGAATACTTAAATTTGGGATTGGTTTTGAATATTAAATGACTATCTTTTGGCTATACTTGTGTGCGATACCAATCCAATAGTAACGCCCCAAAAACTTGATCAAGTCTCCCGATGTACCGAGATTTGGGGGTGTTACACGTCATCTGGTCGACGTTGCTTCGCCAACAGCTTTCGGTAAGGTAGTACCTTACGTGTTGTTGATGTCGTACCTTATCCTCTATTTAGGTACCCCTATCGATAAACGATCTAACGACTTGTTTTAGTGAAGTTGTTCACCGAGGATTATCCTTAGATATTGTTCCGTCGATGTTGACTCCAGCAACATTGAACCCTCAACATTGTTTGTCAACAATAGTTTGCTACGTCACACCACCGATTATGGTAATACATGCCCTATTTTATCAACGTGGTACCTTACAAACCATAGATGAGAAATTCTCTAGCACACCTACTTAGAGCCGTTGACGTTCACCCGCACTTATGAGTTGAATTGATATTGATCGATAGTCGAACCTCTTTTGGAGATTATGATTTTGGAGTTGAACCTGAAACCTTTGCTAAGTGTTATGCACCAATGAGTCAATCGATGATCGTGGTTAGTTACCAATGCTCTCTTAGGAGTCGCACTTCGCCTCTAACCTAGATATCATGCTATATCAACCGACCGATTGATGGTAGTAATCAACACTTTCTAACGAGACATACTCAAATTCCTACACTTCTCATCTAATAGAGATTCCGACTCAAAGAAAATTTTGAAATCCTAAGGAGAAACCCGAACCACGCTCTCTAGGACAATCACATAATCTTTCTCTCATCCTTCGAGAAGCACCGCTAACCTTCGCACCTCTCACCAAACGATAAGATACACCATAGACGAAACCTTGGAAGTAGATTCTAGCCTTTACCTAAGTGGTTGTTAGTAGCCTTACCAACCTATTCACCTCCCGCTAATTAGTAAAATGGAAAGTATGGACGACATTGCTCGTCTCTCCTCATATAGTTATAGCAACACTAGAGAACCCCGATATCTCGTTTTAAGGAGGTGAGAGAGTACTCAATCCTCTCCCTCCGGTAAAGTGACTCGCTCCAATACGCTAGACCTCACCTTCGATACTCTTAAGGAAGAAGTGTGATCGAAAAACCTGAGTTACACAAATGGACTTCTTCACACGTAAAGGAAACCGTGTGCTTTAGGAAATGCTAATTTCTATCTTTCCGGATTAAGGCAATCGCCACACACCCATGTTTCATCTATCACTTCCTAGGGCCTAGAGAACCGATCTGGATATGCTTGCCGTGTATCATCTTCAGACCAATGACAGAAGTAGAGAAACCATTCGAACCCTAGTAGAACACGTAGCGTGCCTGTTAAGTTTGACAATGGTCGGGATAGACACCTTCCCTTGGCCAACTTCTCCTATAACTATACCTATCACTTTGGTACCTCGGAGGCACCGTAAGAGATCCTTTACGGTCATAAGTGTCGATCCCGATTGTTGGGTAGAAATGGGAATACCCAACCTACCAACTCTGAACCTATTTAAGAGGATACCAAGGAAACCGTTCTAAGTTGAGATGGATATGTAAGTTACTCACAAACCTTTTGGAGGCATAGACAACGTGAATCTCTTGAACCCTCCGAGGTAACCTAGAATTTAGCTTACGGATCCACCATAAAATTATGCGAAGCGAGTAGTAAACGTGAAAACTTAATCCCCGTTATGTCAATCTTTTGGAAAATCCTTGCTAGATTGAGACCAGTAGCTCAGAGCCTTAAGCTACCATCGAGACTCAGTAGAGAGTTCCCAACATTTTGTGTGTAATAGAAAGAAATGACTCGCCGATGAGGAAATCGTTATCACTTTAGGAAATCCTAATCTTTGGGATGTTTAAACTTCGTTGACCTACCAAAACCATAGATGATGAACCTAGCAACTTTAGTAAAGCTGCCTCTCTGTCTTCGAAGTTCATAGAAACTCGCAGTGAGATCCTAGATTCACGTAGGGAACGCAAAGATAAAGCCTCGTGCTTTTGCACTCACCCCCTTCTAGAATTTTTGAATTGAATCGCGAGGACACGATTCCTTTTAAGGAGGTGAGGCTGTGACAACTCGTAAATTCCTCGATGTGTCGTAATTGGAGAAACGTCGATTAAAGCAATCGCTTGATTTAATTTGAGATACGAGTCGATTTTATATCGCTTTTATTGGAAATATTATTTTAAGAACATCACGTAACTCTCGGTCATGAATCTTTCGTTTCTAGTCAAAACGAGCCCCGAATCAAATATATCGAAAGTTTTATAAAGTTTCATCTAGGGTCCCTATTGTTACTTGCATTCTTACCCTTGTAATTTCACTTGTACAACATTAGTCCCTCCAGGGGTATAAATAACACCAACCCTCCCATTTCCCTCATTTCTTTCTTTCTATTTCTCTCTCTACAAAAACACACACAAATAACCTTCTCTCTCTCTCTCTAAAACCGGCCACCACCCACCTAGGGTTTCGGCGCCATCACATTTTCCGGCCAACTTCCGGCGACCTCTAATAGTGACACCACCTATCTCAAACGATAGATCGGTGTCTTGTGACCACGTTTATGCAAGCTAACGCATTCAAACACCCACACGCGCCTTAGATCTTAAATTTAGGGTTCGGATTTTAGGGTTTTGATGTTAAACAAGTTTCAAGAATCTTTAGCTTGGATTGGTCACGAGTAGTACTCGTAAAAGACACCACCAACTTCGTTTCTCTCTTCTTTTTCGCACGGTAAAACAATCAACCCAATCATAATCGTTATTTTCTAGTTTTGAATCATTATATATTGTTTGTGTTAATTTTTCGTGGATATAAAAGTTGATAAACTAGTTTTGGAAAAGGGTTAACAAAACAGGATTTAAAAACTAGTTGAGTGAAGTCGTTTATATGGTAAAACGTTATGAACATTTGACATTCGAATTTTAAGCAAAACGTGGGTAATAAAATGGTGGTGAAAACGTTTTTAACAACCAATTCGTGTGGTTAAGGAACATGGTAGCGCTTGACTTCGAGTTTCTTTTATTCGTGATGCACTTGGTTAATAAATCTGAAAAAGGGAAACATGCGTTGCGCGGGTCTCGAAACAGTTGTAACCGGTTTAGGGAGATGGGTGTCTCTAATTAGAATTAGATTGTGTTGCTTATTGGTAAGTTGAGTTCCTGTGTTGACTCGGTGAAACCCCTCGGGTCGGGTCGCTGTACTGAGTTGAGTCAGACATGGGTTTCGGGTCGGATTTAACAAAAACCGGGCTTATAGATTGTCGGGTATGATGTTACTTTGAATCTGTTGGGGTTTCGTGGGTTTCACTACCCAAACAAGATGTTGTTAGTCGTTAGGTCCATGGGCCTCAAGCCCATAATATCCTCCAAGATTTGTTAAGTGGTCTTGCTCGTCCGAATAATGAGACTAGGGTTTACTTGGTTTTGATTCACAAATCGGTTATACGGTACAATTAAAAATGAGTTACGGGTTAATGAAGTTACGAGTACTACTTAATTAAGACATGATAACTTGTAAGTTGTAAACGGTTGTTAATATAAGATTATCGAAACGAATAAAAATAACAAGGAGTAATGATGAGCTATTAGATATGAGTAACGGACTAAAAATGTATATATATTCATCGAACGTATTTGGTCACTAATTATTAGACTTAGACGGATATAATATATGATTAGACTCGAACGAATAATGAATAAGCTACTTATAAAACGGGACGATATACGTTAATAACTAATTATGTGATTAATAAATGGATATAGTATAACTCGTATTTCGTTATAAATTATAAGGTTCAACACGGTTTATGAATTAAGAATGACATTCAGATACCCGAGATATATTGGTTATGAGTTATACTATATTAAATGTTTTGGCTGGAACGAGTATAAGGTATTAGACTTGAAAATGGGTTTAATATATTTGTTTCGTGATATGCTTGAATGTTCTATTTTCTCATATCAACTAATGTCGAGATGTTTTGACTTATAAATCGTCAACTAGTACGGTTTTATTTAGTTAAAAACCCTTATTATCTACGATAATAATTTGTGTTTTATAAATATAAAATATCTTTTATAAACTATTGATAACAAGTTATATTGATTATTATGTCGTACTTTATTAAACACTTTGGTTCAAATGAGTTTAATATATTCGTTTTGCAATAAGCCTAAATATTATGTTTTCATATTTTAACCGATAATGAAACATATTACTATATATTGTTGACGACTACGGTTTTATTTAAATTATAAACCTTTATTTACTACGATAATAACTTGTATTTTATAACACATGTAGCTTTTATAAACTTGTTTGGAAATATTATTTTGATAAGATAACTTATTAAAGTTGTAATGGTTTGGGAACGTTGGAATAAACGCACATGTCGGTTATAGTACATTATTTACTATACCCTATATGAAGTAATTTCGGGTAAACTTGTATGATTATGAATAACGATTGAGAAACTTTTATTAATTGAGCGATAAATGGAAACTTGTATTTTGTTATTAAACATGCGTTTGGGGTTATTGGGTAAATTGCCGAAACTTATCAATTAACTTATTTATGTTATATAAATAGTTGTCGTCATTTTCTAGTCTTTGACTAGCTTGAGTATTGTCAGTATTTCTTAATTCGGTCGATGTCTTTCCCTCTTTGGCGTGAGTTGAATTGTCGAGTCATGGTTCCTTACCACCACACGAAACGTTAAAACTAAACTTTTGAGATATTAATTATGAACTTTTGGGAACGATAATGTACTTTTGAAAGTAACGACATGAATAATCCACGAAAACTACAACACATTACTTTCTATTGATTTCTTTATCGTATGAGCCGTATTCTAAGAATATCGATACGCATTAGGTTGCACACAACTACTCTATTGTACTCGTCGACATTCTTTTGGATGCCATGGAGATTAACTTTAGATGCCGACCGTGTCAATAGTGAATAGTGCATTGTCGTGCCGTGATTACCTATTATCTTCGCTAGTATTTATTCGCATTGTCAGTGCAAAGGTGAGTTTCATAGCCCCACTTTTATCTACGCTTTTAACTATATTGGGGTGAGAATCATGCTACTATTTTTGGACCGTTAAAACTATTTGGATTTGCTTATATGCTTGACTGCTTAGATAGATGCGCGGTAGTTGTTGCCTTATTCTAGGTTTAACCGTGCCTAGCTAAGAATAGATTTCTACATCGACCTAGTCCGGGTTGCAAATGTTCTAGAGGTTGCAACGACAAAGGTCCGGACTAGAGTCGCGGGCCCGAGTAATCCTCGGATGCGGATATGATTATGGTTGGTGATCCGTAGGATCGTGTGCAAACGGTATTTATCTATCTTAGGTCTTGCATAGCAAATCAACTCCTACCGTCCACTATGATTTTGTTGAACTTAAACCTATGAACTCACCAACAGAAGTTTCCACCTTTTAGCACGATTTCGTATTTCGAGAGATGTTTGGAATACGTGATCGGTGGAAGCTTGGCAAGAAGGCGAGGTTCAAGGATCATTTCGACTGATAAACTTTGGGGACCTATTTTATTAAATCATGTTTTGGGCCTAATAATTATACTTTGGATTAAATGCTTTGAATACTTAAACTGGGATTGGTTTGAATGTTAAATGACTATCTTTTGCTATATTTAAGCGATACCAATCCAATAGTAACGCCTAAAACTTGATTAAGTCTTCCACTGCATCGAGATTGGGGTGTTATGATTGGTATCAGAGCTCAAGGTTATGTAGAATTAGGTATTTTATAAACCCTAAACTATAACCACTTTTAAGAAAATTGATCCTAATCGATGCACGCCCGCTGCTGTCAAGTTTAATTGATTATGGTATGAACCGCGATTTGAATTATGAGATGATCCGTTATGGATATTGTGAACCGATTACGGAAAAATTATGATTTGGAGATATGATTATTGATTTTGGGTAAATGACATGAGGTTATCGAGATATTACGGAATTTAATTTGAGTAAACGGTACATTATGGTTTTGGAATTTTGAACTCGATTGATTTGATATGGATGATTGAGAACACATTAGACGAATTGATTGATAAGACGATTGATGAGATGTTTAGGGCTGATTTGATGAACGGTTTGATTGAACACTTGATCGAGCGCAGTGCCTCGTTAGTAGACGATTTAAGTCCGCCTATCTTAGTAGTTCACTATAAGCATTCCGTATGCTTATACACTCACAGAAAGCATGTCCTCATGCTTTCGCACGCGCAATACCTTTAACAGAGTGTGGAGTCCCAAACCTTAAATCTATAACACTTAACTTATATTAAGTAGTTGCCTTGGGTATATCCCAAAACAATAAAGAGAAAACTTTGTATGAATATACACAAATACGTGAGATTTATTGGAATGTTTTTGGAAGATTAAAGTGAACAAATGAACACAGAATGTGATAACCAATAATTCAACATGTTTTTGGAAGATTAAAGTGAACAAACGAACACAAAAGAATCACTAGACAAGATACAATACATGACATCCCTCCTCAATTAACAAGATAATTAAAAAGATGAATCAAAAATGATTCAAAAGAATCACTAGACTATATACAATACATGACATCCCTCCTCAGTTAACAAGATAATTAAAAAGAAAAGATCCAACGAAGAACAAAAAACAACCAAAAAGTAAACTGGATATGACACACTAATTTATATATTTTGCTAAAATCTAGTCCTTGAAAATCCAGTTATTATTATTCCACCCTGTAATCTATTCCATTCTACACCCCCATTAACAAAACTCAAATAAAATTTTCATGTCTAAATCATATATAATTCTTGTGTCTAATAAACTTAAACCTAATAAATATGTAAATCAAAATAACAATACTTAATAATTGTAGATCAATTAGGGATCCCACATGATAAAAGAAAGACAATCAATATTATTTTGTTACAACTCTCGAGACTAACTTGCAATACATTCCAAACCTATTTGTAACTAAAAAAAAATACCATTTTATTTCATTCGTAACCTCAACATGCTCCTTATGCAATCACATAGTTCTCATCTCTTCTATTAGAAGATTTATTCAAGGCTTTAGTGAAACAAAACTCAACTTTGTTATCGAAGGAGCTAGTGCATATTCTACACCAACAACTCGCTCAAACGACTCAACCCCAACATTGACCTGTAGACCAAAAAACGATTAACCATAGATTCGGCCACCACGGATCCGACCGCCACGAATCCCGTCACCCCCCGCCACATTATGAGGCTGATTTGATTGGTAAGTGGCAACGCAAGAACGATTGGAGCACCGTATCACGTTTCGATAGTGCTATTTCGTCTCAAATGTTCATTGTTTAGCACCAATTTTGATCAATTTCGAATTGGGTTGTTCAGGTTTGTAATTTGGGGGGAAATATTGTTGGTGAGAGTAAATGATAGTGTGTGTCAAATGAAAAGATGAATGAAATGAGTAAATAGAATGAACATATTGATATTTCAAAAATGACCTTTTGTAGATAATTATATTAAAATGACAATTAATCTACACCATTAGATTTAAAAAAAATGAATGGTTGAGATATCTTAATTTGATCTTTAGATAATTTTTGTTCTGCATTGAACTTGCAAAACATGTATCTTTTAAAGAACAAATAAGTCAATCTCAACCATCCATCCACCTTTCATCTAATTGTTGAAATGAAGTTCAAAATAAGAAAGAGAAAGAAATCGTGATTTTAAATTCATTTAATATAAAACTCACTTTTCACCTCTTTTTAAAAACAACATATCTTCGCAAACAAGAAATCTTCAAGCTACGAAAAATACACCATCGCGATTTAATTAAATAATCTTTCTATAGATACGCACTTTTATATACTTTCGACTAACTTTTTTCAAAATTTCGTCCGTAAAAATCACGCGATTCATAAAAATCCTACTAATTGTAGAAACTATCTAACTTTTTTTTCAAAATTTCGTCCGTAAAATCCCGAAAGATTTACTTATATAGAGAAAAGTTGAAAACAGACCTCCAATTCTCTATAGATCCACCAACCTTTTTTTTTAATCAAAACAAAAAAACTTACTTTCATTAAAAAAAAATTAAATATCTCACAAACAGTTACATGAATATAATCATACCATCACGATTTAAAATTAAATTATCTTTTATAAAGGGACACTTGTGCGATTAATGTGCTTCTTTGCAATATGTAACTTTATTTTGTTATTTTTTAGTAATATATTTACAAATGTAGATCAAATATTTCATATATAATAATTATATTATTATTACAAAATATATAAAAAGCCGTAAAAGGCTCGGCTTGGCTTTCATGTTCTGCTCGTTCTGGGTCGGACCATTTGGGCTAGGGTGTTCATCGATTCTATTATTCATTATTCTTGGCTTATTCAGCTTCGCTATTTCGTTAAATGTTTTTCTGGGTAAAATCAAAAACCGAACAAAACCGAATTGAATTTGATTCAACTGAATCAAAACGAACCGAATAACCGAAAACGAAACCTCTATAACCGAAAACTGAACCGAATAACCGAATTACATATTTGTAATTATTTTTTCATTTATTTATATATATTTTTAGCACAAAATTATTTTTCAAGCTTAAATAATGTTATATTTATTCTAAGAATGGTTTTAGTGATTTTTTCCCATATAAATACATAGAAAATATATATATTTATATGAATTCGCTTTCTCTTTGCTTTTCGGTTTTCATTGTTAAATCAGATTCAAACCGATAACCGAATATTTAGTTCGATTCGGTTCGGTTTGAACAATTTAGTTAGGTTACAAATTTGGTTCAAATTTTTCGCTAGTTCGCCATTACATCGCGATATTACCCGATCCGTGAACACCCATAATTTGGGCTGAAATAGGCCTAATATCTTAGTTAGGGCCGGGTTTTTTTAGTCCCGTGCTTTTTTCGGCCCGGGCTTTGTGCACCTCTACTTTCGATGAATTTTGAACTTTTTTTTTATAAATGTTGAAATTTACGTTTAAAAAAATCATATGTGATTTGTTATTTTCAAAATCACATGTGATTTCTAACATACAAAACATATGTGATTTTTCCAAAAGCAAATTTTAACACTAAAATAAAGTCGAAATAAAAAAATTTGTCGAAAATATTTCAAGTGTCTCGTTACTAAAAGATAAAATTATTCTCTTCACGATAACAGTATTTTTAATGCTTAACCACGCACTGCTTTGTAAGGATTTTATTTTTAAAAATGTACGTAATTTTTTTTTTTTTTTGAAAGAAAACTTGAGAACCCGCAATAAAAGCCTATTGATAAACTACACATGGACTTATATTTTGTCACACACATGAAGTACGGAGTAACTTTTAACACAACAGCGAAGCGATACCACACTATTTTTTACGATGATTATAATTCAAGATTACAATATCAGATGATAAATCAGAATGATAAATCAGAATGCACGATTAAAAGACGTCGCAGAAGATCAATTCTCAAAAAATAAGAACTCTTAAACCTCACCTTTTTTTGAACGGCTTATCACCATGTGTCTCAGACGTCAGTCTTAACCCACCGCCAAGACTTCTACCCCATTATCACCTTGTTCACCCGACGGGAGAAAACCTCCAACTTGCTCACCAAGCACGACACTTAAAGTCGGAAGAAACCCCGCTTTATCCGCATCAACCCCGCCACTCAGGAAACTCGAGTCCTTCACTTAAGGACTTGATGAGAACCAACTGCGCTAGGCAGCCGTTCTCACCTAACCGATCTTCAACATTTATATGACACGTTGCAACATCCATCACCACACTCTCCCTCCACGTGGCCCTTTACAAGAATAAAGCACCTCACCTGCACCTACACAACTAGCAAATAAAAAACGCGCCAAAAAAAACGTGTGGCTCCCCATTCAACTTCACGAACCTTCCTACACCCACTAGCTAATCGACACGTGTCTCCCACGTCAGTATTTCAACATCACTTTTCATGCCAGCTAGGATCCACGTCAGACTCACTTTTCCTGCCAATTTAAACAAGTCAAATAACAAGTTCCAGAATATGCTACAAAAGCTTTTATCTGCCTATAATATAAACCCAACCCATTAATTCTGACCACAAGTTACTCGATCTCAAGTTTGGTTAACTACATGGACTCTGCAGGCGATTACGAGACGATGGAAGAGGGTTGCAAGACGCCGAAACGAAGTAAGACTACCACGACATGTCCACCAGCACCGAGGAAGAAACGGGTGTATTTTAAGCCAAGGGATCCCCCCGAAAACGGGTATTTCCAACCTCCCGATCTCGAGGCTTTCTTTGCAATGGGCACATGTGTTTGAGCTAGGTTGTTATTTATGTTGTAATTAGTACTTCAAGAAATCTTGTAATTAGTACTTCAAGAAAATGCAAACTTAAGAAATGTGTTTTGTGGTATAGTTTTTATTGTACACAAACTTGGCAGTGTGTGTACTGTGTAGTGTTTGATGGCAACAAGTAGGTTGATTATGCCAATCTAAACTCGATCACGACTCGAAAATGCTAGCTATAGTTACTCTTGTTCAAAACTTGGTTATGGTTTGATTGGGCAAAAGCATGCCTAAGCCTCCTTCTTTTGAGCCCTTTTCTAACCATTGCTAAATGATGTCAAATTTAGTTAAAACATTAACATCAATAATGGTTTTAGACTTTTAGTATATAACAAAAGGGGGAAATCATGCGAGCAGTAAACTGCACAGATTGTTAGGTGCAATCAGGGATATGATGTAATTTTGGCTGACTTGACTTGACTTAAAAACATTATGCTCGGCTGGGTATCACGGCACGCCTTCATGAGATAAGCTGGAGCACGACTCGAGAAAAAAATAAATTCGGCTCCAGTTCGGCTCAAAAGCTCGATCTATATGTTTGACGTGTTTTTTAAACAACTAAAACTAATATATAAGATAAGATTTGAACTCGGCTCGAAAAAGTTTAATACTCTATAAATAAGTATTTACAATTAGTGTATTTACGTGTAAGCCTTTAAAATAAAAGAATATGTATCACAAAAGAGTTCAAAAGGTTCGATAATAAATTGAGCTGAGCCTATATAAGCTTAAGATCAACTAGCTCGTTCGAGTCAAGTTCGAGCTCGAGTTACTTTACAAAAGCTCGACTTTTCTGCAGTTCTGGATACAACAAAGTATTGAAGAGAGATTAATTATGCACATTGTTAATAACTATCAAATCTTTTCTTTACAGACATATATCATTTACTTCTTTCTTCTCATATTAACTGTTAACTTTGACTTTTTAAGGTATTTTTTTTATCAACTTTGACTTTAAATAATTTTGTTTATGTTATATGATACTTGATGCAAAATATATGAATGGATTAATTCTAAAATGTATTTTTATTGGTATAATTTTTATCAATGTTGCAAAAATCGGTCAACTCGGCCGATTAATCGCTAATCGTCGAAGTACCTTGTCGATTTTTGAAAATCGGCCTAAAAATCGCCTAGGAAAAATCGACACTAAGCAACAAAAAATCGGCCGAATCGGTAAAAATCGGTCATTTTAAAAATAATAATAATTTAGGCATTATACTTAATTTGGGGATCGATATTTCACTTATAACGCATAACGGGCCATAATCTAATCGGAGCCTTTATCGAGGTTAAACATAAGAGCTTGGAATCTAAGATTTTTAGTTTGGCTCCGTAAATACAAAAAATTGCGTGAATGTCAATCCGATTAATCACCGACATCCCGACTTAACCGACATTACTGCAGGGTGGTCGACCGCCCGACTACCGATTAACGATTTTTGCAATATTGATTTTTATTAAATATTATATAACACAAATAAAAATATTTAAGGTCAAAGTTTGAAAGAAAAATTTTAAAAGTCAAAACTGGACAATTAATATGAGATGAAGTAGTAATTTTTTAAAAGAAATTTTATTAAAGACTCAATAAAGAAGCTCGAGGTTTAAAAGATTCATTACAAGTAAAGATCAAATTATTGATCCACTCAATCCATATCGGAGTAGACATCCTTAGTCCTTAGTAATCCATCTTTGTAAGGATAGAACCAGAAGATAATGTGGCCAACTGTATTTAGAATAAAATAAATAAAACTACAAACAAAATTTTTAAGGATCGATTGCATTTATAAAAACTAGAGATTTTTTAAAAAAAAAATTAACACTGCGTCACAAAAATCAATAGGTGTCGTGAGACCCCCAGAGTTACCCTACTTCCGTCACTGCATTTGTGGGAGAAAGTAAAGGCTTCCTCAATAAGGACATGTTTTCTAAAGGGTTTTATATCGAAGTAAGTTTTATTTCGGAAAAAGCCAAATTACCCGACACTAGTTTGTACTACAACATTGGAGCACGGCTTCAAAATTAACAGGTAAGTTTGACGTGTCAGCCCCGTACCAAAAAGTTGCACAAGTCTTTGGGACGAGGTGTTAAACTCCACTAACTTAACAGGATTTCATAGATTTCAAAAAATAATGGACTCCACAAAGAGGAGTTGATACATCTCAATATCCTCATCACACAACGCGAAACAAGTTTAGTTAAGATCTATCATGAAATAGACACCAATAACTAATGTTGTTCCATTTGACCAAGTCATCACCTAAGGGAACAAGAATTAAGCAGTCAACAAGTATTTTATAGAAGTGACAGAGTGTCGTTAAGCCTAAATTACCATGTATCTATCTCATCAGTTGGCGTATAGTTATCCAGCAAGTCCACATGAATTGGCCGTGGACGTGGTTTAGCAAGTTCCGGGGAGTAGAGTCTTTGGAAGAACAATTTGAGGGCATTGTCACCTACCATACCTCATTCAAGAAGCTAAGAGCTAGGTGTAGTAGTAACACATCAACAATCGTTATTCATGTTCCAACTCAACATCCCATCAATAACACCTCAATAACTAAAACACCATTTCTAGCAGTAACACTCAATAAATATTATTGGTGCATGTGGGTCATATTTTTTTTTTCTTTTTCATTTTATTTTAGACAAACATATTCTAAATTAATAATTCAAATACGATATATTAAAAATACGATACGAATTACAAATACGATACGAATATGACAAAGATTATAAAACTACGATACTACAAATACAAAAAAACTAAAAAGTACGATACTACAAATGTTAAAAATACGATACAATATGAGAAATATTAGAAACAACGATACGATAAATAATAAAAACTGCGATACGACAAATATTAAAAAATAAAAATATTTTGCTCGGGATCTCGTCTTTGATGTTTTCGATAATAGCCGCATCTTCCGCCCTCATCCCCACGGTGCTAAAATTAAGAAACTTCAATTCCTCGAATTTATTTTGAGTTGCGATATAATCATATTTTTTAGCACGATCTAGTCGCAACTCTTCTTGGACCATTACCTTGAAAGCTTCTATACTTGACGAAGATCATGCCGATTTTGTAGAGTCGGATTTTTAAATCTTGAAAGGCCTTGGTTTGCCGGAGGACGTGGCATTGTATCATCTCGAAATAGCTTATTCGGTTCTTCAACATCATCAACCGTACAAGCGCGTCTTCCGGGAACACCAACTTTGGCACCACGCCATTTGTAGTGATCTCTTAAAACATCCCATGATTCAGAGTGGACAAACGCAAATCCCCAAATTTCTTGGAATTGCGTATAACAACGATTTATCCACGTCGAATCGTTTTCGCCACTAAGACATTCATATTCGTTGATAATCCCGGCGAACTTGTTGCAGTTACGTGTCAACGTTATTTACTTTCCCTTGACCATGTCGTTGGTACGTTCGAAGAATGCATGGCGTTTGAATTCACTATGAACTTTTTCCAAAACATTTTCGATTTCCGGTCCACGCTAAGTCTTCCGTCCTTGGATATTTGGAGTGGGGTTTGGGGGTGGAGATCAGACCGAGGGGCCGAACTCTTGAAGAACTCAGACTCCTCACTAGTTATTTATCAAGCCTGTCTCTTTCTAATGATTGTGACGCTTGGAAATGGACTTTGGACACCAAACAATTGTTCTTTGTCAGAAGTCTATCTCGCATCATTGACGACCGGTTGTTAAGCTCGAGTTGTTTAGGTAAAAGGTTCAACTAGAGTACTTGGGTTCCTCGTAAAATCAACGTCATCATATGGAGGGAAACTCATGAGAGGCTCCCAAATTTGTCAAATCTGGAGAAAAGAGGTATACATCTTACTAATCTTCAGTGCCCCTTGTGTCAAAATAAAATCGAATCGGCAGAACATGTTCTTGTTAAATGCGAACGGGTTAAACCAATTTGGCTTAAAGTTTTGAACTTGTGTCATATTGGTTATTCATACCGGTTCTAAATTGATGAACTTACAACCGTTTCTTTTTTAGATTCGAAATTTAGGAAGGTCTTAAAGATCTTTCAAGGCGTTTGTTACGTAGCGATGTTGCAGATTTGGAGATGGTGAAACCAGATTATTCATGAAGCGGATGATGTCAGACAATCTCTCATAAACTTAGACTGGTTTCCCAAGATTCAGAGTACTTCCTTATTGTGGATCTCAAATAGGTGTTCAAAGGTCGGGTTTTCTTGGGAGAATTGGATTCGCGATCCCTCGGAAGTTATGGATACCTGATTGCGATTTAGTGAGGTTTATCTTTTGCTACTTGTATTATTGGTGTTCTTTTGGCCTCTCTTTAGTTGAGGTCTCCTCTTTGGAGATGCCATGTTTTGTTTTGTTTTTTTTTTTTTTTGTTTCTTCTTTATTTTTTGAAGGTCGGTTTGTTTTAATATATTTAGCTTTTACAAAAAGAAAGGAAAAAAATAAAAAAAAGCAAGTTTGTTGGTATAGATTGGTCCCACCCAAACATAAATGGTTAAAAACCGAATATAACCGAAAAACCCAACCGAAACATATAATAAACGGAAAAACTGAACCGCAAAAAACCGAATGGTTTCGATTGTAAGTTTTATAAAATCTGAATATTTTAGTTCGGTTTCGGTGTAACAAAACACAGACACAAATCGAACCACGCACACCGCTACAAGTCATCAATTTTTTTTTTTTTTTTATAATTATCACTAGAAAATATGCCGGCGCCAATTTCTTTAAAAAAAAAAACAAAAAAATATTTTTTAAGAATTTAAATAAATTAGATACCGGGTCAACTTGTTCTAATGACTATATTAAGCTAGAGATTAACAAGCTCAAGACATTTCTAAGAAAAAGTTAAAATAGTTATACAAAAAATGAGTAAACTTTTGACTATGCATCTTCGTTTTCTTTGGCCTGCGGTTAAATATTCTACATGCATATTTTCTTGTTGTCCTTGTATGGAAAATATTGCAACTTAATAATCATTGAGTGATTTGAGTCAAATTTGGGTCTGCTAAAGAATGTTTTTGAAAAGTGACCTTTTCCCGAGTCCTATTAATTCACAAATTGTAGTAATGTACATCAGCACAAACGCCATTTACGCTCTTATTAGAAAAATTGATCATTAGATTGATCGGTACATATAGAATACTAGAATGCCTTTTGTGTCGGGACGATCGATCATTTATGTTCTCGTAGTCATTATTCTTTTGCATGAGTTATCTATCGCCGAAAAACGTATGTTCTCCGTCCCAAAATAAGTATTCGACGTTAAGATTTTAGTTTGTATTAAAATTAGTGTCAACTATCACATTACAATCAACCAAAACAAATTTATCATAAATTTGATTGGCTAATGTGTATTTATGTGTTTACAGCTCCAAATTATAGCTTCATGCATGAAGCAACAAAAGCTCCCAAGAGTTCTTTCTACGATTACATAGTTATCGGGGGAGGCGCTGCTGGAATCCCAATAGCCACCACTTTATCTGCTAAGTACTCGGTTCTACTACTTGAACGTGGTGGATCGCCTTATATGAATCCTAACATCACAAGTATATTCGGATACGGCAACAACTTTGAGGATAACTCACCAGATTCACCCTCTCAAAAGTTTACTTCAACAGAAGGTGTTATAAACACACGTGCACGAGCCTTGGGTGGTGGTACATGTATCAATGCAGGATTTTATTCTCGTGGTGAAGCGCGGTTCAATAAAGAAGCTAGACTAACGGATGAAAAGTTGATCCATCAGTCTTACGAATGGGTAGAAAAAGTAATGGCTTTTGAACCGGCTGAACAAAAGTGGCCGTCTGCAGTACGAGCTGCACTAGTTGAAGCTGGTGTAAAACCGGACAATGGGTTTACTTATGATCATATTATTGGGACTAAAGTTGACGGTACAATTTTTGATAAAAATGGGACACGGCATACGGCAGCAGACTTGCTACAATATGCCAACCCCAAAGGGCTGTCTGTTCTTCTACACGCAACGGTTCACAAGATTTTATTTAAGACCAAAGGTATATGTACCATTTTTGGTTATATATTAGAACATTTTATTACTTTTACATCGGTTAAATGTTATTTTTTGAACGTACAGGAAGATCAAGGCCATTGGCTTATGGAATAATGTTTAAGGATTCAATAGGAAATAAACACGTCGCATATTTAAACGGTGGGAAGAAGGATGAAATCATATTATCTGCTGGTGCACTTGGTAGCCCCCAACTTTTGATGCTGAGTGGCATAGGTCCAAGAAAGCAACTTGATGACCTTAAAATCAAAGTTGTGCTTGATCAACCTTTCGTTGGTCAAGGCATGGCTGATAACCCGTTAAATGCAGTTTTTATCCCATCTCCCATTGCAGTTGAGCCATCCGGAGTCCAAATAGTTGGCATCACACGGTTTGGTAGCTACATCGAGGCAGTTGGTGGCTTTAACTTTATCTATACTAAGTCTCCAAACTATCAGGGATTTTCTCCGCAGGTAAAGCTCAAGATTGAAAACCATTAACTATTTTGAAGTCAAATATCCTATTGGGTTGGTTATTTGGCTAAAGAAACTTAATAACATAACGACAATCAATAAGTTTTATTACAATGTTGTTTGCAGATGGGAGGGTTTATATTTGAGAAGGTTAATGGCCCTTTATCTACGGGTGAGCTTGAGATTGAAAACCGTGATCCTGCTGAGACCCCGTTAGTAAGTTTTAACTACTTCAAGGAACCCAAAGATTTGAAGAAATGCGTAGAAGGGGTTAGGACCATTCTAAAAGCTGTTGAATCCAAAGCCTTCTCAAAATACAAGTATGCCAATACGACGGTCCAAGATATTATTGAAATTAATATGAAACTACCAGGAGATGATCTTGTATCCAGTAATAAATCTCCATCCTTGGAAGAATATTGCAAGGACACTAAAAGGACTATTTGGCATTATCACGGTGGTTGTCATATTGGCAAAGTAGTTGACCATGAGTATAAGGTTGTTGGTTTAGATGCGCTTCGAGTCATTGACGGATCAACTATACTGAACGCTCCTGGAACTAATCCTCAAGCAAGTGTTTTGATGCTTGGAAGGTAACTAATTTAGAAAGTGAAAGAAAAATCGCCATCTTAATAAGTTATTACTATATTTTTTAAAGTTAATTAGCCAGCTCGTAAATGACTGTGATTTGGTTTGAATTTGATGCAGGTACATGGGAGTTACAATACTAGGCCAACGGGTTGCAGATGACAAATCACTATAAGGACTCACTTTGGCATTTCAGTTTTGTTAAGAGATGCTATTGTTCTAAAATAAGGTGAATTGTGTCTCAACATGACATAAATTTTTAGGAAATATTAATTTTCCAAATTTATAGATGTATTTCTGCAATTTCATATTTTCTAATTCTAAGTTGCAAGTTTATATTTTCTCACACATGTTTTAAAAGCATAGCATATGGAATTTTCAAATATGGCTGCAGAATAGCATTACTTGTATCACATTATGTTTAAAATAGAAATAAGTTTGATACTAGTCCGAGTTTTAATATCATAAGAACCAGACTCGAGTTATATATATTTAATATCAGACTGAGCTTGTGTTATTGAACACTTATAGGCGCAAATGAGCAGTAACTATATCTAGACAAATGCCCCAACTAAAAATTGGGAGACTTTACACACCAAATTTTCATCCGTTTGTCTAAGACCAAAAGACAGTCTCATATGTAAGCAGAGTGCTAGAAGCGAACCTTTTTGAAAATAACCAAGCTCGCTTCTTCTAAAATACATTTAACCCCCCGAGAAACAACTTGTCTGATCATTAAACCATTTGTATTCATTAGATCAAACTTAGGTTTGCTCTTCTTCTTTACCAACAAATTTCTAGTTCATCGCATTTTTAACTCAATCAACCCTTTTAGCATCCTCTTGAACTTTAGTACGCCCGTGCATTTTTCTTATTCATCAAACGGCGTGAGCCTCCGATGATCTATTTCCTTGGATGGAAGACATCTCACTCTATATGCTACCACAGCATAGTAAGACGACAGAGGTATATTTTTGTGCACATATGTTAAGAGTAGCATTTTTATCTTTTGCAAACTCAATATTCTTAATACTTCTATTTCATTTTGGTAAGAAAGCCCAACCCACTACCCTGATCTTATTAATACCAGTTCAGTAAGCCCAATTCACTACCTTGGGCTTAGTAGTATACTAGTAATCAATAGACGTTTAGTTTTTGTAATGAACCTTTTCACATCACGTCACTATACTTTGTTCGAACAAGACTATATTTCCATAAAGATTTTTCTATAAAAAGATTCACACACTTATAGCATCCATAACGCAATTAGCTAGCCATGACTTCTTTAATTCTTTTTTTGCTAAATCATCTTCCCAATTATCTTCTACTAAAATGCATTGCCAATGCAAAAAAGTCTTTGCAAAGCCATTTTTTATGTACTTTATTTATGAATAAGTAAGTTACCAAACGGCTTGTGTTCCTTGTGTGAGAAATTCCACAGCTAAATGGGTGCGGATTCAAATCCTACTTGAGACCTGTAATATGTATTGTATATATTTTGAAATAGCTAGTTGTCGTTCAAAAAAATAACATATAAAATAAATAAGTTGTGTGAGAGAAGGTTTTCATGAAGTCATTACTCAAATGATTTGAGAAACCTAAAGTTATTGAGTAAAAAAAGCTTTACCTTCAACGAGAAAAAGTTTCTCAGTGATTTTTTTGAAATAATAATAATAATAATAATAATAATAATAATAATAGATAAAAAATCCTTCGACGAACTTTTTTCAATATTTTTTGTTAGTGTTGAAATTTACACCGAGAACAATCACATGTGATTTTCATTATCACAATTGATTAGTTATTTTTAAAATCACATGCGATTTGTGTTGAAATTTACGCTCAGAAAAATCACATGTGATTTGTAAAATCACAGTTGATTTGTAATTTTAAAATCGAATATGATTTATAGCATATAATTTGTGAAATCACGTGTGATTTTTAAACTAACAAATCACAAGTAAATCTACAATCATGTGATACCTAAAATCACATGTAAATCATAAGATAACAAATCACGTGTGATTTTCATGATGTAAATTTCAACATTAAAACAAAACTTATAAAAAGGTTCGTCGAAAGTATATCGAAATGTCCGTATATCGAAAGATAAATCGTGATAGTGTACTTTTTGCAGCTTAGCGATTATCGTTTGCAGATATTTTATTTTCAAACAAAAATAAAAAATATGTTATTTTTCATTTTGATGAAAAAATAATAATGAGAATTTGACTACTTGATATCTATAGAATTTTTGAAGATCTCAACTCAATTCCAAATAACAATCAAATACAACTACTGTATTATATATTTATATCGTAGATGTGTCAAAGGTCCATAAGCTAGAAATACGTGTTTCGAATTCACCGTCCATACCTTCTGTCAGAATTCAAAGATTCCTCGTCCTAAAACATGTGAGGATTTGTTATATCAAAAGTCACTGGTTTTCATTTCATGTTTCTCTGCACTTTTTTTCGGAGTACTATTATTACCGTCTATCATTCTAACTATTAGAGCATTCCCAACAATAACACCATAACATCAATAACACCGTCCACATCAGTTTTAACATTTCACTTTAACATCCCAAAAAACACCCACAACAATAACATCACAATAATATTCCCAAGTTAAACTTTAACACTCTAACAATTTACAAAAACAACACCTCATTTAGGGGCATAAATGAAAAAAAAAAAAAAAAAAGAAAAAGGCAAATAACGGGCGTTAGTGGCATAACGCGCAGGGACTAACGCTGCAATAACACGCCTCTTCCAACGGATTAACGCCACTAACGGCGTTATTAGGCCTCTTAACGCGTTGTTGCGTTAGTGTTGTATATGCTCTTAGTGCCTTAAGCCCAAGCATTAACTAAAATACTAACGTGAGTGATTTGAACCAGGCACAATCATATCAGTTCTTCTGTTTTGCATGTAGATTGCTAGACCAGGTCCAATTAACCGTAGGCTTACTTAGTTCGTTGATCATGAACTGCTCGGAACAGTTATGGCCGGGCTAGGTAGGTCAAGGCCGAGTTGTTTGGGGTTCTCATATTCTTTTACTTTTAACTGATATTTTTTGTTATATGCCCATATTCATGAATTAACTTTCGTTTGATGGGTTTGTGCATCTTTATAGTTTCAACTTTCAAACATAATCCAAGCTTTATATTCTCTTTTACACAAACATTTATATTAAGATTTAGGTGCATTTTGTTATTAATGTTTTGTGTTTCTATTTAAAGCAACACCTCAAAGTGTAAACTCGAATTTGTAAAGTAATCTAATTGAATGGTAGCAGGTTATATTGTGTTTAATTTATTCCCCCCCCGACCAAGACCGCCTTTAAAGTTGTGCAAGTGAATGACCGTTAAAGCCCAAAGATTTTGGGCCCAAAATTTGTTATGTTAATAATTATATGCATGAAGAAAAAAGTATTTAGATGAGAAAATGTCTTAAATGAGTAATATATTAGAACGTTTAGATAACTAATTGCATTATGTCTTATAAACGATGACACTTTATATATAATATTGCTTAACAAAATACATCATTATATATTTCGTACAGGGTTTTCAAAAATCTCGCCGATTCATGGGACAACCCTCTGCCAACCAATAATATACTGATCGTGATTTTCATTTCAACTAAAAATTATATGAAAATATATTAGTAGGTCACAACTACATATTTATAAGACGGCGTGTACTGGTTCAGTCGATCCTTATGGGTGACGCGTTCCAACCATTACACCCCCTATTTGGGACGCGTCTTAAGCAAGAGAAAAAGGAAGTCAGTCGATTATTCGACCGAGCTAAAAGGTGAAACAAACCCCCAACATTTAACCGTTTGGTTACTTTATAGATAAAAATAACTTTTTCTAAAAATTTAAATACTTACCATATAAATATCTCAATAATTTTCCGTTTTTATACACACTTTAAAACACATTTTTTATGCATTTTACACATATCATCTAACGCAAATGTCTTTCGATGTATTTATTTTTACATCCTCGGAGGATGAAGAAGATGAAATTAATAGTAGCTATCTAGCGTTCTTTTAAAGAGGTCGTTACGGTTTTGCAAACTTCCACTTCATAATTCAAAAAATCTCATGAATCACGATAGATAGAGATCGTTACGGTGCTTATGATCGTCTAGTGGCTGCTTAATTCTCTGAAAACTCAATGTATGATGATAAATTATTCCGTAAGCGGTTTCGAATGAGCTGAATACTATTCACACACATTGTTCGAGAAGTAACTGATAATGCATCGTATTTCCAATAAAGTAGTGATTGTACGGGAAAAATTGGTATTTCCCATTGATAAAGTGTACATCTGCACATGTTTTTTAGTTATTAATGAAATTTTAATTTTTGTGTTTAAGAAAATGAAAATGAAAATGAAAAATTATTTGGTGTCCTTGATCTTTTTATTACACTAAGTTGGCCATAAAATTGTTGTAGAGAGAGAAAACTGATGTGTCACTGTTGTCATCGGTCCTATGAGGGTCACCATGTCTAATGAGTTCAACTATCTTTTAGGGATACACTATTCATACGGGGGCTATGACCATAGACCTGCCCCTATTTTCAGAGAATATTCTCTTTGTCTCCTCACTTTTTCAAGACAACAGTTTTTGTCGGTTTGTTTCATATTTACGATGCTTTAAGCGTTTTTATTAAACTTTATATTTACAGCCCGCATTTTCGTGTTTATAGCTTTTGATATAAACAAAATTATAAAAATAAAAAATAAAAAAAAAAAAAGTAGCCACCGTATGAATAAAATAGTAGTCACCGTATGAATAACTTAGGCCATCTTTTATCATACGGAAGTACGGATACAGGACACTTTGTTACTAGTTCTCTACCTAAACTTCTGGAGTCCTGGTTAGGCCTACATAACCAGGGTGTATACCTTATGAAATGCATGAACTTCGTGCCCATCATTTCTTGAGAGGTTGTCGCTCTGATATAATATATAGGGTTAATTCTCAAAAGGGGACAAAAAGTTGGGCATTAGTCACTTTGAGGTACAAAATAAAGTTCTTTTCAATTTGGTCATGCGAATGTGCGACTCCACCCAAATAGTGACACGTGTCAAGACAAGATGTACTCTTTAATTCCCAAAAGGGGACAACAAGACAAGCGGTGACAACCAATGCCTCGTTTGACTTTTTATACAAATGTGCGAACGGTGGATGTGCGAATGTCGCGAATGTAACTTAACTTTACGGGAATGCACATGTAAGGAATCAAATCTGACCTTTTGTATACAAAATCTACCTTTTTATTTTATCGGGAATGATCAAAATCTACAAAGTCTTTTATTTTGCATGTAAAACACTTAAACACACACATTAAACACATATCAAAAGTCTTGAAACACACAATCGATAAACACACACATTTAAACTCTTAAACACACGATCATCTTCAAACCACGATCATCACCAAAATCCGTGCATACACTAACAATGCCTTCTAATCCATCGTCATCTAATCCAACACGACCATTTGATGTAAGTTTTTTTTTCATTTTCAATTTAGTGTAAATTATTAGGGGGTTTTACTGCATTAGTTTAATTTTTGTTACTATTTTGATTTTCAATTAGGTGGTAAATGCTCGTGTCACGATACGAACTAGGTTATCCATTCTGACAAAGATACGTGATAGGTTGGTTTTTAGGGCGGATAATTCATTTAACCTCTTTAGGAGTACTGTGTTCGGACCCTGGTTAAATATTAGAACAGTTGAGCATGATAATCATGTTCTTAATTTCCTGCTCCAACACCAAAGGAATGTTGATAATCCAAGATTTGATACACCCTTTATTTTTGATGTGGGTGGACACACTTTAGAGATGGGTATGAAGGAATTTTGCCTTATCACTGGATTTCGATTCGGTAAAATATCTTTAGACCATTTGCATGATGTTGAATCGAGTTTTTGGAAGCGTGTGTTCCCCGGTTATGGGTATTTGAAGGGTGAGGACCTATTGAGGATGTTGGAGAGTCAAGATTTCATTCACATAACCGTTGAGGATCTTTGTCGTGTTTGCCTTCTCTTAGCAATGGACTATGTTTTCATGGGTCAAGAGCTAAGGCATGTGATGACCTCGAAATAGTTGTTTTAGTGACAATTTTGATGCATGGAACTCCTTTCCTTGGGGCATATGGTTCGAATTCCATGGCGGATCTATAATCTTGTTTCTAAGAATGAACCAAGTACATGGAAGGAGTTGCAAGTAGAGAGGCAGCCTACCAAGCAAAGGTATAACTTGTATGGATTTGCTTTTGCTCAAGGTTAGTACACTTTGGGTTCAAATTATATTTAATTCAACAATGTTTATACATAAGTGAATCGTTTGTTAGTATACTTTTTTTATATGTAAACCGTTAGTAATATGACCCACTATACAACCCATTGTTAATTGAAGTTATTTAGATTTAGCAATACAACAAGCTTTTTTATATGTAGCGTAGAGTTGGTGATTATGTAAACAAGCGTTAGTGAAGTGTCTTAAGCTCGGTTGGAAGTATGATTAGGTATTTTAAAGCCGATTACATTGCACGCCAATAGGTTGTTTTTTAAGGCGTTGTTAATTGAAGTTATTACATTGCGCGTCAACAGGTTGTTGTTTTTTACGTGGGGTTTTGTTAAGTTCTGGTTTTTATAGGTGTTGATTGAAGTGAGTGAAAATATTAGTATCTAACTTGTCCTTAGTGTTGAAATTTGATACTTGTCCTTTATGTAAACAATAATCTAGCTTTAGTGAACTAGTTTTAAGATCGGTTGGAAGTATGATCAGGTATCATGTGCGATAATCTAGTTTTAAGCTTTATTGTTTAAGTGTTTAATCGCTTAGAGTTAGATGTCATGATTTGGGAAATTGAAGTTATTTTATATTGGGGCTTCGAGATAGGTCTTTAACGATCGCAAAACTTTAGTCAGAGTAGGAGTTCCCTACATTGAGGCCTCGTTTTACCTGCCCTTGGGATTATTTATGTCAATTTGATCATTTAAATAGTGACTAATAGTGACTTAGAATGCTCTGTTTTTGAAACAGATAAAATTCCTTTCATCAGTGGCTAAGTGGTTACTTTTGTATTTTTAAATTCCACATTATTAGTCGAACTCAGCATACAAAAAGTGATGGCCGATTTAATAGGATTTTGGACCACAAATAAGTTCTTGGTAGTGTATTTCACAAGCTCTTTTACAAGTTAATGCAAGTGATAATGGCGTGGTAGTAGTTTTTCTAGTTACCTTTTTATATGTGTTGCTTGTTTCAGCAGCCGTTGGTACTTTTTTTGCTCAAGATTAAAGTGGATTTAAGATAGATTTAGGACTATTTTATGATGCAATTAGTGTGTTAGATGTTAGATTAGTAACTACCCTTGCTTATTTTGTGTTTTGGATGATCTTTAGTTGCCTTTAATAAGCTCTAAAATAGTCCCCATTTGTTTGCACATCTCACTTAGCAATGACCTCGAGGGCCTCTTTGGTTAGTTTTTTAGCTTCTTAGACATAAGCTTCATTTGTTGGCTTTTATAGTGTTAGCTTATTTCTCCTTTTCGTGGTTTAGGATTATTTCATTATAAAACCTTGTTTCTAGTTAGTTGATTTTGGTTGAGTTGTTTATGTGAAATTGAAAGTCATAAGTCAAACTACCTGTGCTATGACCCAAAAGTACATTGGGTAGTAGCAATGACCACCGAATTTATCTCACTAAAATTACATTATCAAATTTCCTAAGTCAAATGTGGTGCCATCTAACATAATGTTTGTTTTATTACGATTTTGTTCTTGAAAGCTTTCCCAAGTCAAAGTCGTGGTGGGACAAACATGATCTTCTTGTTCCCGGGGGTTGCTTGGGGTAATGTGACTTTTTCACAAAAGTGATTATGTCAAGCTTTTTGTTACCAAACCACCACTACAAAAATGGTTCCAAGCTGCTTGCGGAACAAGGTTCAACTTGGTGGATGAGCGGCTTAGAGTATTCAACGATCCACACGCCTCTGTGCAAGACCCTATAATCCCGTTAAGCGGGATAAGATCAAGTCAAGGTTTCCGAAAATTTATTCGTGAAGAGGTTCGCACGGAGGTTCATGTCCGCACCGAGGTTCGTACTCATGTCCGCACTGTTGAAGAAAGCGATAGTGATGATTGCCTCAAACACGTTACCAAAAGACAACTTTACGAGAGGATGATTGCTATGGAAACCCGTATAGCTGCTTTAGAGCAAAATAAGCATCCGGCTAATGAAGGAGTTGGTGTTGTTGATGAAGGAGTTGAAGTTAACCTTCCAGCTAATGAAGGAGTTGACCGTCCAGCCAATGTTGTTGATGATGCACATGTTAACCTTCCAGTCAAAGAGGCAGTTGAGCAGGAAGCCAATATTGTCATTGAACTATTTGGTGATCTCCAGAGCCAAACAAAGTGGCGGAAAATGTTCAACATTCAAAGGTGTGTGATGAGCGAAAACAAAGCGACCTATGGAAGAGGTTTCAAGATAACAACAAAGTCGATGTGGGCAGAAGCAAAGGTGTGTGATGAGCGGAAACAAAGCGACCTATGGAAGAGGTTTCCAAGATAACAATAAAGTTGATGTTGAGGAGGAAGCAAAGCGAAGGAACATTTGGTATTTAAAGACATATATGTTACGACCAATCGGACGGTAACTATTGAATCATTTTTGTACCCATTTGCATAAGTTTAGACCATCATATATATAATTAAACTTATTTATTGTTTCGGGATGAAACAAAGGATTTGGAAGATTTGATTGATTTTTCTTCTCTTAGGATAATATTGTATGCACATTTCTCTTCCATAATATTATTTAAATATCATTATAACTAGTTAATAGTGTATCTTGATATGTATAATTTTGTATTTAAGTTTCGGGATGTAAATGGGTTAGATGCGAACAAAATTTGGTATGGAAATGTTATGAATTATGTCTTAAGTTTGATTATTAATTGTATAACACCGACCATGTAAATGGTTTTCGAGTTTGAATGGTTTCATGAGCGGTCGTGAGATGGATGTTGGTGGCACGAGATAACTCGGGAATTAATTTGGTATGCAATTTCTATTTATTAAGTTTCATGATTAATGGATAAAACTTTTTATATCATTTTGAGATTTGAATGGTTTGATTGATGAGCGGATGGATGGTGATTTCACGGATAACTCGGGAGTTGTGGTATGCAAGTTTTACTACCTAGTTCAATTTATATTTCTTAAATTTCATCATTAAGCGGATTAACGTTTTGCTTCTCATTTTCGTGATTTGAGCGCTTTGTTTGATGAGGCTATGGATGATGATGTTGTAACCGTAAGGTTCCGTTTGAGCGACAGAGAAAGAAGAGCCGCCACGTGTCTTCTCCATACACGTTCCACCACCTACCACACCAAGAAGGGCGAGAAAGTGTCGAACTAGATCTAGGATCTATAAATCTAGATCTGATCCCTTGTTGGTCTGATGGAAGTGAGATAAAAGTTGAACCATGGAAAGAGGTACTTATACTTAATTAGTATTCAATTCATTTTGTTTAAGCTTATTGTAGTTATTAGAAGTCATATACTTAATATGTAGAATTTAATTTGGTAGCCTTTAGTATAGAATTTTCAAGGGCCACTTTACAATCGTGGACAAAACAATTTATGTAACGGGTCAAAATTGACAAAGAAGGCTTTAGTATAGAATTTTCAAGGGCCACTTTACAATCGGGACAAAACTTAGAACATGAAACCACAACTTTAACGGATGTGTAGTATTAATCTTCCGAGTGGATGTAACATAGGAGTTTTTCATCATTTCGCGAGGCAGATATCGTCACGAAGGTTCCCATCCACAGAATCAATTGTCATTCGACATTAACATGTTATTACGTTCACGGAAGGACATGAAATTTTGTTTACCTTGGTCAAATCAGAGCTATGCAATACATTTTGGGCTGGTTTAGTGTGCAAGGGCAGCAACAGGAAAGGTTGGTTATCGATTTGGTATGTAATTATTACCTACTAATTATCCACGAAACCGTTTAAATTCCATCTCTCATTTCGCTAATGTAGTTTTCTTCTCTATACTTGTGATATTGCAGACACATTGATGTCCGGGTATTGTATATGTGGAGTTTTAGACACGAAGATCTTGATTGGGTGATGGTGGGACCATATTTCAACACCTGACTTCTACGTGAGATATACCAATGTACTATGCAAGCGGTATTACCTATGGTGTGCCTTGGGTAGCCCCAAATGTTGAAAAGGTGCAAGTAGTCTTTTGGTTTTCAGTTATCAACTTATTCATTACGGTCAATTAGCATCTTGTAACAGCTTGTCTAAAAATACCTTCACACATGGTTGTCTATGAGTCAAAATCTAGTAGTTAGATGGGCATGAAGATTAACTGAATACAATAGGATTAAATGTTGATTAAGGGTTCTGATACTAGTTGAGTTAGTAAATGTTGATTAAGGGTTCTGATCCTAGTTGAGTTAGTATAAGTTTGTATTGTTTTTGAGATATGTCGCAAGGAATAAGTGTCATTGAGTCATTGCTTAAGTGTTCTGTTGGAGTCGTAATAGGATAAGTGTTTGAGTCAATATGAGAGTATCCCATTACTAGAATTTATATTCGATTGTCAATGAAGATAACACCCTACCTGGGAGTGTTGTGCATTGGATTGGGCCTATCTCTGATAATGGACCTTATGTATATTTAGTGGGTTTTAGCGAACATTTTAATTTGTGTTCTCAAATGTTACTAAAGACCTATCTGGTTTTAGGAGACATAAAGTAGCATATGATGGTTAATCTTAGGCTCTGTCTAGCAGTTTCATTTTTTTGTACCGTTTGACAAACGGTCTTCCATTGATGGTCGATGATCCTGTTGAATTTGCTCTAGCTTATCGTGAGCAATTGATATCTTTCTATTGGAAATACAAGAAGGTAGAATCAATAGAACCAGTCAAACCAACAGATGGTTTACATCTAATTTAGGTGTTGTATGTGAAAAACTATTAGGTGTTGTAACAGTTTTAGGTGTTGTAGTAGTTTAGATATTTTGTGGTTGGTATGTCTACTTTTGTAAACATTTAGGTCTTTGTAACATTTAGGTGGTTTAACATAACCCAAATTGACCCATTTCTATGTAGCGGCTTGGCTTGAAATTGCCCGACTCTAAAGTACTATCTTGATTGCTTGTAAATTCTATGTTATCTATGTTATATATGTTTAGGAGTTTCTTAGGTTTTAATGGTTTAACATAACCCAAGTTGACCCATTTAGGAGTTGTTTGTAAATCCATTTACACTTGACCAGTGGAGATGGTTAAGTTTGAACTTTGTCGATCGTTAACTACGGTAGGATGTTTTGCTTTGTGCGGGAAGATTAATATGCAAATAGTAAGAAATGAATCATTGAAACTTCTCATGAAATACAACATGCATGATCAAGAGGGACAACAATCTAGATGATAAAGACTCCTTGCAATTTTGTTGGTTCGCCTAAAGAACCAAGTAATGCTGGTTGCTCTCAAAATGCCATGTTGTATGGAATGCCATGAACTCTCTCGACAAAGGTTATTGTAGTCTCAGTAAGATGTAATTAGAGGAGTGCCTTTGTGAAGTCGACTAACTTACCATTGTTGAAGTATCGATTTGAAGGTGTTCGAGAAAAACATTAAAGCTTCATAGACAAGTATATAGCTCTAATTAGCTTTTAGAAGGTAGAAGCTTTTGGTAGTAATAGCAAGAAGGTTTTTATACTAACTTATTACCATAGTTTACAAATGGTTGCACCTTATCTTCTCAAACTGCATCATGACATTAAGAACTATAAAATGTTCCAATTTTCATTGAAAGCACTGCTAGCAACGTGATTTTATAACATCTCTTCCTTAACAATTTTTTATCTACCAGTCAATGTGTGCAACAATCTAGAGGGGACAACAATCTAGATGATAAAAGACTCCTTGCAAATTTTGTTGGTTCGCCTAAAGAACCAAGTAATGCTTTTGGTTGCTCTCTCAAAATGCCATGTTGTATGGAATGCCATGAACTCTCTCGACAATGGTTATTGTAGTCTTCCGTAAGATGTAATTAGAGGAGTGCCTTTGTGAAGTCAGCTAACTTACCATTGTTGAAGTATGCAGATTTGAAGGTGTTCGAGAAGAAACATTAAAGCTTCTATAGACAAGTATATAGCTCCTAATTAGCTTTTAGAAGGTAGAAGCTTTTGGTAGTAATAGCAAGAAGGTTTTTATACTAACTTATTACCATAGTTTACAAATGCTTGCACCTTATCTTCTCAAACTGCATCATGACATTAAGAACTATAAAATGTTCCAATTTTCATTGAAAGCACTACTAGCAATGTGATTTTATAGCATCTCTTCCTTAACAATTTTTTATCTACCAGTCAATGTGTGCAACAATTTTGCTCTTTCTTTTTTACCTTTTTTTGGTCAAAAAAACACTTCTATAAGTGCATCAACAAAGTATAACCATATATGACATAATGATGTTGGCGAAAAATGACATAAGGTCCTTCTTTACATCTCAATCTTTGCAAGAATGTAGGTCAAATTGCCAATAAGCTAAAAAGCAGTTTTCATTAGCAATTTAGTTAAGATTTTTTAGTGATAAAAATTTTTAAAAAATAAAAATGGTCAGTTAGCTAGCTTGTTTAATCACTGTCAAGAGGAAAAAATTCAAAAAAATGGTTTACCATGTCAGTTGATGGGTTAAAATGGGTATATTGGGTGAATTTACATTACATGCATACTCTGTCTCAATGACCTATTTGCGACTTATTTATAAATTTGTAGATAGCCTATTTTTTGGGGCAAAAGTTAGCTGGGTTGTTGTACACTAATTATCCAAAAGCCCATGTTCTAAATCCTCTCTAGCTTATCTCAAGTAAGGTCCCAAGTAAGCCCTTTGTACTGTTTCTTTGAACTTCATCAGCATCTAAGTGTTTTTTTTGTTTCATGTGCTTATTTAGGTGTAATCTAGCTTATTCAGAATCCTTTAGATGCTTTTAGTGTTTCCTATTTACGTTTACATTGGCACCCGGATACAGAACCACTTTTCGCTGCTATACCTTAAGATACAGAATAACGAAAATAAAATCGATCTACAACAAGATATGATAAACTAAACACCACATTTTTTCATAGATTAATTGTTTATTACATGAACGCCGCCACTATATATTAGCAGCATCTGAGTACACAAAATTGTAACCACAATTATAAATCCACAAAACAGGTACAACTTACCCTAATCCATAAACAAATAGTGAATAAAGAGGAAGGCGATTGTTCATAAACCCTAATCCAACTTACCATACACATAAACCCTAATCCAACTTACCATATACATAAACCCTAATCCAACTTACCAAAACACAAAACACCAAACACATCTACCCAAAGAAACTTACCGTCTGCGGATCTTCATTGATCTCCATCAAGGTAACATGTTCTTCTGTTGTTCAATCCCATCACGTATCAAGCCCAATGTTCCTTAAAGAGATTGCAAGATATCACGCTCCACGATTTGCATCTTTTCAAGACAACCTAGTGCATCCACCCCCTGTTCATGATACGGTCCCAAATGGAGCACCTCAGTCTGTGTACGACCAAACTTTTGGATTTTCTCCCTAAGCTGACCAACCAGTACCTCCAACCTCATCAGAAGATTGCGCTGCTCCACCAACTCGCTGCTGAAAAGTAGCTTGAAACATGGCGCAATGTTTTCAGATCTAGCTGCTGCCTTGAGTTCATCTAGATTAGGAGTGGCCATTGTTGTTGAAAAAAGCAGATCTAGATGAGATTAGGTGAGATTATTTGGTGGTTATTTGGGCGTATATAATTTAAGTGCGTAGGTAATTGTACCATTATATAGATCCAAAAATCATTTAAATGGTAAAACCCAGATCGAAAAGAATGATTACAAAACATAACTGAAAACGTATGTATGAAAAAAAATATAAAGGAAACACAATAGAGAGTTCTAACACTATGAACTGAAAAAACAATACAAATTTAAAATTTAATTCACAGGCCCCTATACTGTGATAATGAACACCGCACATCTTTGAATATTACAATCGGGAACGTTTTAGACGGTATTAAAAAAACTTTCTCACAAGCGGAGTTGAAGTTAAACTTAAAAAGCAGAAAATATGTATTTCGTTTAATAAGCGTTATAGCGTAAACAACGATTACAAAAAAAAAATAGCCAAAAAAAATGTTCAACAAAAAAAAATATTAATTATTGCTACAATATATACTTTCTTAATAATGACATCTAGATTAGAACAAAACAAAGAAATTAATTAATACAAACATCACACGAAAGAGCACAAAGACACAACTACCAACATGAAAGAAACGAAACAAACAAATGATAAGTAAACTTGACACAACTAAATATAATGCAGGTGATCCCAAGTTTGTGAGTTGTTAGAGTCAGAACCATCGTCGTAAAGATATTTACGACAACCTTCAAATGCTCTCATCCCACTCTTTGTACAAAGCATCGAATTCTCTGTCCCGACGTTCTTCTTCCTCCCTTTCGACTTGCTCCTTTGACGGCTTCCTCCATCTCTAACAACACTTCTTCATCTTGGAGCCTAAGTCGCTCCTTTCGCTTCCTCCTTAAGAGTAGATTCTCTTTTTGCTATCTCCCTTTCTGCTTCCTCATTAAGAGCAGCTTCTCTTTCTACTGTCTCCATTTCTCTTAGAATTTCAACTTCATCAACTTGTTAGCCGAAATCTTTTTGTTCCGGAAATTGTTGGCTGAAGTCTTTTTTAGACATTTTTGAGAAAATTTTGTGTTTTTGTTTGTTAGTGTTTGTTTGTGTCTTACTTGTTAGTATGCATTCAATATTTATAGGGGATTTCGAAACATGTGTACCCAGTACCATTTCAATTAAAACCTCCTACATATTTTTCTACATGGGCATTTAAGTAAAAAATTGTGCGAATGTGCGATTTGCACAAACGTGCGAACTAAATAATTATATTTGGGTAGGTTGAAATTTATTGCCTGACCATGTAAATTAATGTGGTGCGGTGAAATGCGTGTAAATTAATGTGGTTCGGGTGAAAGTACATTGGCATTTAAGTAAAAATTGTGCGAATGTGCGATTTGAACAAACGTCTGAACTAAATAATTATATTTGGGTAGGTTGAAATTTATTGCCCCTGACCATGTAAATTAATGTGGTGCAGGTGAAAGTACGTGTAAATTAATGTGGTTCGGATGAAAGTACATTGGCATTTAAGTAAAAATTTGTGCGAATGTGGGTGAAAGTACATTGGCATTTTAAAAAAAAATGAATGGTAAACTAAGTGTATTTTTGGTTTGCCAAGATTTAAGTATATTTTCGGTAGTTTTTGAAATTTATTATAAAATTTGGACATTCTAATATTTATCATAACCATTTTAAAATGCATAAAATTTAGACATATACAATCACAGTGCCTTAAAAAATCGTGTAGTATAATATTTGGACCTAACGATAAACCACTTCAATTAAAACACTTGTACCCCTGCACCATTTCAATTAAACCTCTTGTATATTTTTTAACTGAAATTAAAATAAACAAATAAAGTGGGTAGGTTTTGAAATTTATTGCCCCTGACCATGTAAATTAATGTGGTTTGGGTGAAAGTACATTGGCATTTAAGTAAATTAATGTGGTTCGGGTGAAAGTACGTGTAAAAAATCGTGTAGTATAATATTTGGACCTAACGATAAACCACTTCAATTAAAACACTTGTACCCCTGCACCATTTCAATTAAACCTCTTGTATATTTTTTAACTGAAATTAAAATAAACAAATAAAGTGGGTAGGTTTTGAAATTTATTGCCCCTAACCATGTAAATTAATGTGGTTCGTGTGAAAGTACATGGGCATTTAAGTAAATTAATGTGGTTCGGGTGAAAGTACGTGTAAAAATCGTGTAGTATAATATTTTGACCTAACGATAAACCACTTCAATTAAAACACTTGTACCCCTGCACCATTTCAATTAAACCTCTTGTATATTTTTAACCGAAATTAAAATAAACAAATAAAGTGGGTAGGTTTTGAAATTTATTGCCCCGACCATGTAAATTAATGTGGTTCGGGTGAAAGTACATGGGCATTTAAGTAAAAATTGTGCGAATGTGCGATTTGAACAATCGTCTTGAACTAAATAATTATATTTGGGTAGGTTGAAATTTATTGCCCCTGACCATGTGAATTAATGTGGTGCAGGTGAAAGTACGTGTAAATTAATGTGGTTCGGGTGAAAGTACATTGACATTTAAGTAAAAAATTATGCGAATGTGCGATTTGAACAAACGTCATGAACTAAATAATTATATTTGGGTAGGTTGAAATTTATTGCCCCGACCATGTAAATTAATGTGGTGCGGTGAAAATACGTGTAAATTAATGTGGTTCGGTGAAAGTACATTGGCATTTAAGTAAAAATTGTGCGAATGTGCGATTTGAACAAACGTCTGAACTAAATAATTATATTTGGGAAGGTTGAAATTTATTGCCCCGACCATGTAAATTAATGTGGTGCGGTGAAATGCGTGTAAATTAATGTGGTTGGTGAAAGTACATTGGCATTTAAGTAAAAATTGTGCGAATGTGCGATTTGAACAAACGTATGAACTAAATAATATGCATAAAATTGGACATATACAATCACACTCCCTTAGGAAAAAATTCGTTCGTGTATACTAAAAAAAAATGAATGGTAAACTAAGTGTATTTTTGGTTTGCCAAGATTTAACATTTGGTGTATCACTTCCAAAAAATATTACGTGCACACAACTTGTTGCTCTAGTCAAGAAAAAGTTCAACATCGGTGAAGAGTATGATATTGGGATTTCTTACAATGTTGGAAATAATTGTGTCCAAATAGTCGACGATGATGGTATGGCTTTTTTTGTACATCAAGTTTTGAAAGGGAAGTCTACCGTGTTGCATAATTTGTATATTAAGAAGAGTAAAAAAGGCTTAAAGGTAAATCCTTCTTCTTCTAATACTTTTGAGTTTGATCTTAATGCACTTCCCGCTAATTTGGTGATGAAATTGACAACACATATAATCAACCAAATAATGAAACTTTCGAAAATAACGAACCTATTTTGTCTACTCCTCCAAATCATGCATGGAAAAATAACACATTCACCTATATGCCTACTCCCACCGATCATCCAACACCAAATATTAAAACACGAAAAGTAGGGTCGCACAAAATTGCTCACGTTTTCTAAAGAGGATGATGAATTTGATAATAAAGAATTATGCATGTATGCAATCGGTGAAAAAGCTCTTTTAGAAGGTTTTCAGTTTTAAACACGAAAATCTGATTCATATAGGTATGATGTAATTTGTATACATAACAATTGCAATTGGAAGATAATTTCATCTAAGATAGATGACAGTATAAGATGGAAATTAGGAAAAGTAAATGACATTCACACTTGTCCGAGAACACAATTGTATCCTAATCACGAAATGCAACCGCAAAATTGTTGGGTCATTTGTTGATACCAAAGATGGGAGATCACGATCGGATATATAAGCCAAAGGACATAGTAAACGACATCAACCTTGATACAACATCGACATTTCTTACAAAAAGGCATGGGAGGAAGAAATATAGCATTGGAGCGTTGTCCAGGTGACCGAAAAATTCCATTTCACAATTACCGTATTATTGTTATAATTTAAAGTTGAAAACCCGGTTGGGTAACACACATTGAGACGAGATGATGAAGACCGTTTTGAGATGCTTTTTATAGGCTTTGGTGTTGCGGTAATAATTTATTCTTGTCTATTTTATTTTAATAATTGATGCGGCTCATCTTAAAGGTAGATACCTAGGTACAAATATGCTCGCCGTTGGAATGGATGGAAATAATCAAATTGTTCCTCTCATGACGGTGTATCTCGTGGTGAGGCCGGGAGGCGTGGACATGGTTTTGACCCACTTGAAGGAATGCATCGGTGAAGTTGCGATTGGCTATAATATCGATAGACATTTAGAATACAACAAGCTTGTCAAACGGTTTTCCCGATGCATTTCATGGTTTTTGTTGTAGGCATTTGATGTTAAATTGCAATTTCGGACAAGGGAAAAGATTAAGGCCTTATATTGGAAGACTTCCAAATGTTACACAACCGATTTAGTTTGCGAAGCATTCTCACAAATTGAGCGAAAAAATAAGGAAGCTTACAATAAGCGGTGGAGGTGGCCTTAGTAATTGGTCGAGGCACATTGCACAGGACATCGTTACAATTATATGACTTGAGCGAGTCGTAATCGATCAACAGCTTTAACAAAAGATGTTCAAGAGTTCCGATTTCAAAGCTTATGGAATACTATAGAGGCTTCTACAAAGATGGTTTTGTGACAAGCGACAAAAGTATCAAGGTATATACTTAAATGATTTTATATATTATTAAACTATATCTTTTAATTTTATAGAAGCTTATTATTATAGTTATTGTTAATTAATTATTATTATGTCAATCTTTAGATGCAACTCGGGTGACCTTAGCGGTAGGGCTAGTGCAAAAGTGAAGGACGAGCGTTTAAGAGTGCTAATTGGACGGTGAATCCCATTGAGCATAAAAGGATATCGAGGTAGATGATCGTAGAAGAAAACATATTGTAAGGCTAGATTATGATACATGCATGTGTCGGAAATGGCAACTTTCTCGGTTTGCCATGTGGTCATGCTATAAATTGTTTGTGGAGCTCAAGGATTGACTAGTTGTAATTATTTGGCTAAAGGTTGGTTTAGAACAACCAATCTAAAAGCTACATACCAAGGGTTGGTATATCCGTTGGAGAAATTCGAGTTAGGAGCTTCCAGCGGGTTTGCGAGGTTGTAAAGCCACCAAATATGGATAAGCGCCAAGCGGGAAGACCAAGAACGAGATCGGATTAGATCTCAAGGTGAGAGCCAAGAAAATGCATGCGGACGGTGTGGTGCACGTGGTCACACTCGAGGAGTTTGTGTCGCCAACGCCTAGGAACGAGGTAACTAATACGTTCTAACATCTTTTGATTTTTATTTGTCATTGGTTTATTGAACAATGTATTCGCTGATAATATTGTTTTATAAATTATAGGCAAAGAAATCTCTGAGGCGGCTCCCAAAGCTATCACGGACGATCACAAACACACCCGGAAGCTCACAAGGATTACAACCATCAATGTCACAAGGCTACGAGCATGTTAACTTGGTGACCCATGATTGAAGTGAAGTCCGAAAACAAGAGACAATAAATGTCATAAGGCTACCGGTTGTTTGTTTGGAATGAAGTTGTGTTGTACTTGCAAGAATGTAGTTTAAAGTATGAGACCTCTCTTTATGTATAACTGATAAGATCAAAGTGCCAATGGCACACATTTTGGACAAGTATTGTAGACAAAGTAATGCATAAGTCTTAATGGACTAAGTTTTTCAAATCAACATACATGACTGCCATACACACAAGTCAGCCTGCTACAATCCACAAAGATGTTCACCCGGGAAAAAACTCAGGGAATTATGTTCAAAAATACAAATTGTGGCCTAAAAAACAAGTCACAAATAATTCAAGCACGATATATCACATTCGGAAATAATAACGGATCAATGACTCTCGATATGCAAGTGCGGCTGTGTTGGATTATCAACATGCAAAGGAATTCCATAAGCCAACTGTGTCTACGTAACAATACAACAATATTAAGATTCTATTAGCCATCAAATGACATTTTAGCCAACCCATCAATGTTTTCACCATTACAGTTTTTTGACCTTTGACATCTAAGCCATTTTCCTAACCCATCTAAGCCAGTTTCCTACGCCATTTTCCTAAGACATCTAAGCCATTTTGAGTGCCCCAAGGCCACAACTACTACTTTTCCTTTATACTTATATTAGCCAACTACTACTTTTCATATATGCCAAAATCCATATCCCAGTAATCTTTGTACAATAGAACATCTCAATTATTAGCCAACTACTACTTTTCATATTAGCCAACTACCGGTTTCCTATTTTTATGCTAAAGTGAATTACAATAGAACATCTCAATTATTTGTGCTAAAGTCGATGTAATCAATACCAAAGTGGTGATACAAAATGCATCATGATGACAAAGGCGATTTTGACTATAATAGTGACTCAAAACAGTTTCATTTCAATATCCATAACTCACCAAACAATTTTATCCTCCACTATATAAGGCCATAATCTCTTGAGGAGGTTTGGCCACTAAGTCAATTAAGTATACAAAGTGTGACTCAAGCTCAAAAATGAAGCAACTAGTTGTAACCTAACCCCAAACAAATTGCAATGAAAGCTTTTGATGAAAGGAACAAAGTTCTTGGCCTTCAAGCAAGATACCCATTTGACCCATTACACAACCCAAAATGAACCACATCTAAGCCGGTTTCCTAAGGACTATGAATATGTCGACAAATACAATACAACTCTACTTAATAAATAAGGACTATCGTTATGTGGTGAACTAGTACATTGTGGATCTGTTGGTATACGAGATAGGATCTTGTTGTAGTTTGGTTAGACTAACTATATGACACATTTATGATGCCTATATAATTGAGGTTTTAAGATACAAACCAATCAATTAGTTCAAGATACCCATTTGACCCATTACACAACCCATCCATGTTTTCACCTTTACATCCTACCCAAATGAACCACATCTAAGCCGGTTTCCTAAGGACTATGAATATGTCGACAAATACAATACAACTCTAATTATACAAGGACTATCGGTATGTGGTGAACTAGTACATTGTGGATCTGTTGGTATACGATATAGGAAACACAACCAAATGAGATCTTGTTTATGATGCCTATGTTCAACAAGTTATCTAGTCAAAAATGGTTTAAAACTAAGATAAAAACAAATGATGATGCTCGGACCTCATAAAGTTGGTCAAACCGAAATATGCTTGTTTATTTGTTTTCTACCTTGGTTAATTCGACCTTTCATTAAGGCTTTGCATGTGATTATTTTTGGATCTTTTGTCATTGATTATGCTATTTAAGCATGCATATACATCTATTCATGATTCAAGTTTTGGTTAATATTTGGATCAAAGTAAAAAATAAGCCATGGCGAGGACAATTTAGGTTGAATGAGTTACGTGAGCGTCAAATTCTTATCAATGGGAGGATATGTTCATCTTGTCTTGTCGGAGGGCATCGGTCGAGTATTGGCGGTGGCGGCGGATATTAACAGGGTTTGCATGAAGGTGGATCGATGAATCGTGAAAGGGTGAATTGTGGAGGAGTTGCGAGAATCATTTGCGCTTCTACCTAAGAAAATGGCGAGTTTTCAAATGAACTTCAAAGGAAAGATTACATCAAGCCGATGGGTGAAGGTTCGGCTAGCGAGTTCGAACTAAGGGGTCGGGATATTGACCTTTTCACAAGATAAGATTAAGGGTTTGTTGCCATGGTAGGGTCGATGATGCAATGGTGTATGTCAGTGTTGGCTAGTGTGTTTTCCAATAAAAGTGTTGCGGGCTCAGGATGCCTAACACGAGTGTTTGTAACTTAAGTAGTTGTCATGTAATCCTATGTTTCATGAAAATTTATGTTTATGTTAATCTTAGTGGTGCATGTCATGCCTATCTTAATCAAAACACTTGTGGTAAGGCTATGTTAGCAAAACTAGTAATAGCAAATATAATCGGGGTGGTTTACTAACTCAGTAAGAAATCATGCACAAAGACCCATAATCACCAAATAAACCTACACCTTTGGAACATTCTGCAAGATGGAACTTGATATGGTAGGTTTTCGTCAATTTCTTTTACGCCAAACACACTGTCTCGAGTAGAATTAAGGAAGATTGACCTCCAAACATTTGCTCATATTGAGATACCAATCACGACCTTCATCTTCACAACGATAAGCATTGTCATAAAATATAACATTTCCGGATTGTATGTGAAATCGGGCAAGCGACCAATGCTTCTTAGGTTCATTTATCGGAATGAACACACAAAGCAATATAAATAAAAATAACATCAATTCAAAAGCGAAAAATTAAAGTTATATAAATAAGATGTGTTGCTTTGTATTTACGTATATACCCGATCAACATCACCCATGCCAATGGTAAACTTCTTTATTAGCATAAAATAGTGGGCCGAATCTTGAAGTAGAAGTGTCAAGAAATAGCGCTAACGATGGACCAATCGCAAAAGATAGTCGAAGTGCCACAAATACATCACCCAAAGCTCAATATCTTTGTACACATGTACCAAAAACACATATGTAAGGCACATATCCACACAATACCATCACTATATACGAAATACAAAGCAACAAATCGAAAAAATACAACACCGCACTTTATATTAAATGAACTTTTACAAACATAATTCAAACACGAGACCAAACATACCACTCATAAATCAAACACCACAACACCTATGCGAAAGAGTAACTACTGACTAGACTATAAATTTAAATTATGCTCCGGATACATCACATTTCAAATTACACACGTGAACCATTACAACGCATTGAATACTATTGATATAGCGATGCGGCCGAAGAAGCGGCATGTGCCTCGCGTAACATTCCCCATAACGTGACTGCTTAGAACGCTCATGAGCCCGCACCTCTCGAGAAATGTAACGGAATTAGCCGATACCTGATCGAGCCGCTCCTGAAGAACCTCATGGATTAAGTCATCCAAATACCTAATACGTGCAGCAATATCAAAACAGCGCACACGAACCATACTTTCCCACTCACGAGCAGCAATGACTTCCCTCTAAAAAAAAGACACATCTGATCCTGAAGAGAATCACTATCGCACGCAAAACCAAGCTCACCTAGACGACCAGGGCGCGACATAGCTACCAATGCAAATGTGCAACTGAACCAAACTACAAAGGACTGAACGGAGGACATAACTAACATTTATACAAAATAAAAGGAACAATAGATAGGCCACGACCAACGATAAAACACACTATAAACCCAATCATAAAAAGGAACATACAAAGATTGGATAATTGCAATCTTGTGACAATCGTGTGCACCACTACAAACAGTTAACCACAAACAAAAGAGGTAAAGCGCATATAGACTAAATACCATAAAAGAAAACCATATACTAAAAAGGCTTATTTTAATTACCTCATCACGGAAGCTTGACCTTCACGATTAGAGGCAAGCCCAACAAAACAGTCCCGAGAAAAGGCGATCAACAACAATATCATTGGACCAAGGAAACTTGCAACGAGAACACCAAGAATTTTGTATAAAATCCTCCAACTCACGATGGACAAAAACTTTATCAATCCTTTTGGATGGCCTTTTTAGATCCTACATGGTATACAAAATATAAGTAATGACCTTCAGTACAACATCTACATAAATGACATTGAGTACAACATCTACATATGTTATCGTATGACATACCTCTTGCCAAGGTTTGAGTTCACTACATAACTTAATCATATAAGGACTGCAGATATCATTTTTCTTTTTGAGTTGCTCCAGAGGAGGGACTTTCACAGGAGCATCTACTTCCGTAAATTATGGCCTAGGTACTAGTTGATGATGCCTCTTCTTTGACACACAATTTTGCAAAGCAAGCTTCATGTGAGGGGCTTTCAACATATGGTTTCTACTATTCACAGTTTTTTCTTCTTCCATCAAGACCCGTAGCCTCTCTTCCTTGACTCTTTGCAACCGTCGAATCTCAGCCTTTTGCTTTTCAGCTGCTACACGATCTTGGGTAGCCAAAAACGCACAATCATTCTGTGTGCATGGTAATAAAAACAAACTTAGTATTTACTTTAAAATAGTAATATGTAATGTAGCTCAGGCTGTACAAAACTCTTCGACATATTTCTCATCTTCGTCACACTCATTCTGCATGAAGTAAAAAAAAAATAAAAAAAAAAGGAATAATATGTATTAAAAGTAAAAGTTGTAAAAACCTCTTGGAAATCATCAATACTTTTCTCCCATGATGATTTGATTGCCGAATCAAAGAAATTTAGAAAATTATCATTTAAATTTGAGCAATACTCATCACCAAGATCAGTAACCTTATCATCACTATGCTGTAAAATATAGGCAATTCAGATAACTATCTCCGCCTCTTGTTACAAACATGTAAAGAAAAAAAATAATACTAACCAGTGATTTGTACTGCTGAGTATGTCCATCATATTTTTTCTTATGAAACACTGCCGTATATACAAAATCAGTTAGTAAACTCTTATGAAGCACTGCCGTATATGTACGTGGTGTTTATGGTTATCGTTATACAAAATACCTGAATAATGGTTTCAAGTTTCCAAACCCGTGCTCTCAAACTTTTGACCTCTGCAGGTAAAATCAACAAACCATTGCAAATATCCTGCAATGTCTTAACACGATCCTGAAGAGTAACTCGAGCCTTCTGCTCAGGTTCTGACATACTATGCATTTTCGAACGAGCTTCTGCTCGTCTACGCAGATAATCCTCAAAAAGATCTCCATGGACAACAGGCGGGGGTCTAGGTGCATACCAGTTAAAAAACCTAATGCCTCCTGTGTACCACTCTGAATCGGCCTCAGCTCTCGTCGGATATAGATCATTGTTTGTTTCTTTGTCCTAAACATGAAGTAAGATAAGGATTAACCATAATGATAGTCAACTAGTACATTTAGAAAGATAGTACAAACACTTGCCTCAGGAAAAAGCTGCCCGAAATTCTCCAATTTTTGAAATGAAACATTCTTAGACCATGAAAGTGCTCTTGGGATAACACCTGTTTCCTTACTCCACCAAAGCCATTTCTGTAGAAGACTCTAAGATCCATATCCGAAAGAAAAAAAACATATATATATTTATGATATCGATTTTAGTTAAAAGCAGTTTTTAGCAATACTTAAAACAAATAATTATAGTTAAAACAATTTCGTGAAACAATTATAACCTTGAAACATAAAACAAATCCGCACAACGAATATTCCATCTTCCGATATGACTTGATATTTCGAATGGCATCGTTAACCGTCTCCAAATGAGTTCCCCAAGGAAATTTATTCCGGTCTTCAAAATTCTCAACCATCCTAAGATATGTATCATCAACCACCGATAACAAGTCACGCCCATAAATATGACCTCAAGAGATAACAAAATGCAAACTCGGATCTGCGTCTTCGCCGGATACTTTGGTAAAACCACTTCATCCTCAATCAAACATAGAAGATCTATGCTTTTAAGTCCTCACCTACCTTATGCGGAAATACCGGTCACGAAATATGATATCACCAATTCTAAATTTACGAAACTAGGCATTCCAAATTTAAAAGCGATAATGAGGTGAAATTGACGCCGTCCAAAATGAAGATCATGTCCATTAACATGATAAAGTAGTGGCAAATCAAACTGGTCATCGTCAGACTTAATTTGCTTTTGAAGCATATAATGTATAAGACTCTCATCGTTCTCAAAAGAATTCAAATCCAACCATGGACCAAAGCATGTTGACCGAAACAGTCTACGACGGTTTCATTTAGTCTGTCTTTAACTAATTGAAAGTAACGCAGTTTGCTTCGAACGTGAAGCTTCGCATCAGATTCCTATACATACAAAGCAATTAGAAGTACATACAATTCTCTAAACAAGATCTTAATTATACACATACACACTTATCCATTCATTATTCATCCTAATTATACACATAACTGAAGCTCAAAATCAGCATATTATCTATTTTGCAGTTCTAAAACATCATTATAACAACATAATAACAAAAATGCACAAATTAAACAGTTATAATCACATTTATAATCATTTTCAGCATATTTTCTAAATTTGCAGTTCACTCACAAACATCATAATAACAAGCATTCAACTCACCGATACGTGACGCAATTACCGGAAAACCGGTTTCCTATTATATAGTGCTATTAATAAACTATACTATTAATCAACTCAATATATTAAAACTCGCCAGAAATCAGCCCAACGTATGGTACTAAAACTATACAAATATTTCATCATATTACACTCGCAATATTTCACCTCGCAAGCATCATAATAGGTGGTTTTTAACAAAAGAGTATCCATAATTGCTCACATACACAATCATCCATTCATTCATTGTTAAAAACCACCTTATATACTCTTTGTAACTAGTAACCAAAGAATCTTTCAAGAACATTCAAATTCGAACTTGCATTTCTTCACTAAATTAAACACATGATTTTAAAAGATCGGGCATCTACTTTACAAAATGGCTAACATTCATAACTTAACCAAATGTCGGGACGGGGTTATCAAAACCCACAAAATTTACCTAATCCAAAACCCATAAAAGCAGGGGTTACAAAACCAACAAAAAGCAGGGTAACCGCTAACATTGGTAACTTAAAATTAAGGGATTATCATTAGGGAGTTATCAAAGCAGGGTTATCATTAAGGGTTATCATCAAGAACCAAAAATTAACCTAATCCAAAAACCACAAAAAGAATCTTGTTGAAGAACTTAACCTATCCCAAAACAGAGGTTATCAAAAATTAATGTAATTAAAACATAATATGAGATTAAACATAAATTATAGCGATAAACATACCATTTGTATCAAAAATTGAAAGAATTACGGTTTGGATAATGTGTGTGATTTTGTGTGTGTAAATTTGATTTACTAATTCACAATTTTGAATTGATAAATTAAAACTAAATTAAAAACTAAAAAAAAAAAAAACAAAAGGATTTGATTACCTAAAGAAAGATTTTGATAGTTCGATGGTGCATTTTTCGAGATCCACTTTTCAATCGCATTAGCGGAATTTCACACCGTCGTTCATTGCGTTCTCTCGCATCGGATATTGTTGTTGGAAGGGTACTTGTTGTCCGGTTAGTGGGAAATAATTATTGGAAGGGTACTTGTTGTCTAACAATTGGGTGGACACGTGTCACTATTTGGGTGGAGTCAGCATTCGCACGTTCGCGACACGACCAAATTGAGAAGAACTTTATTTTTGTCACGCCAAAATGACTAACGCCCAACTTTTGTCACTTTAACTTAACCTAATATATATGTAGCAATCTCAAAGCCGAAAGCAATAGACTAATCGGGCATCCTTTCGATTTAACCAAAAACTATAATTGAAGTGTTGTAACTTAACAAATCTCTTACGGAGTATCATTTATGGATAAGTCAGAACATGTTGTTAAGATATGTGACAGCAAACCATAGCATTTAACATAAATTTCTTTTACTCCCTCCGTCTAAAAAAAAAAGTATCTGCTATTATTTTCAGTTTACCTTGTTAAAACCGAAAAAAAGATATGCGACAAAAACCTACAACATAAAAAGTTAGTCAATTGGTTATTATTTTCAGTTTGACCTATCTTTCAAATCCTTAAACCATCATACTTATCTGCTAATTGTCTCTTTGTTTTAGACTTTTCTTAAACACTTTGTTTCATGACCACACCTTTATTAATCTATCGATAATATCAAAAGGTGTGCTGACAATGAAGCAACTCAAATCTATCTCTAGATCATATGAAAAGTGGAAGTGATTGCACACTTCTATTTCTTAGAGCATCTGCAATGCTAAACTCCACCAATAGCTTTTTACAATTAAAAAGCTTTTACTTCAAATCTCTTTAATGGTAAAAGCTTTTTACAAAAGCTTTTTGGAAAGAGAAAGTGAGATAGCAAGTGAGTAAATCAGTATATTTTGACTAAATTATTACTCCCTCCGTTTTAATTTAATTGTCAATATTTCTATTTTTGGATCTCTCAAAAAGATTGTCCACTTTTCTTTTTTAGTAAAAATTAGAGAATCTAAAGAGGGAATATTCTATTCGTGTGATTAAAAATTAAAGTGGCCAAACTTTTATTAAACTTTGTGATTTCTCTCTCCTGACAATTAAATTGAGACGGAGGGAGTAATTTAGTACAAAGCTTCAAACGGTTGATGAATTAAAAGTCATTTGAAAAAGCTTTTGGAAAAGCACACAATTGCAATTGTAATAAGTCTTTTAAAGACTTTTTGAAATAGTAAAAAGCGATTGAAAAACCTTTGCATTGCGAATGCTCTTATTAAAAAACTCTTTTTTATGCTTTAAGTAGTTAACAAAATTCACACTAATAAATTAAATGTGCAAATCACTAAAGTTATGGTTTTGATTAACGAGAAACAGATTTTCGATAAAAGTGAAATGAAAGAAGCATTTTAGTTTGCTTTTCATATTTAGACACTAAATTAAGTTGATATCACAAGAAGTTACTGTATTACAAAGTTCATGTTTTAAGATACATGTCAAATTATATTCCATTCTATTATACAATTGAGCTGCGATAGTGTATAATAGTGCTAAATTGTGTGTGTAAAATTTTTATTATAGCATGGGTGTGAAATAAGCGAGAGTGAAGAAACTTCGTAGTTCAAATTGTAATTAATTATTTAAATATTTAATATATTATATTTCTATTTATAAGTAGGAATATTTTAGTCTAATAAAATTATTCTTGTTTTAAGTTTTAAAAAATATGTTTTTTTACATGTAGTATAAATATAAATATGTAACATTTTCCAGTAATTTAGTTGATACAAATTTACCAAATGTCTAAAACACCCCCACAAGTTTACAAAATATTTAACTAGTCCTCAACTTTTATTAACCATAATATTTCAACTCTTTTTACATCATCGTTAAGGTTTTCTAAATAACGAATTAACCACTAAACCTATTAGACTCCATATATTCACTCTTTACATGATCATTATGATTGGAAACAATATATATTATTGGTAAGAATTCTTATTGGAAAAGCATATTAATCGTTAAACTTTATTTTGTAACTGTTAAATAAATATTTTTATACTTGTCCCAATGCACGATGGGTAACATTTTTTCTTTCGAAAAGCATTTTATCGTTATATTTTATTTCGTAGTAGTAAAATAAATGTTTCGTACCCGTTATAATGTGCGTGCTTAAAATCCCTCGTTATACATACATGAGAAAAGTTCAAATACTTACTTATATTTTGGTGTTTACCAAAGGACAAATCTCTACCATTCATCTAGTTTAATCTAATGGTGGTATTAAACTAAAATTTAATAGATAAACTTAACTCCATGTTTTTTTTCTTGTCTTTTTGTCTTTCTTTTTGTTTTTTTTTTTTATTTTATTTAAATTCACGTTTTTTTTTCTTTTTTTATTCTCATATTTTTTTTAATTCACGTATTCTTTTTTAATTCACGTTATTCACGTTTTTTTTTAATTTGCGTTTTTTTTCTTCGCTTTCATACGTTTTCGTCCGATTTCATACGTTTTCATCTGTTTTCGTTCGTTTTCATATGTTTTCGTCCGTTTTCATAGGTTTCCGTCCTGTTTCTTACGTTTCGTCCATTATTCATACATTTTCATCCGTTTTCATATGTTTTCGTCCGTTTGCATACGTGTTTTTACGCCTTCATACGTTTTCATCCGTTTTCATACATATTTCGTCCGTTTTCTAACGTTTCGTCGGTTTTTAAATGTTTTCTGCCGTTTTAAGATATTTTCATATATTTCAGAATATCAATATCACAGGTGATATTCTGTGATATTCAAAACTTTTCAGACGTTTTCATACGTTTCAGAATATCACAAGTGATATTCTGAATATCACTTTGTGATATTATGAGTATCACTTGTGATTTTCTGGATATCATTTTGTGATATTCTGAATATCACTTGTGATATTCTGAATTCACTTGTGATTTCATGTTACAAAACATTAGTTGAAAATTACTTGTGATGTTCAGAAAATCACTTGCGATATTCAGAATATCACAAGTGATATTCTGAATAGAATAACACAAGTGATTTTCTAAATATCACAGAATATCACTTGTGATGATCTGAATATCACAGAATATCACTTGTGATATTCAGAATATCACTTGGATATTTGGAGTGGGGTTTGGGGGTGGAGATCAGAATCGAGGGGCTGAACTCTTGAAGAACCCAGACTCCTCACTACTTATTTATCAAGCCTGTCTCTTTCTGATGAATGTGACGCCTGGAAATAGACTTTGGACACCAAACAATTGTTTTCTGTCAGAAGTCTATCTCGCATCATTGACGACCACTTGTTAAGCTCGAGTTATTTGGGTAAAAGGTTCAACTAGAATACTTGGGTTCCTTGTAAAATCAAAGTCTTCATATGGAGGGAAACTCATGATAGGCTCCCAAATTTGTCAAATCTGGAGAGTAGAGGTATACATCTTACTAATCTTCATTGCCCCTTGTCTCAAAATGAAATCGAATCAACAAAACATGTTCTTGTCAAATGCGAATAGGTTAAACCAATTTGGCTTAAAGTTTTGAGCTTGTGGCATATTGGTTATCCATACTGGTTCTCAATTGATGAACTTACAACCGTTTCTTTTTAGATTCGAAATTTAGGAAGGTCTCAAAGATCTTTCAAGGCGTTTGTTACGTGGCCATATGGCAGATTTGGAGATGGCGAAACCAGATTATTCATGAAGCGGATGATGTCAGACAATCTCTCATAAACTTAGACTTGTTTCCCAAGATTCAGAGTACTTCCTTATTTTGGATCTCAAATAGGTGTTCAAAGGTCGGGTTTTCTTGGGAGAATTAGATTCGCGATCCCTCGGAAGTTATGGATACCTGATTGCGATTTGGTGGGGTTTCTCATCTACTACTTGTATTATTGGTGTTCTTTTGGTCTTTCTTTAGTTGAGGTCTCCTCTTTGGAGATGCAATGTTTTGTTTTTTGTTTCTTCTTTATTTTTTGAAGGTTTGTTTGTTTAATATATTGACTTTTACAAAATAATAATAACGAAGGGTGATCCCGGCGTGTTGTTAAACTTACAAAGGGCTTAGCTTACGACACTTAAACCTCGAGACTATTTTGCCATTTTGCCAAACTTACAAAGGACTTAACTAATTAAACCTCAAAGACTATTTTGCCATACTTAAACCTCGGGGACTATTTTTGCCATTTTGCCAAACTTACAAAGGACTTAGCTTGAAACACTTAAACCTCATGGGCTATTTTCGCCATTTGCTAAACATTGCAATTAATGCACCTACTTTGGAGGAATAAGTATTATAAAGAGAATAATAAAAAACAAGTTTGTTGGCATAATAAATGGTTAAAAACCAAAATAACCGGAAACCCCAACCGAAAAAGATAATAAACGGAAAAACTGAAATGCACAAAAATGAACGGCTTCGGTTTTGGGTTTTATAAAACCTGAATATTTTGGTTCGGTTTCGGTTTTAGCAAAACACCGACACAAATCAAACCATGCACACCTCTACAAGTTATCAACATCTTTTTTGATAATTATCACTAAAAAATATGTCGGCACCAATTTCTTGGAAAAAAACAAAAAAACATTGTATAAGAATTTAAATAAATTAGATACCGGATTAACAAGCTCAAGACATTTCTAAAAAAGTTAAAATAGTTAAAACAAGGGCAAATGACACAAAAAAAACACTCAATTTAGGCTCTATTTCCAATCAAGATACTCTATTTTTTTTCTTCCACATAAAGGCGTTCAACTTTTTTTAGCCGATTTAGGTTTTTTTCTAACTTTCGTTAGTAAATTACGTCTTTTGTCCTTGAGTTTTTATAATCATTTCATATACCGTTCATCACCACCAAAAATTCCAAAAAAAAAAAAAAAAAAAAAAGGGTTTTGAAAAAAAAAATTGGTAAAAAGTTTCCAAAAAAGTTCAAAAAAAAAAAATAATAAAAATCAAAGAATATTGAAAAAAAAATTCAAAAATTTCCAAGAAAAAAAAATCAAATTTCTTTCTAATTTTTTTTTTCCGTATTTTTTTTGGAAACTTTTTTTACCGAATTTTTTTTTCGAAAACTTTTTTTTTGAATTTTTTTTTCTAATTTTTTTTTCAAAAATATTTTTTGGTGGTGATGGACGGTGCATGAAATGATTATACAAACTCAAGGATCAAACACGTAATTTACTAACGAAGTGGGTTAACGAAAGTTTGAAAAAACCTACGCGAAACAAAGAGGAGTTGACCAAGGAAATACTCAAGCCGAAGATGACAACATTGATCTTGAACAAATATATGAACAATTCGTCATGTCTAAGGACGAATTTATAGATAGTGCTTTTACTATGATTAATACTATCGCCGCTGCTTTTGATGAAAGAAATCCCATGAAGAATCTTTCAAGAGATTTTCAAGAAGAACTCATTAAATAAGCATGGAGTGATATCAATGAAGAAGACAACGACTGTGATAAATACGATATATATCAAATGGTTGAAACTTCAAGTGAGGTATATTCCGAATCTGAACATTTTTCACATTCTTTCCGGAAATTTCTAAATTAGAAAATATTTTTAAACACATGTGCGATTTGAGTCTGAAATGTGAGTGAAAAATGAATCTTCAAAAGCATTTAAGAATAGTTTTGAAAAAGAAATATTTTTGAAATATAAAATGTCTAGACTTCAAAGTGGCATAGAAATTGATTTAGAATGTATAATGTGTTAAGATAACAAAATTAAAACTGAGAAGCTTAAAGAAAAGGCTAACATATTAGCTAAATTTGAAAAGAGTTCTCATTCTCTTGAAAATATATTAAAGAGTTAAAAGGCATTCGGAGATAGAATGGGTCTAGGTTTTAATTCAAATGAGGCATCTACGATTGAAGCAAAATAAATTAAAATATTACCAAATTAACTCCTTTTACTTGGAATTAATGTCAATGAGACTTAGCTCGGAAGGAATTTTTTTTCCATAACGAAATCCTCACATCATGCATCCAAATGCAGAGGATGTGTATCAATAACCATTTTGGACCCATGAGATATTGGGTACCAAGTTTTTTTTTGTGAGTAATTGTTTTAGATTCACTCGAAAAGAAACTTGAAGATATGAATAAATATTCATACTCTCATCATATGGAGGACAACTCTTAATTGCTCAATACGTACATCATTCACGACTTATTTCGCTGTAATGTAACTTTAGGATGTGTCATTGGCCAAGGTATGCTTTCTCAAAATCATGATTGTCTTATGTGTCTATTGCTTGCTAGTAACCTAGGACATGCTATGTGATTTAATTGAAACTTTATGTGCATCAAACCTATATGTGATTGTACCCCCTGCCTAAATGTTTATCTCTCATAGGATCTACATGTATTTTTTATATACTTGTCTTGTTCATGTCCTTGGGTTCAAAATTCATAAAGATGAAGGTGTGTCCGTGGACATTAGATAGTATTAGGTGTTTTGCTATACCTAAAAGGCAAGTTGACTCAATATCATATTTAGTGTTTGCCTCTAAGCACACTTTTGAGATGACTCTTTCTCAAGTGGTTAATTGTGCTATCCAATACAATTAAAGGCACCATGTATTTAGGATGACTTTATCCTAAGAGCAACGACATATAAATCACAATATATGTCGTCTCCAATTATTGCAAAAGTGTGGGAAAACTTTAGCAATATTTCTTCGATAACCATTGGTTTTCGAGTGACACAAAATTGCTCTTGATACAACCATATTCAACGCCGAATACTTAATCGCTTGAAAGGCATGTCCATCAATCACTATGGATGACACAAACTCTTAACGACCTAGTCAACATTCTGAAAGGACGACTCTACAAATGAAGGCATGGTTGACCTCAGAGCAACCCCATGCAAGTCTTGTATTTGAATCTCGTCTCATCCTCACTTCTTCTGTCTCAACTCTATATTCCGCGTCACATCAACCCATTCACCAAAACTAGTCTCTTCTATTTCTTCTGTCTCGATTCTCCTCAACACCCTTTCCATTAAACTATTTGTGCGTATCTCTCAAAGTGTCTTAAATGTTTAAAATTCGTTTCCTCCATCTCTCCTATTCCTCGTCTTTTCTAAAATACATTTTCTCACTCTATTGTTTCATATCATTTCAACCACTCGATCCTAAGTGTCTATAACAATTTTCTTTTCATAAAAACTCTAGTTAAAAATTATCACAAAAAATTTAATCTCTCAAAAACCTCCTATCGGCGACGGTCCCCCAATTAGAGACGGTCCCATCGACGGTCGATGGTCCTTTATATTTAAGAGACCGTCACATGTTTTCAGGAAACACCCCGTTTTTCCTTTACATTTGCAGAAAACAAAACCCAAACAACCCCTCTTGCAGCAGCAGCGACGAAATAATCCAAACCACATCCAAATCCATAATTCCACCACTAAAACTTAAGTCAAACACTTAACAACCAAAGATCATCAATCACAACATCATAAATTGTAAGTCATTTCATCAATTTCTTTGTCAATTCGAATTAGGGTTTATATGAACATGAAATAAAAAATTGGGGATTTTTGATTTTTCTTGTGATTAATTAGAACTAACACTAAAACTTAACAATGTACTATCATTATCACTTACCTAGATGTAGGATTCATTCAACTTTGTGTACTTATAAAATTTTGAAAATGTGTAATCATCCCCAATCGAGTTGTTGGAATCCATCATGTTTAGGAACGTAATAAAAACGTAATTAAGCATTGTTAATACATATCAGAAACGTTTTCACAACCATGCATCGAGATAAGTCGAATTTTTCATAATTAAAGTGGTTCCGAGACTTGGTATATTAAGTAAAAAGAGAGGAATGTTAGGTCTAACACATAATATTAATCAAGATAATCATGATTTCACATTTTGGTTACACTAGAACCTTAACATTAATCTTGATAATAATGCATTTCTCTTTGTAATAGGTGAAAATGCCTAAACATGCCGATACCGATCACCAACAAACCCGTCACTATATTCCCATACTCTCTATTTCCTACACTCCTCCTCTTTCATATGCATTCCGAAATATTGAGACACGATTTTTCCACGAAGGACGAGTGGTCTTCTCGGACTACGACGACATAAATTATCTAAACACCATGTTTGGGCTCATTAACCTTGACTGTCTTTACAAAATAAATGAGCAAGTCGTCCCTCGTTTTGTCTTAGAGTTCTATAGTCAACTCAAATTATACCAAGACTCCAAAAACGAACTAAATGTTTAATTCATAATTCAAAACCAATTTATCTCTTTCCTGTCTTTGGTCAAATTCTTGGCGTTCCCACTAAAGGACATTGCTCATTCACTAACGAATGGAGCCTTGTTGCTCTAGATAGGAGCCCTCTTACATGTGGAAAATATGCCCAATATTATCCCTATTCCAAGTGACATCAAAGGTTTCATTCGAAAAGATCATTCTCAACCTATCATTCGAACTCATAAAGGAAAGAAAACTCTTGTTGAAGATAACTAAATCTTGACTAGAGAAACCATTGATCACATGAAACCTTGGCATTCTTTATCGCTAGGAGAATGGAGTTTGACCGTAAAAAGTCAGTCAAAATCTTCCTCACCTAAGGTCGAACATTATCCATTGTATGATCGTGTCATGCTTCCACTCACTCGTAGTTTCGATAAAACAAGGTCGGATCTTGGCTCTAGAAGGTCCATGTTCACTGAGTCCTCCTGCGGTGCCGATCTTCTCATCACAAAGATGATGATGAAAATGAAGGTGCCTCCGTACTAGAAAATTCTTTTCATGACATTTTAGATGTTTATCACTTGGATGCATGAATATTTCTTGATCGTAGTTTTATATGATTTTGCTAAATCTAGGTTAGAGAGTGTTTAGGTACAGAAACCTTTATGGGACCGTCACCGTGGGTCACGGATTTTAGCATGTTTTCCTTTTGCGGTTTGACCCATTTCATGAAAACACCACCATTTCGGGTTTAGATCACAAATAACAACCCATCTCACCAAATGGGCCTTTGAATTACACTTCTTCTACTCCACCAAATCTCTATCATGGGGTATCCCATTCCTTATAACTTTGTCAACAACCATACCATGAATTGTGCTTGTTGGTATCACAACTTCAACCTCATTTCATCCCTTATAAGCTTTAAGTACCTTCTCTCAACCTCCAATGCAAACAACTCCACTAGCCACCATGTCACCAACTCCTTCACCACCTCTTATCCACCTTCCAACTAAACATCTCTATATGTTTAGTTAAAAATAATCAAGGATTATCTTTTGGGCTAAGCATGTTCTAGAAACTTAGATTTCTCTAGGAATAACTTGTAGTTTTCTTTATGTGGTTGTAGTATGTCATGTATGACTCAATTTATATTGTATGACTTTTCTTATGTAATGATGTTATGCTTTAGTTAATGAAATATGATTTTTATGTTGTGATTCTCGAAAGTCTAAAACATATGCTTTATGGTATTGCCAACTTCTATTACGCCATACAATCTTGCATTCTTTATATATATATGCTCTTGCTAGGAGAATGGATTTTAGACCGACTATATCAATTTCGTTAAGTGATCAAAGAAGTTATTTTTCTTCAAACATCTCATTTTTATGTGACAAAACATTTTTTATAAAGTATTTTTTGCATTTATAAAAATGTTTTAATAAGAAAAATAAATTTGAATTTGAAATTCTCCAACAGCTATTTTTGTTGGGAATTAAGCTAATAGTTTGTGCAGCCAAGCTTCAGGACTTTGTACCGCTAAGCTTAACAGACGGACTGCTTGGAGAATACACTAGCAGTACAAACTGCTAGTGCAAACATTCCTGCTGCTTATATGATAAAGACAGAATTTTGAAGATACGTGTAGAGATATTTAAGGAATAGATATTGTGTATATCTTTTGTATTTAGATTTATACGAATATTGTACTATTATAGTTATCTTGTAAAGGACTTTTTGCACTATAAAAGGAGATTCTAGGTTAGATTTAGAATACATATCATTCTAAGAGTCGTTCACTTCAAGGTTTTGTAACCCTAATACTTTTGAGTATTCGTATTAATATATTGAAGTCTTTTGTGAGATAACAACTGTGTCAATCATTCTATTTATTGTTAAACATAAGTTTCCGCATTGTGTTTAATCTTGCTACAAGACAACTTACTATACTTTAGTTGTTTTAGATTTATCTAAGACAATTAATAAGATCAATTGCTCATCTGGGATCAACAAGTGGTATTAGAGCTTGTGATCTAGAAGCTGTGCATAAGGAGAATCTGTGTTAACTCAAAATTGTTCGGTAACTCATGAAGCTATGGAATCAATCAACACACATGGTGGTTGCATCAAAGGTGCCTATGCTGAAGCCATGAGAGTATGAGCTATGGAGGCTAATGATTCAGCAATACCTCAAGATGCTGAACTACTCTATGTGGGAGATCATTCAGAAGGGTGACTCTCTACCTGCTAAGGGTGCTGATGGGAAGGAGGTACCCATCAAATATGTTGAAGACAAAGCTCAAAGAAGGCTGGAAATCAAGACTCACAGTATTCTTATGATGGAAATACCTAATGAGTATCAATTGAGCTTTATTGATATTGAAGATGCCAAATCTCTGTGGGAATCCATTGATCTAAGGTTTGGTGGGAATGATGCGGCAAAGAAGTCAAGGAAGAATCTTTTGAAGCATCAATTTGAGAACTTTGCGACTTTAAGTTAAAGCATTGATCAAACACATGATGGACTTGAGACTTGTAAGTCAACTTGCACCGATGAAAGCTACAATTCCTCAAGAGGATATCAATCTTAAGTTTCTCAGAAGTTTAGCACTTGAATAGAGCATGCATACTGTGGTTTGGAGAAACAAAGCTGATTTTGAGTCGATGACCTTGGATGATTTATACAACAATCTAAAAGTGTATGAATCTAAAGTCAAGGGGTTATCCAGCTCATCCTCTGGTGCACAAAACCTAGCTTTTGTGTCCTCAAAAGGTGCTGACAACCATCAGGAAACACCTTCTACTGCTTATGGAGTTTCTATTTCTATCACAAAAGTTTCTACTACTGGTTCTACAAATAGTGATAACATAAGTGATGATGCTATATGTGCTTTCTTGGATGATCTAACAACCAGTACTCATGTGGTAAAACAAGATATGGAACAAATTGATCCTGATGACCTTGAGGAAATTGACATAAAGTGGCAGATGGAAATGTTGACTATGAGGGCAAGACGATTCTTGAAGAAGGCGAAATGAGCTAAAGTTTAAAGCACAAAGCAATGCGAGTTTGATAAATCCAAGATTGAGTGCTACAAGCTGTCGAGAAAAGGTCACTTTGCAAGAGAATGTAGGGCTCCAAAGATGAATAGAGATGTTCCAAGGAAAGCTGCTATTGAAAATACAAAGACTACTACAGCTTTGGTATCTTGTTATGGTCTTGGAGAGTATGATTGGAGTGATCAAACTGAAGATGGACCTAGCTTTGCTCTAATAGCTTATGTGTCTTCTTCATCTAGTTCTGATTATGAGGTATCTAATAAATCTAGTTGTTCATATAAATATTGTTTAGATAATGTAGAAGAACTTAAGGCTAGGAATGAAAGTTTAAGAGATGAAGTTGAGAAACTAACTAGATAACTTAGGTTATAAAGTTGGTCTAAAATCAGTTGAGCAAAAACTTGAATTTCTTAAACAGAATGAGCTAGAATATGTTGATAAGATAGCTATCCTAGAAGGTCATTTTTTTTTGAAAAATAGTGAGATTAATGTGCTCAATCAAAAGCTAGTAGAGGCTAAACAAGAAAAACATATAGTTAGAGTTGAAAAACAACAATATGCATCTGATCTTGTAAATAAGTCTATTAAGAGTCACTTAATGAGGAAATGTAATGGCTTAGGATACAATGAGAAAACAACAATATGCATCTGATCTTGTAAATAAGTCTATTAAGAGTCACTTAATGAGGAAATGTAATGGCTTAGGATACAATGATGTAGCTCCTCCACTTAAGAGTGCTTTTGCTCCCCTAAGAAAGAAATTTCATTCATAAGTGAGAGCAAACTTGCAGGTGAGTCTAGTGAGGTTAATAATGACACACCTAAGGTAGCAAAGAAGTCTTCTGATGCTCCAACCATTGAAGATTGGACATCAGATAGTGAAGATGAACATGTTGAGTCAACACCTAAGATTGAAAAGGAAGAAATTCCTAGGACAGTTGAATCAAAAGTCAAACAAGTTAGGTTTGTTAAACCTGTGTTAGGTGGAAGGATCTCTAGGAAGATAGTTGAATATAATGAGGAACCTAGAGAGATGCCTAGAAGGTATAATAATAGGCCAAGAGGTAACCAAAGAAATTGGAACAACCTAATATCACACAAGTTAGGTGGAAATTTTAAATTGGTTAATAAGGCTTGTTATAACTATGGTAGTTTTGAGCATTTGTAGGAAAAATGTTTTTACTATCAAAAATCTGAAAGGAACCAACATAGCAGGGTGAATCATAAAAAGTTTTCTCAAAGAACTCACCCTCATGATAACAAGAACATGGTTCCAAGGGAAATATTGATTAGATATGGTGTTACTAGATTAATTACTACTGTTCTTCCAAATGATAAAAAGTCTTTTAAAAAAGCTACAGATGTTTGTACTGCTAAGGCAAAAGCAGTTTCTACTGCTGAGCCAAAAGTGATTACTGACACTGTTTTGGGAAATCATTTTTATGCTGTAAAGGCCTTAGCTTGCTGGGTTTGAAAACCAAAAATAAAGGTTTTAGATCATGTTTCCAGGAACAGCAGTGGATCAATGGACTTAAAAAGATTTTCCTATGTTGATGCACAAGGCAGACCCAAGTCAGTAATGGCTTGGGTCCCCAAGATAAACTGATTCTCTTCTTTTATGTGCAGGGCAACTTACAGGTGGAGCTAAAGGACAAAGCTGTTTTTGACAGTGGTTGCTCTAGACATATGACTAGTGATATGTCCAATCTTGAAGATTTTGAAGCTATTGATGGTGGATATGTTGCATTTGGGAATGATCCCAAAGGAGGAAAGATTATTGGAAGAGGTACAATAAGAACATGAAATTTGGATTTTGAAAAAGGGTATCTTGTAAATGGGTTCAAGTTCAACCTCTTTAGTGTCTCACAAATGTGTGATAAAAAGAACATTGTCCTTTTACCAACACTGAATATCTTGTTTTATTACCTGATTTTAAGATGCCTGATGATAAATTTGTGCTTCTTAGAATTCCTAGAAACAAACAACATATACAATGTTGACATAAAGGACATTGTTCCCAAAAGAGCTTTAACTTGCTTATTTGCAAAATCCACTGTTGGTTAATCCAAACTTTGGCATAGGAGACTTGGTCACCTAAATTTCAAAACTATAAATAAATTGGTTAAAGGAAATCTCGTAAGAGGTTTACCTTCAAAAGTTTTGAAAATCACGAAACATGTGTTGCTGTCGGATGGGAAAACAACACGAGAGGTTCTTGTAATTCCAAAGTTGTGAACTCTATTTACGAGCCCTTATATATGTTGCATATGGATCTTTTGGGCCAACATTTGTGAAAAGTTTGAATAAGAAGATATATTGCCTAGTTGTCACCGATGATTATAGTAGGTTCACTTGGGTTTTCTTTCTAGGATCTAAGGATGAACCAAAAGATATCTTTAAGGCTTTCATAACAAGATTAGAAAACCTAGTAAATCTCAAAGCTAAGATAATAAGATGTGACAATGGAACTGAATTTAAGAACAAATAAATGAATCAGTTTTGTGTGGAAAAAGGTATTATGAGGCAGTTTAGTGTAGCTAGAACTCCTCAACAAAATGGAGTAGGCGAGAGGAGGAATAGGACACTTATTGAGGTTGCTAAGACTATGTTGTCTCGAATCAAAATTACCTACTACTTTTGGGTGAAGACTAATACTCCTTGCTTTGTGCAAAATAGGAGTAAAGTAGTTAAACCTCATAACAAGACCCCTTATGAACTGTTGCATGGTAGAAAGCCTATGATAGATTTCTTAAAACCATTTAGGTGTCCTGTTACTATCTTAAATACCATTGACCACCTAGGCAAGTTTGATGAGAAGGCAGACAAAGGTTTCTTTGTTGGATATTCCACTAATAGTAAAGATTTTAGGGTGTTCAACAGTATAACTAGGCATGTGGAAGAGAACTTGCATGTTAAGTTTAGTGAAAGCTCACCTAACATTGCAGGAAGTGGACCTGACTGGCTATTTGATATTGATTCTCTAACCAAAAGCATGAATTATGAGCCAGTGATTGCAGGTACAACTAATCATTCTGCAGGTACAAAAGCTAACTATAATGCATGTACACAAGATAAGGTGAATGAATATGCATAGGAGTTTGTCTTGATTGAAAAATGGAAGCTAAAAGAGTTCAGAAGCAGCTCCTGTTAATGGAATGCCAAAAGGAGATGCAGGAGGTGGGGCTAAACCTTCTGATGTAGAAAAGGTGGTTACTGAAGGACCACAAGTTGTTGATGAAGTGTAGAACAATGCATCAGCAAATGATGATAAGGGAGGAAATGCAACTAGCAGTAGTCCATCAGTTTCCACTAATTCGCCTATCACTAGGCCAACGGTTTCTACTTCTAATCCTGGTAGTTATCCTTATCCAAGGTTTCCTACTGTTGACAAAGATGGAAGATCTTTTACTAATGACGACTATCCTGATGATCCTAATATGCCTAGTCTGGTTAATATCTATGAAGACACTGATGATGAAGTGTTAGATGGGTTTGGTGCAGAGGCTGATTTTCACAATGTGTAGCATTCTTATCCTACCAGTCCTATTCCAACCACCAGAATATACAAAAATCATCCAAAAGAGCAGATCCTAGGAGATTCTCAGTCTGCTGTTCAAACAAGGATTAAAGTTAAAGGATTAAGAGATCAAGGGTTATTTGCTCAAACTTTTCATCAAAGAAACAACCACAAAGATCTTCAAAATTGTATGTTTGCTTGTTTTCTATCACAAATGGAACCGAAGAATGCTTATAAAGCTTTGCAAGATTCAAGCTGGGTAGAGGCCAAGAAGAGTTGCTGCAGTTTAAGCTTCAAGAAGTTTGGACCTTGGTTGATTTGCCTAATGGGAAGAAGGAAATTGGGACTAAATGGGTTTTTAGATGCAAAAGAGATGAAAGAGGCATAGTGATCATAAACAAAGCAAGGTTAGTGGCTCAGGGATATACTCATGAAGAAGGTATTGATTATGATGAAGTATTTGCTCATGTGGCAAGGATATAGGCTATCAGACTCTTCTTAGCTTATACTTCTTATAAGAACTTCACAGTGTATCAAATGAATGTGAAGAGTGCTTTCTTGTATGGGACAATTGATGAGGAAGTTTATGTCTTCCAACCACCTGGTTTTGAAGATCCTGCCTATCCTGATAAAGTTTACAAGGTGGAGAAAGCATTGTATGGATTGCATCAAGCTCCTAAAGCTTGGTATGACACCTTATCAAAGTGCTTGTTGAACAATGGTTTTGTTAGAGGGACAATTGACAAGACTTTGTTTATCAAACGAACCAACAAAGATATCTTACTGGTTCAAGTGTATGTTGATGATATTATCTTTGGTTCAACAAATAAGGTGTTATATGATGATTTTGAGAAGCTAATGCATAACAGGTTTCAAATGACTTATATGGGTGAACTCACATTCTTCTTAGGACTTCAAGTTAAGAAAAACATGAAGGCATCTTTATTAGTCAATAAAAGTATGTGACTGATATCCTAAAGAAGTTTGGTTTTAATGATGTGAAGCCTGCAAATACAACCATGAATCTCAACAAGCCTCTAGTCAAAGATGAAGATGGTGAAGAGGTTGATGTACATTTATACAGATCCATGATTGGGTCTTTGATGAATCTTACAGCTTCAAGGCCAGATATCATGTTTGTTGTGTGTGCATGTGCCAGATTTCAAGTGTCTCCTAAAATGTCTCACTTGAATGATGTTAAGAGAATTTTTAGGTACTTAAGGAGTCAACCTAGGTTGGCCTTTGGTATCCAAAAGATTCACCCTTTGATCTGGTGACCTACTCAGATAGTGATTATGCTGGAGCATGTTTGGACAGGAAATCAACAACTGGAGGATGTCAATATCTTGGACATAGGTTGATTTCATGGCACTGTAAGAAACAAACAGCGGTGGTAAATTCTACTACTGAAGCAGAGTACATAGCTGCTTCAAGTTGCTGTGGTCAAGTGTTATGGATTCAAAATCAATTACTGGACTACGGGTACAATTTTATGAACACCAAACTTTTTATTGACAATAGCGGTACAATGTGCATTATTAAAAATCATGTTTTTCATTCAAAAACAAAACATGTTGAGATAAGACACCATTTTATAAGAGATTGTTATGAAAAAAAACTTATTCAAATTGTTAAGATTCATATTGATAATAATGTTGCAGATTTGCTCACAAAAGGTTTTGATGTGGGTAGATTTCAGTTCTTAATTTCTAGTATTGGTGTGATGAATCTCTAAACAAAAAATCTTATCTCTTTGTGTTTTTGTAATGTTCTGTAAAGGATTTGTCTTGTTATTGATGTCAAAGGTTGTTTCTCTCGCTATTATAGTTTTCTACTAAGTGCGGTTTGTCTTGTACAACATTTGTTAGTACAACATTTTGAGCATCTTGGATTGTATTTTCCTTGCTTTAATAACCTTCACTATGTTAGTTAACATGTTTGTGGAGTTTGATAGAATCCTTGGATCGTTTTGAGCATCTTGGATTGTATTTTCCTTGGTGTATACTAACTTTTACGGTTTAGGTTAAGAAAGCATTTGGAGTGGAGTTGTGCAATGAAGTGTATAATGGTAATCGGCTCACTATGTCTCATAAACATTAAGAATTTCCATGGCTAGTCCAAAATCAATATCCTTGGCCCACGGCTCTTGGTAAAGACTTCTCAAATCCGTTCATTAAATCGTTGATAGTGTACCAAAACTATATTATGTTTTTAACTAACCATACTTCACTTATAATGTCTTAAATAGTGAAGAGTTAGCTAATCCAAAGCAAATGGTTATTCATTTAAGTAAAGACATCTCAAATCCGTTGATAGTGGTAGTTTTCTAAAAACTATGTTAAGTGTTTAGCTTATTGAAAAGTGCTTATTGGGTCTCCATTAACACTGCGACTCTGATTCTTACACATAACCATCATATTTGACATTTTCCTAGGATCGAGTTACATTTAGCATTTTCCTTAATTTTCATTAATTTTGGTCCTTTGTTTACTATTTTCTAGATTTAAAGTAGTTTTTAATCACTTTTAATTAGCTTTAATTGCAATTAATTGAGAAAAAGTTCCAAAAAATAAATTTTCATTTTTCAGTTTAAGAAAAATATAAAAAGCATAAAAGATTTTTCCTTATTTTTCCCTTTTATTTGGTATTTTCACCATTTAAATTAGATTAAAATAGTTTTAAATTAGTAGAAAATAGAAAATAATCGAAAAATATACCTCTACATGTTTAATTCTCATGGCGACGATCGATTATCCTCGTTGTTTCCCTTCGCGGCCGTATGGAAGAGGATCATTTCGATTGTCGAATCTGAATTGTTTATGCAAGCAATGTGGAAGGATGGGTGCAAGCAAATATTGTTATTGGTGCGAATTATCGATAACTCTCTCGATGATTCTCCAAGTTTTTCCGACCATCCGCCACAACCCGATGAACCCGTTCAAGCAGGAGACCATAACGGAAGTGGTGGAAATTGCTAGCTCTCGAGCACACCACTTGTCCCTCCGGATTTTTCAAAATGTTCTTGAGACTTGATAGTCATTCGGATCACAATGTTGGTTTTGTTGATTCTTTGGATAAGCGATTCCTCTTCATAACTCTCAAATGAAATCGTTTATTCCTTGTGTCGGTTGTGGTGAGCCTCTTTTTGGTTCACCACATCGTTGGTGTGCGTGTGTACAATGTGGTAATGATATTCATAGCAGGAGTTGTTTGTTTTGTGGTTCGAGAATTCATTTGATTATGATCCTAATCCGAACTCATTTAACGACCCTCAAAATTTTCCAATTACCCACATGACCGACCTATCTTCATATGATCAACATCACTGCTTTGTGAATTTTGTGGAGGTCTACACAAGGATTTGAATGTCAATCGGAAACACGTTTGTCTATGAGCAGTTTTCGGTGATGCTCGAACTTTGGTTATAACCAAAATCCATATGATTCACCATTCCGGACTCAGCAGTTTCTTGTTGTAGTCTAATGGAGGTCCCCACTTGACTCTGATTGTCAAATAGGAATCCATTTCCTTGTAACAATCATGACTCTCTCAGTTGAAAATTTCCAACCTCCAGCACCATACGGTTCAAGCTCCACAGGTAGTTATCTCGAAAATCTCCCAAGATTTTGAAACATAATGAAAACACTTGATGATATGATTAGTAACTTTAAGAATCAAGTGAGTGGTGAAAAAGACCATGGGAGAATTGCTTGCGAAAGCGAGGCCCGCCAATCTAGGGAAGAATTATTAGTCCTAGAGCATGCGGCTCTAAGGCGTTCCCAATTTCTTAAAGCGACTCTATATGGCGATGGCGAGGAGAGTTTTATCCTTTTAAAGATAATATTTCTCAACTCCCTCGGTCGGTTGATATCCCAGCAGATTGAGATTCATTCTCAAACAAGCGCTATCACTCGATATTCCCACTCACTCTCTAAACATGGGGGCGAGCATCTTGACCTTTGTTCACGAAAAGGAATCGGACGAATTCATAAAGTCTAGTGTTGAGAACCTTGTCCCAATCCCAAGAGAGTCACGGGAATTCTTGATCATGTGTGTGATATCCTCCTCCTCTTGTCTTCCCAACGGATCATGTTGAGATGTTCTCCGATTCGATGATGATGATTCTTTATCTTGTGGAGACATCATTTATGTGGAAGATTCACCTTGAGCTTGTTAGCTTAGAAGAGAATGATGAAGTGACCTTTGAAATCAAAGATGACTCTTAGTCTTACATTCTTGAATGTCGGTCTTCTCATCAAAATCGATGAAGCTCTTAGGATAGTGACTTACATTCTTTGATAATATGGGAGAGAAGATTAGTGGCGGTCTTCTCATTTCTAAAATCGAGGCTTTCAATTCTGAATATGAATTCACCAATTTCATCTCACTATCCCCGCGGGAGTTAAGGATAGTGACATTCTTTCTGATGATTATAGTTTTCAACTGAAAGCCTGCTTTTGATAATATGGGAGAGAAGATTAGTGGCGTACACTTTCATTCTCATAATTCTCTCGGTCATGAATCATTTACTTTTGAGGAGTTAACCCACTCATATCAATTCTGAATATGATTCATTCACCTTCATGGAGTTCTCGGATGAACTCACTCATATCATATCTCCGCGGAGTATGATAACTTCTACTGATCTAGACACACCGGGATATGTCTAGACCAATTAGTTAAATGATGAGATTCATGCGATTATGAATTCTCCTTACGATGATGATGAGTTAGTCATGATGTTTATCATGATTTTCTATCTCTTCTTCACCTATCCGTAACTTCTCATTCTTCACTCCTTGGGAATGAAGACATTATCTTTGATCCGGCATTTCCATGTATCATTTTGAGCGGTTCTCTCTATCTCATCGGTGTGAAACTTTCACGTGCTTCAAATGTTTGTACAAACATCTTGAATGAAAAGACCGATGAAGATTGTTTCTTCCACTTTGCTTCCCCATGAACAAATGAATTGGGTCTCAAGCTAGCGACTCGGTAATCAACGATAGCTAAACATGGGTTTTCACCCATGTGTTCCACTACAAGTGGGGAGTTGCCCGCATTTTTGTATATAAGTATTTAAAAAAAAAAAAAAAAAAAAAATCTTCTTTCTAAATAATGGCGTAGTATTTCCCTTTCACGTTCTTTGTTTCGCATAACCGCGGTACTTTGAATATTGAGGGCAATGTGTGGGGAATTCTCATGAATTTTATCATGTAAATATACCGCCTAATTCCCGTTTTTGGCCAAAATTTTTTTTGGAGTAAGTGTTTTACACTTACTCATATAGTTATCGATCCTTGTCTAATAAACAAAAGGATTGGCTAATCCAGAGCAAACGGCTCTTGGTAAAGATATCTCAAATCCGTTGACGACTTGCAATTTGCCCAAAATTGTATGGTATTCACTTCACCATATCCTAAAAAGTGAAGAGTTGGCTAGCCCATGAGTTGAAAGACAAATAAAATCACATGGTTATCGATGGTTCTTACTTGAACTAAAACATTTGGCTACTCGAGTAATGGCTTTTGGTAAAGAGATTCAAATCCATTAAGTTTTTTCAAAAGATTGCTAGGGACTAGCAATAGTTTAGTGTGGGGATTGATGAGTGTGTAATACTCATCATTTTTTCATCAATCTGAGCGCTAAGCGTTTAAAAATGCTCAAAATGCATCAAAATCTGAAAATATCTCAAAGTTGCATTTAGATGTTTCGGATGCTTCGGATGAAAAGCGAGCAAAGTTTGCATAATTGGCGGTTTAGGTCCCAGACTTTCGGAAAATGGCAAAATCGGTCCCTAGGCATTTATTTTAAAGAAAGTCACCAAAGGTCCTTTTGGAATCATAAATTATCATATTTAGTCCTTTGGTGAAAAATCCAAAGTTTTGAGAAATTACAGTTTTGATCCTTGGATTTTAAAATTGTTCATATTTAGTCCTTGGAATTTCACAATTGGCGATTTGATCCCTTGGAATATTGGAGGTTGGCAAAACTAGTCCTTGGATTACTTTTCATAATTTACAACTTTGGTCCTTGGATTTCCAGTTATTACACTTTTGGTCCTTGTGTTATTATTTCCATGAGCAAACGGACCTAGTTATTATCCCAGTCCAAATCCAATATCCTTGGCCCAAATCCATTACCGGTCCAATATCCATTCCCAACCCGAATCCAACCCCAAATAACCACGTTTAAAATATTATTACCCGCCCCTTTCTGTCCTCCCCGACCAACACTGCTGACCCGACCATCATGACTCTCCACCCTACTCCACTCTTTGTCTCCCCACTTTCACTATGACATTGATGCATTAAATCGCCCTCCTTGTCAAGATATCGAGCACCTTGAGGCTATTATGACCTAAACTAATCCAATGGTGAGATGAGGTGGGAATCAATCGAGAGGAGAGAGAGGGAGGATTGATGTATAAAAGGAGCAAGAGAAGGAAGAAATAAGTGTAGTTAGTGTATTTAATGTCTTAAATAGTTTTCAGGTTGTATCAAGCTTATTTGTATCAAACAAAGGTATTCAAGTGTATTGCAACTTATTTCAACTATCAATTCAAGTTTAAATTTCCATGTTGTATGTCCCTTTGTTGAAATTTCCATTCTTAAACTCTTATGTCAAGGTTGTTAGTGACTTGTCTTTAAGCTCAAACAAACTCATTTAAGCTTATTATAGCTCTTTGTGAGTTCAAATTTAAGTTTCAAACATTTTGAACATTGGTCAACATAAGTCAAACTTGGAGCAAAATGATGCGACAATGGTATTTGGTGATTGATTTTGGAATGGAAGGACTCTTGTAAGTGATTTTAAGGTCTCGATGCATAACTTGTAATTGTAGTTAGAATTAGTTCAATCTTGTTTAATTAGTTTGTAATTAGAATAGTTAAGGTCGGTTTGATTGCTGCTTATGCTAGTTTAGTGGTTAGTCTTGCTTTGCTCATAATCGGTCAATCAAAGTAGCTTAATCATCTTAAAGGCTTTTGCGATGGTTAAAATTTGTGGTGTTATGCTTTGTTAGCCCATTTGAACTTAACTCTGTAATGGCGACTAAGTCAAAATCATCAATTCCTTTGTCCTTATGACTTATAGACAAAGCTTTTGTTAGCTTCATTTCATCAATATATTTCATTATCGGTCCTTAAATTGCATTGAATCTCAAGAAAGTCAAACGAGTATCTGTTTTCAAAAAGTCGAATGGTGTCAAAGTCGAATTATGCTGTTGCCTTCGAGTTCAATAAGGCTTGTTAGGGTCTGATTTTTGGTTTAGGTGTAGTCTGCTAGGTGGTCTTCAAGGCCACATATCATTTTAGCAAAACTTTTCGAGGAGCTTGTGCATAAGCTCAAAGTTGGGTCTGTTTTAAAGATCGAGTTAACACAAAATCTTGTGAATCTGCTTATTTGAGGTTAGGAGTAGCAGATAGCTTATTTAGAGTGGTAATAGTATAATTTAGGGTCGATAGAAGTTTGGTGGCTTAATTTGTTGATTAGCTTATTGAAAAGTGCTTATTGGTCTCCATTAACACCTGCAGATCGATTTCTTACACATAACCATCATATTTGACATTTTCCTAGGATCGAGAGTTACATTTTAGCAAATTTTTCATTAATTTTGGTCACATTTACTATTTTTCTAGATTTAAAATAGTTTTTCACTTTTAATTAGCTTTAATTGCAATTAATTGAGAAAAGTTCCAAAAATAAATTTTATTTTTCCAGTTTAAGAAAAATATATAAAAGCATAAAAGATTTTTCCTTATTTTCCCTTTTATTTGGTATTTTCACCATTTAAATTAGATTAAAATAGTTTTAAATTAGTAGAAAATAGAAAAATAATCGGAAAAATATAAAATAGTTTTGAAAATTCTATTTTGATATTTTGGATTTTTCTAAGTCATAATTTTATTTTTCTAGCTTTATTTCCTATTTTCTTGTATTTTAGGTAATTATCTAATAGTTAAAATAGTTTTAATTAATATAATTAGATAATTAGTTATAAAAATTTCTTTTCTTAAATTTTTTATATCATTAGGTTTGTAAAATATCATTTTCATATTTTTAGGATTAATATTGTATAAGTTTCACGTTTTTATTTATGCGTCGTAGTTTTAAATTAAGTTTTATAAAAACATAAAAACAAAAACATCATTTTGCAAATAGTGATAAGCGTTTATTTAATATTTTTATCTTTTAAATTTTCTTTAATTTGCATTTAAGCTTTGGCTTTTACATAGTTATAATCTATTCAATCCACTTTTACGTTCAAATTCGATCACTATCGTTTGGTGATCCATTGCTAACTCATTTGGGACATAATGTTATACTCCCGGATCTTCATTGCATTCGTGTTTAGCGGTTTTAAGGTGATTTTCAAAGGCTTGATGATTAAGCTTGATTTGTTTGGCACGCATCAGTGTTCTTTTTACACTTATTTACTCAAAATGTTATGGGCAATATGTTTTCAAAGATATCAAGTTTATACTTCGGATCAAATTTTGTCAAAAAGTTTGTCTTGCTAGTTATAGCTCTTAACTTATAATGTGAGTTCAAATTTAAGTTTCAAACATTTTCAAGTTTATGAACATTGGTCAACATAAGTCAAGGTTGTTAGTGACTTGGAGCAAAATTTAAGTGATCAACATAAGTCACAATGATGCGACAATATTTGGTGATTGATTTGGAATTGGGTCGATTTGGAAGCAATGTATTAAGTTTGTCTTGCTAGCGTAAAATTTTGTCTTTCATTTCATCAATATATTTCATTATCGCTAGAATAGCGTTTAGGTGTATCTTGTTTGGCTAAAACCGTTTTTACTAGCCGTTGAGGATTTTTAGCTCTCTAGATATATTTATAGGATTTCTATTTGTGATAATTATTTACTTTCAAACTTTTTATCTGATTTACTTAGAGGATAAATTATCACACACGCAAAATTCTCAAACCTCAATAAAACCTCAATTGCCAGTACCAACATAAAATTAACTCTAAAACGATCAAATCCCAGCAGTCTTACAAATCTTTTATCATAACCATGGAAAATTTGGAATTTGTAAAATCTCACAATCAGGTCGCCTTCTTGGAAAAACCTGAAGGAAGTGAAGTATTTCATCAAATAGTGGACTTTTTGAATAATACCCACATAAGGTATGCACTTACTACCAATCCCACTATCTATGTCTCCCATATTCAACAGTTTTGGCAGACTGTTACTGTCAAAACATTAGAACATGGTGACAAACAGTTAAAAGCTAAAGTAGATGGCAAGAAAATCATAATTTCTGAGTCTTCTCTAAGGAGGCATCTCCGATTAGAAGATGAAAATGGAATTATGGATTTACCAAATACTGAGATTTTTCATCATCTTTCTAGAATGGGTTATTATACAGCCAATCAAAAACTTACTTTTCAAAAGGGTTGTTTCTCCCCACAATGGAGATTTTTCATTCACACCATTTTTCACTGTATTAGTCCTAAGAAAACATCATGGGAACAATTCATTAGCAATATCTCTATTTGCTTATCAACAAATAGGACTTTTAATTTTTCTAAATCTATGTTTGAAAATTGGTGAAGAATGTGGAATCAAAATCAAAATTTTTGATGTACCCAAGGTTTATACAAACTGTTTTGAAGAAAAGTAAACTACTTACCCATAAAGAAATTTATCCAACACCTTGTTTGCAACAAAAACTTTTTGCAAATATGTCAATGGCATCAAGGTTGTTTAATGGGGTAGTAGTTCCTTTGTTTTCTAATATGCTTGTGCAGGTACAGGGTGAAGGATCAACAACCCCAGCTGAGTCCCAACACACACCTATTGTGGTTCATAATATCATCTATAACCCCCTAGTTACCCAAACCTATAGGAGGCAACGCAAACATGTCACTATGGTCTCTCAGCCTAGTGGTCCTACTCAGACCCTAGGAGTTCATGAGACTGCCTTTGGCAGAATGGATGGGGCTGCCACTACTGTGTCTAGCTTAGATGCAGCACAGGGCAGTGGTAACATCAATAAGACCCCAACCATGGCAACATCAGTTGTGTCTAGTCCTAAAAGGCTTGATACAACAGATGGAAACCCAAGCCAACAAGAAAATATGGGTGGCTTTAGTGTTCCTCCTAGTCCAACTAGGGTGGATACTGAGTCTATGCCCCATGATGCACCTCTCCCAGAAGGTAACACATCTAGAAGTGTTGAGGGTAGCCACACACTTAAGGGATTGACGGATCTGTGTACTAAATTGTCTACCAAGGTGGAGGTTTTGGAGAAGGATCTTAAAGACACAAAGGAGCTTTATGCTAAAGTCTACACCACCTTTGGTTAAAAGGTCAAAAGATTAAAGCTCAAAGTCAAGGCACTACAGGATCCATGAAGAACAACTATTGTTGACTCCTCAAGTTCAGATGGTACTGCTCCTGAAGATAATATCGGTGAATTTTTCAAACAAGGGAGGAAGACAGATGCTGAAACTCAGGGGAGGAAATTGAGTTTTGACTTAAGTGGTGGTGATCAAGACATGGGTGGTAATGATCAAGAAACTGAACCATTTGATCCTAATGCTTCTACAGAGGTGGTAGAAATTCAAGAAGATGTTGCAGATCCTGCTACTAGCTCAAAGAAGCCAGAAGGCACTGTCATTGAAAAAGAAGGTACTGCCAGTCTGCAAGAAGGTACTGCTAGAGCAGATAAAGGAAAAGGTATTTTACTTGAAGAAGAGCCAGTTCAGGAGAAGAGAAAGGTTTCTGCACAAATGGTTTTTGATGATGAATTAGCTAAGAAGGTGCAAGAACAAGAGGTGGTTAGGTTTCTTGAGGAACATAAGTTGAAAAAGTCTACATAGATTACTCAAGAGGAATCTGATAGATTGCTTGCTTAAATGTTACAAGAAGAGGAAAGTGCAGCAGTTCCTGATGAAGAAAAGGAATATGCAATTCAGGATTTGCTACAGAAAATGAGAGAGAAACAGAAACCAAAAAAAGAGTATTAAACCTCCCAGTAAAGGACAACTAATGAGGAACATGAAGATATACTTGAAACACCAAGACTACAAAAAGGATTCTCAGCTCAAAGGAAAAACATTTGAAGAAATTCAGGAAATGTATGTCAATGCTTATAGAAGAATAAAAGATTTCAGACCACAAGGAACTGAACAACCTAGTACCAGAACAAAGAGAGCAAGGTTGATCTTGGAATCTGAAACATCAAAGAAGCAGAAGACTAAGGAAAGTTCATCTACAGCTGCAAGGAAATGGAAGAAGAAGAATTGCATGATTTGATGATAATTGTTCTTGATGAAGGTGTTCATGTTGAAGCACTTCAGGCCAAGCATCCTATCATAGACTCGAAAATCTACACTAATAAATTTGGAAAAGCTTGGAAGATTATCAGAGTTGGTGATATTGTAGAGATGTACAAGACATTTGCTGACATGGTGAAGTCATTTGACAGGGATGATCTCGTAAAGTTATGGGATTAGTACAACAAAGGTGTAATCCCAAAAAATGTGAGGATGAAAAGGAACAAAAGCTTTGGGTAGAGTTAGAAAGGCTTTTTGAACCTGATCCTTATGACAGAATTTGGAGTCAAGATGCTACAGTTCCAGGAACTACATGGATTCTATACAGTTCATCTGGTGTTCATCATGTATACACAAGTACTTCAGATTGTTTTATGCTAGTGGAAAAAGAATATCCACTCAGAATGAAGACTCTTATAGTTATGTTATCTTCAAGGCTGACAACTAAAGAAGATAGTGAAATGGCAAGAGATTTGATAACTAGGATCTTCATACAAGCTCAAAGACCAAGTAAGTAGATGTTTGCAAAATTCCCTCAATATCATGAAGAACAGTTTAATTCAAGAAACTTGATGATTTGAAGTGAAATCACAAGTTTAGGGGAGGATTGTTGGGAATTAAGCTAACAGTTTGTCTTTAAGCTTAAGAACTTTGTCTTGCTAAGCAACAGACGGATTGCTTGGAGAATACACTAGTAGTACAAATTGCAAGTGCAAACATTCCTGCTTATATGATAAAGACAAAATTAGAAGATACGTGTAGAGATATTTAAGGAATAGATATTGTGTATATCTTTTGTATTTAGATTGATACTGAATATTGTACTATTATAGTTATCTTGTAAAGGACTTTTGCACTATAAAAGGAGGTCCTAGGTTAGATTTAGAATACGTATCATTCTAAGAGTCGTTCACTTCAAGGTTTTGTAACCCTAATACTTTTGAGTATTCGTATTAATATATTGAAGTGTTTTGTGAGATAACAACTGTGTCAATCATTCTCTTTATTGTTAAACATAAGTTTTCGCATTGTGTTTAATCTTGCTACAAGACAGCTTACTATACTTTAGTTGTTTTAGATTTATCTAAGACAATTAATAAGATCAATTGCTCATCTGGGATCAATAATTTTTCCCGCCCAAATTAGTTTCACTAGATAAGTTTTTACCACATCAGGACAAAATTTGGAGCGTCTCTTCGGACGGTTCCTTATATATACGGGACCATCCAAGGTTTAAGGGATCGTCCCCCGCTCCTCCTAGTGACTATAAATACAACACTATTCCACAGAAAAATCAAGTCCTCTTAGCACAAAAACTTTTTGTTTTCTAAACCTCTATTCTTTGATCACTATAACGTGTTGTTATGTGTTTATAAGTGATCCCGTTACCTTCTACCTTCTACCTCTAAGTGCAAGAGAAGAACGCTTGTATTCTTCAAGAAACGAAGTGTTATAGATTAGGCATCACATACACGTAACTTGTGTTATGATTCTCTTCTCATCTAAACTTTCTTTATCCTCCTTGTACATGAGTGTATCGACTTGTGTGTGAGTCAATACTAGTTGTGATAATATAGATTTGGACAAAGTGTATGTCCATGAAGGGTTGTATGTAGATTAGGGCGTGGTATAAGTCCGTGCATTGTTGTGTGAAGATTAGGACAAGGTGAAAGTCCGCGAAGTGTAGTGTGAAGACTTGGATTGTGTGTAAATCCAAGTGTACGAGGTGAAAGTCCGTGAAGTGTAGTGTGAAGACTTGGATTGTGTGCATATCCAAGTGGACGAGGTGTAAGTCCGTGTTGTAGTGTATATTGGTGTGTAGATTGGTTCTAGCTAGGATTAGGACTCGACATTCCGTTTAGTGTCGTAAATTGGTGTAAGCAAAAGTGTACGGTTTTCTCCATTGAAGGAAGTTTGTTGACATAGTTATTGCGAACTCTTGAGTGTGATACTCGAGGAGTGGAGTAGGGCGAAGAGTGAGCTTCATGTCGAACCACTATAAATCTTTGTGTCTCGGTTTGGTTGTTTATATGTCTTTATCTTTCTTGCATCCATATATTATTTACTTCATGCATATTTATCATATTCATATATATTGTTGATTTTATATCACATATTCTTGAATCAATTTTTTTTAAGAAAATAACAAAAAGTTTAAAAAGTTTTAAAACGTAATTAACAACGGTGAAACTATTCACCCCCCCCCCCCCCCTTTTCTAGTTTCAACATTTCGTATGATAGATTTATGTCATTGTTAACAATTAAGGTTGTACTAGATATGTAAAACGTAATATGTATATACTTAATTGAATTTAATATTAAATTGAATTGAATTGAATTTTACAACAATCACTTTTAGAATAAAATACAACGGAATATCCAAGAATCATATATTTCGGCTACACACATGTCGTGCTTTGGTGACTATGGTGTTATCTTCCATTTCTCATGTTGGGCTTTATTGACTGGTGTCAAGGTTGCTGTAAAATATGAAGTTTTCGTGTTGTGCTTCATTGCTATTTTCTCCTTCGTAGCCAAAGAAGAAAGAAAAAGACAATGTTATTTTTCGTAGGCATGAAACGTACATCATATTTTCTTTGTACCTATTTTTCTGAAAAAAAGTCACCCATCCGTAAGATGCATAAGAAAAGTAGCAAAGCCTCTATTATATGTTGTATTACCATATAGAGTAAGAAATAATACATGTTTGAAATCAGCCCCATGAGTTCTATTACGTTCACAGTGTTTAACATTTTTTATCAGATAAGGTTGAGAGCATGGTAATAGAGTTACTTGTGAACCATTTTCCAGTCAAAATAATCAACCCATATACTCCTCCATTTTGAGATTTAGAAGAATATATAGCTACATGAATGTGATCCGTATTAACGGAGAGTCTCATATCACATTTCTGCAAATTGACTCAATGGAAGTAACTCTATTCGTAACAAAAAAGACATTCGGTTTTAAGGATAGCTAAGAGCACTGTCTTGAAACCTAATGTTGTCCTTGAACTTTGCCGTTGTCCTTCGAGCTTAGAACAAAAAGTTTCTCATAAAGTCTTCATATTACCCTTCAGTTGATGGATCCATGGGTTAGGTAGGAGTAGTTAAGGTTATTTTCGCAGAAATAATAAATATGTTGTGAAGGAAGCATTTACTGGTAGATGTATATAAAGATGAGATATAATTACTCAATTACCAAAGAGTTTATATAAGGAAACTTGAGAAGTAAAGTTTATATTTCGCAGATGTTTCATAATTTATGTTTCGCAATATGATTTAAATACAAAAGTACCAATTTCGTTTCAAATTCGCAATTATATTGTAATTTTAACGATGAATTTTTTGTACTGTCTCGCCTCCCCCCAAGTCACTTCTTATAAAAAGTCTCATATATCGGTTCAAATAATTATAAAAAAATTAACATAACCCTAAACCTAAAATTAAACAATATGGATCCAATTGTACTTCGTTGATAAGCAAAATGAATTGATTACGTATTTCAAGTAAGGGAATGTAATTTAAGAGACGAACTACTAGAAAATGTCACTATTCTCCAAACGAAAAAATAAAAGAAAAAACTGAAAAGATCAAGGAGATCGAACTAGAGTATAGTCGTGCAAAATGCTACAAGGAAGTTGTCGTTCTGTATGAAGATATGGGGCGTGACGCGTCTATTTTCAGAGAATGTATTAAGTAGTTGAAGAGACTTAATGAATCCGTTGCCACAAAAAATAATTTTCTGGAAGATCTGCATCAACTATAATTGAGTAGCATGCAAGTCAATGTTTTATTCTTTAACTTTAAATGATCTACTGTATTTCTCCTCCTCAATTCAATGAATAAAAGTCAATAGTTACTTTTTATCATTATTCGGTTTCTTTTAGATTTTTTGGTTAAATAATATTGGATACAATTAATTACAAAACGTCCAATAAAATGTAGATGCAATATCCAATGCAACCTAATTTCGTTTCACGATTTACGATTTGATTGTGGTTAGATTGAGAAAAACAACAAAGGTTAATACACTGATATATATACACATTCACCTAGAAAGACTTTCAATTATATATATTCCAACCCCTTAATTCTATCTACATGGCTTATTCTTTCCAAATGACCTCACCATTAAAGGCAAATTATGAATCTTCATCAAGTTCAAATCTTGATAGAAATCCTTTAGATATCGAATTACCGTCATAAAAAGACAATTTTGTATTGTTGAGAAAAGGTATGTCATGTTCTTGATGAGAAAGTAGCAAAATATGAAAACAAATTCTTACACTACACTATGATTATCTTACAATACACGGTGATATTCAACGGCTATAAAGAAGTTGAAGAAAGAAAAAATCGAGTACTTTCAAACTAAAAATCTTTGATGTTGTGCCATTAAATCTCGAATATTTGTTTCAAGTGTTTTTATTTTAATCTAATGTATTTTTAGCTAGTGTTTATTCTTAATAAAAGTTACCATAAATTACGTTGGATGTTAACAACATATCACATTATATACCAACATCTATACATTAGAAAACCTCGGATGTGGAACACAAGACTCAAATAAAACACATGATAGAGGTGCTTGCATAAAAAAAGTTGGACAAAGAAGGTGCGTGCATTAAAACTCTTGAAAAATTTACGGGACACACTACGCTTTGCATCCATGGCCTCATCTTTTGATCTAGGAGTTTTCTTAGAAAATGTGATATCATGGGTGATCCAAAAAAAATCATAAATGGAAAGATATACACCCACATTTATGTAGAAACACTCGTAGTTGAAGCATCTTCATCTTAAACGTTTGATTTCATTCGCGATACTTGATATGAAAGTATGCGATAAAGATGGGGAAGTGGATGCAGAAAGTGTAGTGAGGGTGGTTGTGGTTGATGAACAACCATATACTCTAATAGGGATGTTATGTTCAAGTTCACACACTTGGTTCCTGTGACGAGGCTTGACCATGTACTTAATGCACCTGCATCTTGTAGGTGACTTGAGACACTTCAGACACCAGGCAACTTGAGACACTTCAGACACCAGGCAAACAATCATAGCAAATTGTTGGTGTTTTAGAAACAACGCACTACCCTATAGTGTCTTGATCATACATGAATCATTTATGTTGAAACGTAAGAAAACTTGAGCAGTTGGAAAACCAATCGTCAAAGTTCCCGGTTTCCATTGAACTCTGTCATTAACTTTCGTAAAGTGGTAAATATAGACTTGCCGAAAATATCTTAAGTAGAGTTTAAGATGGTGTTTACAGATGACTGTAAATACCATAAGTAGAGTTTAAGATGATGTTTATAGGTAGAGAGAGTTTAAGAGTGATAGGATGAAGTAGAAAAACGTAGAGTGAATTTATATGGAAAAAAGCAACTAGATACTGAGAGTGAATTTGAAGTTCTAAAGTTTTATTGGAAAGATAACAATTATCTTGTCAGTGTTCCCTCTCACACGCATTTACATTTTTTTAATCATAATAATCATGTTCTATCGAACCATTTGTAATCAAGTCGCAATGCAGAAAACAGTGGGTGACAACGGGTCCCGTTTGTTTGTCACGTGATTGTCACTTCGCATCTGGATCACATCATATTCGATTTTGATTCGGTCTAAATATGATGAATAGGAAAACGAACGGGACCGGTGTCATAATGATCGGAATGAGACAGCGGTGAAGATGGTGTAATTTTCGAGAAGAATGAAGGTGTGTGCGAGTAGATATTATTTGACATTGGGGAAGTAGTAGACTAATCTATAAAATAATAAATAAAGAAGTAGAGTAATAATTGTGCAATGAGTGAAGAAAGGTAAAATCAAAAAAACATGATTAAGTATTCTAATTTTAATAATATACCACAAAGTTGAGTCAAACAGTAAATAAGTGTCCAATTCAATGTTATTTTTGCAAATTTACCAATATATTACATATTGCTTCAAAGTTGCCCGCTTGTATGGACATGTGATTTTTGTTGTATATCTTCAAACCTCAAACTCATTGATTTTGCGGTTATAATAGAAAACCAAAATGGGGCCATGAAACCACTAGTAAAAATGAATATGCGGATTTATGATAAATTACGGGCCATTGTGTTTTAAAAAAAAAAAAATCAAAATCAGTAGTCGTGAGGTCATTTCCAACCGTGCTCTTCAAATTACATATATTTCCATATTTGAAAAATGAGAGCATTAAAACATCTTCATCTAGGGATGGCAAAACGTCCGTAGCTGATAGGGATCTGATCCTCAAACCCAATTTAACTGAGGAATCCCTAAGTTGACCGGGGATGGGGGAGAATCTCGAAATATGAAACCGGGGATGGGCGAGATGGGGATGACATAAATCCTCGAACTCGGCCCACCCTATCTTTCTAATGGAGAATCTCGAAATATGAAACCGCTAAAACCGATAACGAAGAAAATGGGATGGTTCGGTTTGGTTTTACTTGATTATCCGTGGTTACCCGAGGATGGGTACAAGATAACATAAATCCTCGAACTCGGATCCCCCATGGACCGTAATCTATCTTTCTAGTACATAAGTATTTAGAATTATATGTTATATCCATACTCGATTTACTTGTATATGTATATGTATAAATGTTTATGAATATCGACATGTATATTTATATGCATATGTGATATTTATAGAATCAAGCACCTTTAGAATTAGAAGTATAAGCACAAACTACATATAACCTAACTATTTTGTCCGATGATACATATTATTTTTATATTATATGTGATATTACAATGTTGAGGTTACTTTAAAGTTGAATTGAAATTGTAATGAATCAAACTATGTGCGATGTACGCACATTTGATGAGACACTTGATGAGTTAAAAGTCTTTATATTTTCGACGAGTAGGTGGAATTTTAATGTTATTTCATAAGGATTGAAAATCCCCGAATCCCCACGGAGATCCCCGATCCTCATTAGGGATGGGGATGGGGATGTAAAGCAATTCCCCGATAAAGATGAGGACGGGAATGGGGATGGAGAGTGGAAACGAGAATGAAAATGAAAAATACAATCCTCGACATTCCCCGCCCCGTTACCATCCCTATCTTCAACCATGCTTTATATTTACAAATTTTTTGAAGCGTTATTGAGTGTCACTATTCATGCTCCAAATAATAAAATAACGCAATATATACACAAAGTAATATATATATAGATCATGTTATGGGTTTTCGATTGAAGAAAAATTAATTGGTATAAAATTACTTGAAGTTAAAGTATGGAATACATGATTCGAGAATAATTATTTATAGAGATTGGGTAACAATAATTCAATGGTGTTGTTTAAGTCTTTAAGCATTTTATGTTTAAAAATTAGCATTCACTACTAGAAATTTGTGATTAGAGCCCCCAGAATAAAGCCCCGTTTTAGTTGAAAACGGGCTCTAAAAAGATTTTGCATTTACAAAAAGGGTATAGAGTCATGTTTTATTTCAGAAAATCGGGCTTTATGTTAAAAAATGATAGAGCCATGTTTTCTTCGAAACAACCGGGCTCTATTACTAACATAGAACCATGTTCCCTCTTACAGAACCGGGCTTTATGAGCCAAACCATTAGAGCCATGATTTCTTATACAAAACCGGGCTATATTTTTGTACCCACCTTAAACATTTTCATTACTCCCGCACAAAACTTTTCCCAAAAATCAAATTCACATTTTCATTATTCCCCACTCCCTCCATTTGTCTTCTACCTCACATAACCAATCTTATCCTCTTCATCTCATCTCATATTATCTCTCCATTTTGTCATCAACTAAGCCAAATCCAGTTTCTGTAATCGACCCTTGCTAGTCACAACACCAGTCATCAGTCGTATCCTTGCAAAGCACATACCCCTCGCGATTCACCATCTCAAATTATCCACAAATCAGGCACTTTAATGCGTTGTATGTTCAGTTTTGGTGTATTCATGACTCAGTTTCGTGTTTGGTAGATTTTTATTACTTGGAATCAGGGTTCATATAAACGGATTTGGGGAACTGATGTGATTTTTAATTCGTTAATTTTGTCTATTGATTGTACTTCTAATTTGATGTTTTAGGTCACTAATGAAGATTTTGTTTGTTATTATGTTTGCCACCCATGTGATTGAGACTAAAACTATTGCTTTAACTTTACAGATACAAGCGAGAGAAATTCCTCCTCTTTTGGAAGGAAAAGATGTTCGTGGAGCTACAAGAACAGGTTCTGGTAAAACATTGTCTTTTTTGTACCAGCAGTTGAGCTGTTATATCAGCTTCACTTTGCTCCTCAAAATGGAACTGGTGTTGTTATCATTTGCCCAACAAGGGAGCTTGCAATACTGATACATTCTGAAAAACCTTTTATAGCGTTAATATGTTAGTATAGCTCTATTGTATTAGTTAAAACTAGCATCGTGGTTTCTTAAAAGTAGCAATACTGGAATTATGAAAAGCTTTTATAGCATCAAATGGCCGGGAGTTCGAGTGAGGATTCGGGGATTGGAAGATCATTAGATGGAATGTCGAATGGTCGGTTTATAGTGAGGCTTTGGCGGAATGGCGGTCATCTGAGCAGGTGGGGAAGGGGATTGCTTCAACGTTGCCGCCGTATTGGGATACTGACGACAATGATGATGATTGTGGTATGCTTCTGGTTTTTTAGTCTTTCGTTTAGATAAGATAAAGGCTGTCTATGTGTATGTTTAGATAAGGTAAAGGCTGGTATGCTTCTGGTTTTCTAGAGCTTCTTGAAATAGGTTACTGAGGTCAATACTTAGAGTTTCGGGCCATCGTAAGCAATGATTTTAGCCTGAGAAAGTTTGCTCTTATTGAACATTATTAAGGTCAATATGCTATCATTATAGATGCTGGAACAGAAGCAAATGATTACATGATGCATCTTATTGAATTTTATTAATGTTCATATGGTATCATTAAAGTGTTTCGAAGCAGAACAACAGAACATGACATTTTGTTAACATGGTACCTAGTTTTATAGGCTTACCTTTTATGTTTGATGCATCCATAGAACCGAAATTGTTTGCAATTGCACCACAATCATTACCATCTATGAATATTGATGAATGCATAATGCTAATCTGGTACGTATTGTAATTACTAATAGATTTTTTTATTAGGATTATTTCATTTGCCAAAATAAGGGGCTTTTGTTTTACCTTGTGTTTCTGCATTTTATTTCCACAACAACACATTCAGATTCACATTGCTATTTCTTCTTAATATTCAGTACCATTGAGGGGTTATTTATATCATCCAATTGTTTCTTTTCAATCATTTCATATCACTACTAAAGAAATGGTTCAAGGCCATAATTGACACTTATATACTTGTATGTTACTGTGTTGTATTTATAATATTCTCTCCGCGGTTTGAACCTCGCAACAAAAGGTAATATGTTTGTTTTAATTTCTTCAGGTGGTTGACGTGGTGTTTAGCTAGTTACTTTTGTGGTTTCAAGCGTTTACTATGACGGGCAAAGTCAAGACTCATTACAGGCAAAGACAGATTTGGGACGTCATCAACTTCATCAAACTCGAAGGCAATGCATAATAACAAGACTTCACAGTAACACAATGGTGTGATTTTCACTTTCATTTTTGTTCAAGTAGTCAAATATGTTAGCTTGTAGCTTTTTCAAATGTGTTTTTTGAAAGAGGAGTCGCAAGAATAATCTCGATGTATCAATAGAAAGTAAGTTGTAACGAGTCGATCTCCTTTATCTGAATCAATAAAATGTTCATTTTGCCAAAAGGAAATTGAATTCATTTCTGGAAGGATTTTTTTTTAATATTTTTTGTTTACATAGAGCCATGTTCTTTGATACAAAACCGGGCTCTATAACAGGTAATAGAGCCCGTTTTCAAAACCGGGCTCTATTTGCTCTTCAAATAGAGTCCCCCCCCTTTGTGCCCTCATGCAAAATCAGGCTCTTTGCACCTTTTCAACCGGGCTCTATGCCTTTTTTTTGTAGTAGTGATTTAATGATTTCTAAATATTTTATATTTAATATTACATATTATATTTAAAATGATTAAAAAATGTATAATTATGAAATACATTAGTTTATTAAATGTGTTTTTTTTATATATATTTAATGTTTTACAAATAGGGAATATGTCACCTAATAGTAATCAAGTTTAATGAGTGTTCTAATTTGATACTTCAAACTTTCTACTAATCATAAAAATCATCAAAGTTTTAAAAGTGTTTCATTCTTATGTAATTACTGTGCTTAAAGTACCAATTTATGCATTAACATATTGTACATTAATTTTAAACACCCGCCCCCTGAATTCAACTAATTTCAACCAACTTTATGTACAGCTCGTTAATGCATGACTAAACATAAACAATAACCACAAAATAATAATCAAGTTTGAGAAGTGTTCTATTCTGGTCACTCTAACATAAAAGTTATATAAGAATGAAACAATTTTGAAACTTTGATGGTTTTTATGGTTGATATGAAGTTTTTGAGGTACCAAATTGAAACAGATCTCAAACTTGGTTACTATTTGATGATTTTCACCCTCAAAATACATAGTGAGTTGTTGTTAGCAAATCCCTTATTTATAAAGGAAGAATATTATTGAAAGATGTTTTTTTTTTTTTTTTTTTACACTCAAATTTGAAGAACATGATTAAAGATGGATTGAGATCCATCATCGCTTATTCCCTTTTGAAAACTTAATAAAAAGAATGGATTTAAGAATGATTTTAGCTATTTGTTTTTGGGTTAGGATTGTTTCAATTAAGTTGTTTTTACAACTTGAGTCAAGTTGGACATATGTGAGTTAGATCAAATCCAATGGCTCACATCCTCCTAACTTGATTCAAGTTGTAAAAACAACTTGAGACAATCCCAACCCTTTGTTTTTAGCAAAGGCGTGAGGTGATTTCCATGGAATCTTAATTTGGCCTTTTTCAGTTATTTTGATACCATGATTATTAGCATTTGTTACGAGGAAAGACAAGAGACCCAGTCACCCAACGATGATCATCATCACGAAGGAGACTACCATTCTTTGATTTGGTTTAATTTGGTACACAAAGATTCATTAGTGATCATTCAAATTTGACTCAGTACATGTTTTTCCTTATAATTCAGTTAGAACTACATTAGGCTATTTAAACATTATAGTCAGGGACGGACCCAGGATTTTTAATAGGGTGTTGCATAAAAGAAATGTTGAAATTAACCAAAGTTACACCATAAAAAGCAAGTGAAAAAAAAAAAAAAATGGGGTTGCACATACCAAAAACAAAGATTGTTGAAATCTTTTCAGACTTCGCGACTGCAAATCGGTGTAGCCGTCTGCCATGCACCCGACATACATACGGGTCCGTCCACGACTTCTGATGATATTTTCTATTAGGATATGTTAGGGGTGCTCATCGGTCGAAAACCGGACCGGACCGAGAAAACCGGACGGACCGAGACCGAATCCGGCTAAAACTCTAGATCGAGACCGAGACCGAATGTGGTCGGTGCAGTCCGTCCGGTCCGGCCTCGGTCGGTCCGGTCCAACAAGGCTAAATTGGGTTTGTGGTCCGGACGGACCGAGACCGAATCCGCAAAACTTAGATCGAGACCGGACCGCGGTCCATCGGTCCGGTCGGTCTCGGTTCGGTCCGGTCGGTTTTGTCGGTCGGTCCGGTCCATCCGGTCCGTTTGCTCACCCCTAGGATATGTTATGTCATCTTATTAACAACAACTTTTACAACCAAAACAACAACATTATTTTTTAGACATTCCATAATCAACATGCTAGCAACAAATAATAATGTAAAAGACATACAGACTAACAAACTACAATCATGCATTAGAGGCTTACGTTAATCAGCACCTCACAAAACTATATTCACCAAAATTACCCAAAGCATATCACTGATGACTGCATTTCCTAATAATGGTAACACTTATCCTCAAATAAAAGTATCTCCACTCACTCTATAAAAATAAATGCAGACACACGGTAGGCCTCATCAAGGTACGTATAATATGTTGTAGGGTTTTCTTGATGAATTAGGTTACATGTAATTAAATAATATTAACAGTTTAATATGCGAAAACAATTTAACTACAAACTCTAATCTCGGATCAATATACATGCATGTTATAATCATAAATCAATTGCAAAGATAGTTATGACGTGTGTACCTTTGCTTTGCTCGGTTTGAACTCAAGAGATCTTGTATAAGGTAGTTGCATGTATCCGCCGATACTTGTCATGTTCGAAAACTGCTAGACAGTTGTACCTTTTTGGTCACTTCAGGTGATCGCAGATCACCAACCAAAGTCGATCGACTTAAGGTCGACGAAATATATTAAAAGTAAAATAAAAAGGGTTTTACTTATAAAATATCCATGTAATTTCTTTAATGTTTCATTAACGTTCTATATTTGATTTAGCTCCAACATATGCTACAAACTTTCATATTATTATTGTTGACTTGTCAAAGTATTTTGATAACATGTTGTTAAGTTATCAATAAGTGTGATATATAAATATAATTTGAGAGTTTGTGGCATAATGGAACAAAAACATGTACAAGTATAAAAATGAAACATAAAAGAAGTATATTGTTATTAATTTAGGGCCCGTTTGGTTTGTAGGTGGGTTTAGGATTTGGATTTGGATTTGGATTTGGATTTGGATTTGTATTTGGGTTTTGAATTTTGATTTGATGTATGAGAGAGAAAATAATATAATAAATTGATGAGGAATATTTTAAGAAATAATCAAAATATTTAAAATTTAGTTTTATTAATTTATATTATAAAAAGAGGAGAGATAAGAGAGAAACTAAAAACCTGGACCCACATTTTCAGAAAAGTAGTGCATGTATCCTGGATTGTGCAGAGTCCATTTTTTTTGCATTCAATCCTAAATCAGAAAGTTAAGCCGGCAAACAAACAATTGCTTCCACTTTTAAAAGTCAAAACCCAAACCAATCCACCCAACCAAACGGGCCCTTAATTATTATATAGATTGAACCAATTAAAAATTATGAAACTTAAATCAAGAAAAAGAATGTGCCGTACGAGGTGGTGGGAATCAAATGTCATATGAAATGCTTGTAGTTGGTAAGTGAAAGTGAAAGTGAAAGAAAGATATTTTGTGCTGTACTTTTTCGATACTTTCCAATGTTTCACATATTTTTACTTATTTAATTTCTTTCCAAAATATATACAACCAATATTACATGCTCCGTAATGCACAAATAATTTATTTTGAGATTATTTTTAGATTCAACAAATTATTCCACGCATAAGAAATTTATGCTAAAGAATTATCAAACAGTGAGAATTATTCCACGCATAAGAAATTTATACACAAATAATTTATTTGGTGGCGTTTAAGTTTGATGATGAGTGGTCTATGTGATAAAAAAATGAAAAGTTGGATAAGCTCCGCTTATACTATCCCTTTAACGGATCACATTCCATTATGTACTTATATATTTCGACTTAAACAGCACTTATGTTTTATTCGATAGTCGACATCTTTAATTGTTATGCATGTTGTTTCTTAAAACCACTGCTCAGATTTCGAAAAAGTTTGTCAATTTGTGGATTTATTGAACAAAAGTTTAATACTCATATGCAAAAACGAGGGACTCCACGACTTAGTTTTGGTGAAATTTAGAGGTATTTTGGAGATATAGCCGTAGTTTATACATGAACATTTTTGCGATTTCTTGTTAAGTAATTATCTGTACGAGTACATTTTTGTGCTTTCTTGTTAAAATACAAGTGATTCCTTTGGTGATTTTCTTATCTTTTAGAGTATAAAAAGTTCATCCATAAGTTACTAAATTTGCTTTATGGTGTCGTCAACTGTATTGCAATTACAGCGTGATGTAAATATATATTTTGGCTATGCATGTAAACTTAAAAATATGCGAATATAATCTGATGAATATGATGTCCTCTCTCTATTTGTGTCAGGCGAACACGAAGACTGTATTATGCTTTTTCAGGGGCCGAGGTTCCATCGTTGCCAAATCCCTATATTACCCTTTGTTTCATTGAAACCTCCCTTTCCTGTTTCTAGTTTCCTACATAGCACATTTGGTTCTCTTTCAAAAACTTTTGCTATTAATGATTTTTGTTGCTAACAAGTAACCACACATGTAATTCATAAGACCAGCCCTCAACCGAGTTATTCCCATTAGCTCAATTGGATGTAACCGAGTCTCACACCAACCTTTTCAAAGTTATGGTTTATCAGCCAACTCTTTTTTGTGTGTGTATTTTTTTTATTAGTTACTTTAGTGAGGTATGTTTTTTGTTGTGGTTGTCTTATTAGCAAATTGTGATTGGTGTAGTATTGGAGAGAAAAAGTTGATGTGACGCTGATGTGTTAAAAGAGTGATCACAATATTTAGTGATTCTTTAGCATCAACCTTATCTAGTGGCTATGTTTAGTGATTCTTTAGCATTCACTTGCAGTAATTTTAAGCATAATTTCTATGCACTTTGTTTAGTTGTTTTTGGAAGAAATGACTTTCGCCAAAGTGGGAGAAACTCTTTTTAACAGACCAGGTAAAGCAAAGGGTCTAATAACGCCGGAGGTGGCGTTATGTTGATGTGGAGTCGTTATGCGGTGTTATTATATCGTGGTTTGGCGTTAGGCGGGCGTTGAAGGTTACATAAAAAAAAAAAAAAAAAAAAAAAAAAAACTATATATTTTTTAAAACCTTCTATAAATACTCACATTAAAATATTATTTTTACACACTTTCCATATATTTAACTCCAACACTATTAATCATAATAACACAAAATGGCTTGTTCCTCCCCCATTCCGTCAAAAAAATGCAAGCTTATGTTCAAAAACAATGCGAGCAAGACGATGCGGATCGACAGAAGGCTATTGTCGAAGTTATAAAGTTGTTTGAGCACGCAAAGGCAAAGAAAGAACGTTTGAGAAAACAATACGCGAAATGCAAAGACATTTCGCCGGAAAGACAAGCTGTGATCAACAAATTTTTTAGCGGTTAAGCCAGGAAAGATGACGCCATTAGTGAAATATTGTGGACGCGTGTTTAACATATATAAGACAACATCAACAACAAAATCCTTTGGAGTTATCAAGAAACAAAATTGTCGGTTTGGTATCAGGACAGCTGAATCAACTTGGGCTAAATGCATTAACTTTAGCTGATGAGCATGGATTTATTGAGCAACAACATTATCAATTTACGGGTTATGCAGAAGAGACAGTTGATGAGCATGGATTAACTTAAAGACAACATTATGAAATTATGTGTGGCGAAGAGGCTTTAAGAGTAGTTGAAGCAGAATAAGCAAGGATTCAAGAAGAGACGGAGGAGAGACTCAGGAAAGAAGAAGCAGAAATGGCGACGTTCAGGTTGGAATTTGGGTTTGTGGAGGAACCTGAGTATGATTCTGCATGCGAGGAGCATTCAGATTAAGCTATGTTTATGTATTTCGTATCGTATTGTATTTTAGTTATGTATTTTTTTTATGTATCGTATTTCGTATTGTATTTTATGTAATGTTTATTTAATGTTATGTAATGTTTTTGTTGTTATTAATAAAATGATAGGTTGTTTATTAAAGGAAGTATTAGTTTATAGGTTGAATTTGTAATTTTAATTTTTAAAAGAAAAGTGGGGGCCTAAAATGTGACGTTATAATTGTGTTATGATAAGGGGTGTTTTTTTGTTGTTAAAGAGTTGAAATGTTAAAGCTGATGTGACGTTGACATGACGCGGTGTTATGAGTTAACTTAAGTTAACACACCTTATACTTTTAGTGTAAAGTCGAAACACTGTTTTTCAAGTAGTATATATGTTTGTAATATAGCGTGTGAACCTATCAACATTGACAACGAATCCACTAAACATTTTGCAAAAGAACAAATAATCAACTACTACATATGTTTTAAAGTTATTGTCATGAGACAAAAATTATACATTTTAATAAAAGTGGAACTACTACACTTTTCAACTAATTAAATAAAATATTACTCACTAACATTAAGGTCTTTTTTTATTAGTTAAAATTAAAAATAGACAATTATTTTAACACATCACAAAAATAATATATGGAGTATAATTATGAGTATGAAGGAGTATAAAATTTTGCAAAAGTATGGTTGCATATGCTTCAATCTAATAGACAATTGACCGAACATATAAAGGAGACAGTGCTAAAAATCAATGGCCGGAATTTAACTAATGATATTAAATGATGATATTGAACAAACCTCGACTTTTTCACAATAGTACTTTATCTCCATTTATAAAATCGTACTTCAAAAATACAAAGCCTACCTAACACCCCACTTCACCAATTTAAGCAATCAAGAAAAATGCCAAGTACAAAATATTATACTCTCTATTTCAAACACAATAGATAGACCTCATATGATACTTCCATCGTCTTAAAATTATTGTCTGAAATTAAAAATTATACAGTTTAATAAAAGTAAAACCACTATAATTTTTAATCACTTATATAAAATATTATTCTACTAAATTTTCTTTTTGTTACTTTAAATAAAAAGTGAACAATTTTTTTGAGACATTCAAAAAATAAAATATGGACTATAATTTTGAGACGGACGGAATGTATATTTATTTGGACTTGAACACGTAACGTAAGCATTTGACTGAATCACATCTTATATCACTTGTATACCGTTACAGTCTTTTTGGTGTCCATTTAACAAGCTACCCCTATATTTGTTCAACGAGAAAGAAGTGTCTTTCGCGTTGCACCGGGATTACTCTTAACTTGTATTCGTTATGTAAAGATAAACATTGTGCAATTAGTAAGTTAAACGAGTGTAGAAACCCGCGCGATGCAGCGTGATTGGCTTCAAAGGACTTACTTTGTAACGATACTTAAACCTTAGGGACTAATTTTGCCAGTTGCTATAGATAGCAATTAATCCTACAGGACTTACTTTGCAACGTCACTTAAACCTTATGGACTATTTTTGCCAAATTGCTATAGATAGCAACTAATGCTACAGGACTTACTTTGCAACGACACTTAAACCTCAGGGACTATTTTTGCCAAGTTGTGAAACTTAGCAATTAATGCTTGCTTTGCAAACACTGTTCAACAGCTTTTAGTATATATGATAATTGCCTCACGCCTTGTGCCGGGTTTTAAAACCATTGTTTTCAATATAACAAATCTATAATGTGAAGCAATAAGCAAAAGCCTAACGGAAAAAACTATAATAGTAGTTGTTTTGTCATTATTAAAACTTAAGTGTAGAGTTCATTTAGTAATTTTAGCTGAAAATAAAAGCCTTTTATTAGAGACGTGCCCTTGACTTGAACTTGGGTTGTCTCACATGAAAGACTATAGAAGTGAAGCATTAAATTTAAGTTAGAAGAGCACATATCTATTATTGATACACATATAGTTTTCATGTCAAGACTTTAAATCAAATAGTGTCTCATGTGTATACCTGACATTTTCAATAGGGAAATTTATCAAAATAAACCGGTCGCTTTACGACTTGTTACTTTTTAGATCAAAAAATAATTTTAATTCGAAAATAGACAGAGCCACCAGACGACCTATACAACATGCTACGTGTCGGCTGATGAATTCGACAAGTGTCCCGATACATGCTAAGTGATCGGTTTATGAATTCGACAAATGTCTCATTGTACAAGTTGCCTTATCGCCCGGTTTGTTTTTGAATTTAAATTATTTCTGATTTAAAAAGTACAAGCCGTAGGACAACTGGTCTATTTAGTTTTCCTTTTTAACAACATAAGTAAAAGTTATTATCTAAGCATACACAATCATTTGAATGTAATAATCTAGCATATAGGACTTTTAGCATTTTATGATCTAGCATATATAACTTATTAATGTATAAAGATCTTTCATTTAAAACAATTAACATTGCAAAATCAAGTTTATATAATCATTTTCATGTGAGATCTATTATATAAATTTGAAGATAAATTATAGTCTAGCTGTAACAATTCATATTTAAGAGGTCATTATTTAATTATTTACGTTACTTAATCTTTTAATTGGAAGTAAACTTACTTTTACAAGTAAACGGATTAGTTTAATCGCGTGCGTAGATAAATGTACATTTAACTCAAGCTGGCACTAGACTATGCTCAGTCTGCATATTTTATGCATTTTGGCTTCCTTACAATCATATTTTATAAGTCACATTTCACTTTTTCATTTTTACGTAAATCTTGCACCTTTTACGTTTTACGCATATTTAACCTATGTTTTTAAGTTTTAACGACGTTTAATCACTCCAACAAGCTTGTGTCTCATCTAAAATACAAAAATATGTTATGATGACAAGTTTTAACGTTTTTATACGTTTTATATTTTTATGTTACTCGGTTTTACATTTCGCGTCTTAAAAACTTTACATTTGAAATTACCAAAATCAAACTACACATTGTAACCCAAATATATACAAAATTGAAACCCACTAACTCCCCTTTTTCCTTGTTTGGTGCCGCCCACACACACTTGTCCATTTAGTTGGACAAGTGTTCATACATCTCTACATAAACCATCAATTATACAAAATCACTAAATCTTTCATTACATAGTATAAAAGTCAGTTTTAGGTTTAGTGTCCTTAATTTGTTCTTGATCTTGTCTTGTTAATCAAAGATTGTAAGGAGCTAAACCTCGTCTTTTTCATTTTAGTTTTGTAAATTGTATATGTTTTATATGTTTTATATGCTTATCAAGCTTTGTACTTGGACTAAAACACTAGAAAACATAACAAGGACTTAACATGCAAAAATAGTGTCTGACCAGGGGTAAAAAAGAAATTATCTAGAAAAATCAGTGGACTTTAGACCTTAAGTAAAAATATGAGGTTATAGATCTATGTCTTGCGGTCGTTTCTCCAGGTGGCTCATTCAGTGACGACACACGATGATTATAGCAGAAATGTTTTGGTGAAAGGTGTGAAAATCTAAGTAACGAATTTTAAACGGATAAAAGACATTTTTTTTTGCATAGAACCCTCTGCAGCACAAAGAATAAAAATTGCAGGTAACACTTTAACTTAAATGTGGCCGCAAAAATGGGTTAAAACAAAGTTGTAGAACTTAAATTATCGCCAATTTACCAAGACTGTTAGTTGTTGTTAGAAACTCAGCTTGAATACATAAAGGTAAATTTGTAATTTCACTCAGATTCTATAATTTTTGACTTTGTAGGACCCACTAATCTATGTATTTCACTCAAAATCTTTCTAAAGATGTAAAGACCAAATCATAACACTTTACGGTTTAGAAATAACGTATAAAACAAGTCGGGATAACGAAAATAAATAAAAACTCAAAACTTGACGATTAGTATTACTTGACTACTTTTACATAAAAACCGAAGTAGCATGACCACTATCGTAAAAATAGACCCGTTTACCCTTCCATAGACTAATCGATCCAGAAATGACAAATTTAAACATAAGGACTAATATAGTGACATAAAACCTGAATACACGATAACTTATACAATTTGGACTTGTAACTAATTTAAATTGGCCAAAACTAGACTTGAACACTTATTTGACTTTACAAACACTATGTACCAAGGCATAATTAATATAATAACTTTATAAAGCTTATTTGCATATTTACAATGTCATTTTAGAACCTTAGACACAAGGTATATTTTTAGGTTGTTCGTAGGACGTTCTCGGCTTGTTCATTACTTTATTTGCACACCGCTTATCACGTTTGCTTACAGTGAGTCCATAGCCCCACTCTTACTTATTTTGAACTATTTTTGGGGTAAGAAAACATGCTCATTTCACTTACAAACACCTTACTTGTTTAACTAAAACACTTTATTTGTTTACTGCAACACCTTGGTTGTGTATCTGAAACACTTTACTAATTTACCGAAACTCTTGAAATGTTTACAGAAACATTAGAAACGTTTACTGAAATACTTTACTTGTTTACTGAATCGCATTACTCGTTTTACTTAAATACTTAGTTTGTATTTACATATGGACAAACATACATTAAACATTTGTTGATTGCCTAAGTTACTACATTTGCCATAAAAGTCCTCACTATCATGAGCCGTTAATTATGTTGTAAGCATGAGTGTTGTGTATAAATCTAGTAGGGGTAAACTCCCCCGTTCGTGATTGGTCTCACCAACAGAAACGGATGCATTTCATTTGATGTTGTACATGTGTTTGTCAAAGCACTTGGTTGGGGTGATATAATAACTAACTGTTAAGGCTTCGATGTAATTAGATTAGAGCAATTAAGTTATTAACACTTGCTATATATGACATTATATTTGTTATAATGGTTATATATACTTATTTTGTCATTGAAATCTTGTGGTCCACATTTTACATTTCACTTACATCATGGATTATATTTGCAAAAACTTTTCAGACCAATTATTACAACTAGTGTTTCGATTTTGACTCTAGTACTTTGACTGTTTCTATATTTGAAAACAATTATCATTATAAATTTATATGTGAACCTAAGATGTTACAAGTCTTGTATGGGCGAGATTTGTAACAGGATTAGGTTGACATATACTTGTCATGAGATTTACAACCTTTGTGTTGACACTTTTATCATGTATTTCTCATGTTCGTATAACATAACTTTGGATTGGAGCATTAGTTCCAACCTAGATTATATCTTGGCTAATATTAGGCCACAAATACGGGCATTGTTTTTCTGTATACCTACAAAGTCTTTAGAAAATGGGTTACCGATGATGTGCGCGGAAGGCGCGTTCGGGGTGAAGGAAACTTCCTTTTCGTCAAGCAAGTTTTTCAACCTCCTAGGCAGTGAACCTAATCGTTGTAGTGTAGTATTGGGTAAGCCTCGGGGATTGATATCGTTCTCTAGGGGAACAGGAATGCTAGTAAGAAATATATGACGAGAAGGTGGGGGTTAAGGATGATTATTATTTTTTTTTAATCTTTTTTATGGTTTTTTAGAAAGTTAAGGTAAATATCTCGGGGCAATTGGTTGGGGGTGGTACTTCTACTGATTACTCTACTTATCTAATTATCTAGTTATCTAATTACTATGGGTAGTTTATGTCTAATCGAAGTGTGCTCGTATGATGATTAAAAATGTGTTTACCTAGATGCTATTACTCCATAGTTATCTTTTATTGGTCGGTTGGATTGTCACACCTTATCTTAACGCGTTGTATTCCTAAGGTCGTAGGGTATGCGTGCCCCCTAGTTCTTTGAGGTTATCTCTCGTATGCAACCTACAAAGTCGGCAAGCCTAAGCTATTTCATCCATAGACCACATCATCATAAAGCATACTCAAGCATTAAATACAACGAATGATGCCTAGTTGCACTCCTAAGCTAATTTACAATTAAGATAAGAAACAACCTAACAATAATCAATAACTAGGTTTCATAGATCTAAGCAAACACACAAGAAATTTGGCTAGACATGGTAAACAAGCAAGCATACACACAATCAATCGAATTTGGGATAGACATAATGTTACTTTGGATTAAAATACTTATCTCGATGTGTAAAATAAGGTATGAGACCCTAAGATACTGTCCAATTCAGACTACAAACTATTTAGGGTTTTTTCTCCAAAAGTCTACCTCTTTAAATGCAGAAAAATCAAATTCTATATATAGATTTACAAATGTGACGGCGTCACCTTTTGCATGGGACGCCGTCAGCTCGCCGTCATTAGGGTTTCGTCTGGGCCAAGTCATTGATAACATCAAATAGTCCTGAATATTAATTGTCAATTTCCCCCGATAATGCCTGTAATTTATATCATTTATATGGATTTATGCTTGTTTTCCATTATTTTCCACTTTCAGGTAAATTATGAGCATTGGAGCTAAAGAGACGCGAAATTGGAGAATTATCAAAGATTTATCAGAGTATGCTCACTTTGAAGAAGTTACGCGTAACTCACCTCTCACATTACGCCGTAACTAAAGCGTGACTCGTAAAGCCAACTCATCGTAAGATTACGGGCGAACTCTCACAAAGACTACGACGTAACCATATTAGGTCAAATGAGGTTCCACGATAACTACTGTTGTAACTTTTGTTTAAACTACGGCGTAACCAAGAAATATTGAAGATACGGCGTAACCACTTATAAGGTTACTGTTGTAACAGCAGATCTAGTGCAAATTACGAAGAAATAGAAGATTACATCATAACTATTCTATTAGTTACGCCGTAACCCAGATATGGCCTATAAATACCCCACGATTTCCAGCATTTCTAATCATCCCATTTCACACACCACAACCAAAGAACGTGGGAAGAAGCCAAAGGCAGGTCTAGAGGAGCATACGGAGTTGTCTCCAAGGGTGAAATCACTCCCCTACGATAAGCATTAGCATTTTATCTTTTCTTTACTTTCGATTCATGTATTTCAGAACTTTGAATATTGAATTGATTTTTATGGTTAATATGAGCTGCTAAGCACCTCTTGGTGCTTGGCCTAGTTATGATTCCTTAATTGTTTTGTTTGTGTTTACATTACTTAGTATAATTATTTGTAAGTGTATGCATGCATAGTTTCTTGGTAGCTACCCTTGTTTGGTAGTTTTGAATGGCGGTGAGGCTAGTTGCTTAGAGATATGACCAACTGACCCTAAGTGAGTAGACGAGACGGGAAGGGTAGATATGACCAACCGACGACCCTTTCTACTTGTACGATTTGACCAACCGATCACCTACCGTTTGGGTGAACTTAAGAATTAGGGGTGAGTGTTCAAGTTGATAACGCCGGGAACTCACTATTATAAGTCTAGCATGTAGCGGTATTAATGACTCGGCTTAGGGACCAAGAACAATCGGACTTATGACGGGACACCGACTTCTCAAGTGGTGGCATCTTTGCCGATAGTTTAGGCAAATTGACCAAATCTCGTCCTCTCGACTTTGACCCCACTCAAGTAATTGAAAGTAATTAGACGAGACATTACTAGCTAGGATGATTAACTAGGTTAGCACCACTCTCCTCTATTGATTGAACCTTTGCCTTTTATCTGCGTTAGTAGTCAATTAATTAATTTATTATCGAAATCATATTAAAATCATCACACTTACACTTAGTAATAATCCAACACATAGCTCTTGGGACGACCTCGGTTTTACCAATACTACACTACACATGATCGGGTACAGTTGCCCGTTAGTGCATTAGGGTGAACCATAGGTATAACGAGACATTATAAATATTAAAACACAGTCAAGAAAACACGCATCAGTCATCGATGGACGGCGTCACCTTAGAGTTGTGACGCCGGTTGGCCTTCGTTGGACGTCGTCTTGATTCTAGATCCGGGTCTTCGAGTTGAAAACCGTGAGTGACACCCTCCAATATTAAGGCGTGGCGTCGTCGTTATGTGACCGAATTTCCACAGAGCCGTCGCGTACATGTTTTAATCAAGTCTTCATAGAGGACGGCGCCGCTTTGGTCAGACGCCGTCATCGTTGATCTGCTTTGAGTGGCTTCGATCTTGACTTTACCATTTTCTTCATGTATTTGCTCTTTTTCGTCCAAATATGCTTCATTCCAGCATTTTGCTTCCAAAAGACCTAAAAAGTGAAAAGGAACGAAATTAAGCAGTAACTGATATAAAAGCGGTCGATTTAGGGCTTAAATGACCCCCTAAAAGTGTACATTTTAAATCCTTATCAAATATCCTTACACTTGGTATTTGCTTGTCTTAAAAAAATGTGCTTTTGGCCAATCAATTTATAAGTTAGCGGGGCATGAAGCATGAGTTTAAAATAATTCATAACAAGTAAAAACACCGAAATAGTCATAACAAGCATGAAAATTATACACCAGCACCTCACAAGTAGTATTTGGATTCTCTCATCTCTCGGGTTTATATGAAATATAATAATTGGAAATGGAAGATAAACACTCATTACCTGACATAGTACATAGATTACCATAAGCTTGAGACTATATCAAACCTCCACCACTTTGGCGTAAGCACCTAGGAACAACTATCTAAGAGGTCTTTACAAGGGTTGTAACGTTAGGCTTACGGTAAGGAAACAAAGAGTTTTATTGGATAGGGGATATTTAGTGGTGGCAAGTCAAAAATCTTATGTTACAAGCATGAAAAGCGTGGCGTTGCTAAGCCAAGACTCAACTCAGTAACTCTAGATAACTTGAAACAAAACAAACTATAATTTAAAGACATAAACATAAAGATAGATGTAGGATGGTAGCCCGTATGTTTTTCTTCATTTTTTACTTTTTTTTGTGCATACATTTTTACTCTACCATCCTCTACGATAACATCAAAATATAAGGGATTTATAGGAGCATCCCTACACTTGAGTCTTTATTTCTCTAACACAAATTGACCCGATTTGAAAAGATCAAAAACAAGCGGAGTATTTAATTACGTAGACAAAGGGAATTTGAATTTATCGTTCTTTCCCGTTACTCCATAAAATATTACTTTTACCCATGAGTCCCAATCATCCCAAAACTGTATACAAAAGATATGACTTGACTTAGCAACCATGCAAGTAACTAGATATTTGAACTAAGGGTTTAGTATTGATAACAATAATGCACTAAAGATGAGTACATACAAGGTAGGCTAAGGCGATTTGGGTGTACATTTGGGGGTGGATAGTAAACAATGTTCTTCATTGATATCCCGGAAAACCGAAACATCATGAGAAACGCGAAAAGGATAGGCTCTGAGGGGTTAACTAGGGGTATCGTGTACTAAAGATTAGTACATCGTAAGTGTGTGGGGTAATTACTCAACCGATGTGGAAGAAGTAATTGTAATACAAGTTTCAAACAAGGGTTATCCTAATGCCTCTTTTCATTTAGTTATTCCTAACTACACAAGTGTAGTCTCGCTAGCGATCTCTGAATGCATCCCAAAACAAGTTCTAGAAGCTATTATACTCCCGGTACACTCTCTAAGCATTAAAGGTGAATTCTTTTATTCCTAAAGATCTAGGGGCGAACCTCACATTTTTGGGGTGGAATTTGAGTGGTAAACGGTTTTTGTACTAGTCATATAATTCCTATCCATGAGACGCTTTATTAAGACTAAAGTTTAGCTCGTATATGTCATACAAAATTTTAAATTTGGTGCTAAAATTGCCCTAATGAATATTTCTCATAGTTTATTACACAAATTACCAAGGACAAGACAAATAATCAAGTGAGTGAATAGTTTCTAAGTTTCCGTTTTATTCTTCCTCCCCACACTTAAACTGAACATTGTCTCCAATGTTCCCCGAAAGTATCAAAGTTATGATAAAGGAAGGTAAGTAAGGAAAAGAAACTAGTACTCCCCTGATTAGCTCGGTAGGATATGTGTGAAGTTGCGGTTAAATCCTCCTTCAAGAAGAATGCTTAAGTAATAAGCTTCATCTAATGTGTGTTTCTTCTTCTTGCCCAATATAACATGTACACTCATAAGAAAATGACAACCTAAAGCATCATACCGAACAAATAAAAATCCCAACAAGATGTAATTCCAGACTTAGAAACAAAGCAAATAAGATATAATGCTTGTGGAACGGATGTTTGCAGTTTTTTCTGGAAAATTAGGGATTGGAAGTTTCCAAAAATCACAAGTTAGACAGAAAAAAAAACTGAGAATCTGTTTCCACATTGCCTGACGCCTTCGGTTTTTAATCCCAACGCCGTCAGGTTGTCCTGACAGAAAGGGTCTGGTACGTTTTCTGGAAAAATTCTAGAAAAATTACCTCACTAAAACCTGGAAAAAATCCTGCAAAACATCCATTATGACTCGATGCAAGCATTTGACTCTAACAAACACACATATATATACAATTTCAATTATTGTTAATCTCATGTTTATGTTCTTAAAAACATATGTGATCTTCCCTACACTTATCTTTTTTTGCAAAATACCTTTATATGCAATTAAGACGAAGTTAAAAACAAAATAAATCATTTTCACAAAGTCTAACATGAGAATAAACAATAATGAAAAAGATATATAAACACACAAATAAAAATTAAAACAAACATTCAAACAAATAAACATGGGTTGCCTCCCAAGAAGCGCTTGTTTTTGTTCGAGTCACGAGCTTGACTCTACCCTTATTTAATGGATAAAGGGGAAGTTTTCCCTACACTTAAGCTTAAGTGTGTGTGATAGTAGCGATACACACCCTTAGGGTGGAGATTTGCTACGTGAGGAGAAGGTGATGGGTGATTTATATGCTCAAAGGGGTATGCTTCATTAATTATAACCTTACCTAATTCTATTGGTGTAGTGGGTAAATCAAGTCTTTCTCCTAGAAAAGGGATCATACTCTATCAACTTTAAGAAACTCTTAGTTAAGGATCCATCTTGACCTACTAAACCCGGTTTAAACCTAAAAGAACGTTTCCTTATGTTATGGAAATTGGGAAGTAAAACTTGCACCCTTCCAATGAACACGTCTCTAGGAAATATTTCTTTTATGCAAGGAGTGTTGAGACACGAGCTCTTCTCAAATTGTGAGTTCTTGAGAGGGATTGTCGCGTTTGTTGGGATTGAAGAGGGCTCAAGATTTATATTTACGAGCTCCGGTATCAGGTATACCTTTTCTATCTTTCTAGGTATATTATTCTTTTCGATTTCTTCACGGAGTTTCATCATGAAGTTGTCAGCTAGTTCCAAGAAAGTTTCGTGGGTTTTTCTTATGTGAGCTTCGAGGCGTTGTATTTCTTTCTCTTGGTTGTTGAAAAATGTCAACATTATGTCCTCGAATTCATCTTTTCACGATTTTATTGGAAGCAAAAACTCTTTGACCATGTCCACATGTTCACGAAATTCCTCATTATGATCATGTGTGGTCATTTCCATCAACTCATTCACTTGTGCCTCCATACTTTTGAATAGTTGTTCTTGGGCATCCGAACTACTATCTTCAGGGAGTATCGGATCCTCCCATCCTTCTTCCTCGTATTGTGCTAATTCTTCGATGACTTCCCAACATGCTTCAACATTGAGTTTACTTATCCTTCCACCGGTGGTATAATCAATGGTTTGTCGAGTGGAGGAATTGACATGATCGTAAAAGATTTGGACATGAAGCCAAAGATTGATGTCGTGATAAGAGACTTTATGGAGCAAGTCCTTGAATCGACTCCATGCCTCGTAGAGAGTTTCGCCTTGACGTTGTTGGAACATCAAGATGTCATTCCTAAGTTTGGTAGTTTTCCCCGGTGGGAAAAATTAGGCGAGGAAACGAGTGGTGAGATCATCCCAACTTGAGATGGATCCGGCAGGAAGTCTCTCAAGCCAATTACTAGCTTGGTCCCATAGAGAAAATTGGAAGAGACGCAAACGCGTGGTCTCCCGTGTGGTAGCATCAAGGTCGATGGAGTCAACAATTTAAAGGAAGTCCTTGAGATGCTGATTAAGATCTTCGGAACGAAGTCCATGGAATGCACATCCGTTTTGCACCAACCGGATGGTGTCAGATCACAGGGTCGTAGTTTGAGCTTGATCAGGGAGCTCAATGGTGTTCCTATAGCCTTGATGGCTCAGTCAAGAGTATTCACCAAGAGTACGGCCTCTTGGTGGGTCAATTGGTGGTGGGTCGATGGGAAGTGGTTGATTTGGTGGTGGGTTATCACCTTCCATGATAAAAAGTGATGAGGCTACGAACAAACACACGAAGAAGGGGGATAGACTACAAGGAAGCTAATGAAAATGAGAAAAAAATCTTACTTGATATGAATCAAGCAAGGGAACCTAAACGAGATAAAGATCTAACTAGTTATTCTATTCCCCGGCAGCGGCGCCAAAAACTTGATCCACACGGAAGGCGCGTTCGGGGTGAAGGAAACTTCCTTTTCGTCGAGCAAGTTTTTCAACCTCCTAGGCAGTGAACCTAATCGTTGTAGTGTAGTATTGGGTAAGCCTCGGGGATTGATATCGTTCTATAAGGGAATAGAAATGCTAGTAAGAAATATATGACGGGAAGGTGGGGGTTGAGGATGATTCTTGTTTTTATCTTTTTTATGGTTTTTAGAAAGCTAAGGTAAATATCTCGGGACAATTGGTTGGGGGTGGTACTTCTACCGATTATTCTACTTATCTAATTATCTAGTTATCTAATTACTACGGGTAGCTTATATCTAATTGAAGTGTGCTCGTATGATGATTAAAAATGTGTTTACCTAGATGCTATTACTCCCTAGTTATCTTTTATGGTTCGGTTGAATTGTCACACCTTGTCTTAACGCGTTGTATTCCTAAGGTCGTAGGGTATGCGTACCCCCTAGCTTTTTGAGGTTATCTCTCGTATGCAACCTACAAAGTCGGCAAGCCTAAGCTATTTCATCCATATACCACATCATCATAAAGCATACTCAAGCATTAAATACAACGAATGATGCCTAGTTGCACTCCTAAGCCAATTTACAGTTAAGATAAGAAACAACCTAACAATAATCAATAACTAGGTTTCATATATCTAAGCAACACACACAAGAAATTTAGCTAGACATGGTAAACAAGCAAGTATACACACAATCAATCGAATTCGGGATAGACATAATGTTACTTTGGATTAAAATACTTATCTCGATGTGTAAAATAGGGTATGGGACCCTAAGATCTTTCTAATCGGACTACAACGATTTAGGGTTTTTCTCCAAAAGTCTACCACTTTAAATGCGTAAAATCAAATTCTATATATAGATTTACAAATCGACGGCCACCGTTTGCATGGGATGCCATCACCGCCATCATTAGGGTTTCGCCCGGGCCAGTCATCGATGGGACGGCGTCACCTTAGAGTTGTGACGTCGTCGGTATTCGATTGGACGCCGCCTTGATTCTAGATCCGGGTCGTCTGAGTTGTAAACCGTGAGTGACGCCTCAATATTAAGGTGTGACGTCGTCGGGTTATGTGACCGAATTTCCACTCGGCCGTCGCGTGCATGTTTTGATCAAGTCTTCATAGAGGACGGCATCGCCTTTGGTTGGGGCGCCGATCTCGTTGATCAACTATGAGTGGCTTCTATCTTGACTTTGCCATTTTCTTCATGTAGTTGCTCCTTTCTGTCCAAATATGCTTCATTCCAGCATTTTGCTTTCAAAAAGACCTAAAAGGTGAAAAGGAACAAAATTAAGCAGTAACGGATATAAAAGTGGTCGATTTACGGCTTAAATGACCCCCCTAAAAGTATACATGTTAAATCCTTATCAACCGACAATGATGTTCATGCCATGTTTTAGTCGGCAGAAAGACATGGTTCAATAGATTTGTTTGTTATTCATAAATCCCAACATTTATCCATTTACTATTTAAAAAACATAGGTGTAGATGGGTCTCATGATGAGGTTATCGGGTGAATTGAGGAGGATGCTAGCTTACGTTGTTTAAGTTTAACACCGCTTAGGACTAGGGCTTAAAGGAAGGTTGTTGTAAGCAAAAAAATAGAAATAAAAAAAGAAATGGTGTTGATGAGTGTAAGAGGAAGATGATTGAAGATGTGTGTGTGTTGAAAAGAGGAAAAGCAAATAATTAGTAACAAGTGAAGATGTGGTGATTAAAGATGGCAAGTAAAGAATGTGGAAGAAACAAAGGGTGTTAGAAGTAGGTTTATTGTGCTAGGATTAAGAGCCATAGGAGACAAAGTTCAACATTCAAAAAGGGGCAAGAACTGATCTTGTTGTGGGCAAGTGTGTATTGGTGAAGTTACATATAATTCATTATTTTCTCATTTTGTTACTGATTTGCATATAACTTGTTGTGTTTGTGAGCCTGATAACTTTTGATTATGATTTGTAGGTCTAGTAAGCTGTGGAGTTTTTAGTTCATCCAACTTTTAGATTCTTAGATTTATCAAATAGTTGTTCATTAGTAGTATTTTTAAAATGTAAGTATCTTTTAAAAGCTCTCAGAAAAGGTAAATTCCAAACATGCTCTATAGCTTTGATGAAAAAACAATCTTGAAAAAATCGTTTGTGCATTAAGATTTTATAAATCACTTTTTTGTGAATAAAATATTTGTTTTTCATCTAACTTCTTTTTAGCATATGTATCACAGTTTTATTATGCATCAGATTATAGCAGCCTAGAAATTTAGTGCATAAAAAAAATCTTTGCATTAAATTTTCATTTTTTTTGCATTAAAAAAATGTATAAATACTTGAAACTAAAAAAATTTCATTCGTAACTTTTTTATAGTGTACACCAACATCTAGTATCTTCGGGTAGCATTTCAGAAATTTTCCGAGATTTTTTATTCTTGTCAAAGTTTTTTACATTTTTAACAAAAGTTTATTTTTTAATTTGATCTTTTATCATAAATTTTTACATCGATTTACCATATACAAATATTCATTTTAGGGATTGAGTCGTAGAATAGAACGTCTTTTTCCAGTGTTTATTTCGCAGTGCGTGTACTTTTTGTTGTAGAATATCGATGTATTTTATAAGTGTCCGTTTAAGACGTGTCTTTTTTGTCGTAGAATAACGATGTTTTCATAAGTTCCAATTTAGTGCGTGGGATGGCGATCAAATTGGAACACTTATGTAAATAGGACGCACCAAATTGGAACACTTATGGAAAGATATCGCTATTCTACAACTTAAAAAAGTACACGTCTTTCGAACGAGACACTTATGGAAAGTACATTGCTATTCTACATTTTAAAAAAAGTACACGTACCAAAATGAAACATTTGAAAAAGTACATTGCTATTCAATGACTCAATCCCTTTATTTTATTCCAACATGAAACGTGATTCATAGCATACTTTTTCATAGAGATATATATCATCTTAAGACAATCCTTTCCTTGAGTGCTAGCAACTCAATCATAAGGCCGTTATCTATACTACTTATAATGGAGGGATAACCCTCTCTTCAAAATTTTTTTTTAAGATGTTATTAATGTGTTTTTTAAGCATTATAAATTTTAATGCATAATATACACAATAAATAACTTTTACTAATTTATCTTCCATAACATTTTAATGCTTCATTTATTTTATTTTTTTTGAATTAGTTTAGTTTTAATTCAAAAATGCACATATAAATGAATATGATCTTAAAATGCATGCAAAACTACAAAGTTCAAAAATTATTATTATATCGTAAGAGTGTTTCGAGAACCAATCTAAATAAATTTTGAATTATTTTAAATAAAATTAACCATAAAAGTAAAAACGTTTTTGTAAATGTCGGACAATTTTTAAGACAAATGATGCAAGATGTAAATTTACAAGTGATAATTTATTTGATTTTATACATATTACACATATCTATACTACTTATAATGGAGAGATGACTCTCTAATTTTTTTAAAATGTCATTAATGTGTTTTTAAGCATTACAATTTTAATGCATAATGTACACAATAAATAGCTTTTACTAATTTATCTTCCATAACATTTTAATGCTTCATTTTTTTTTTTTGAATTAGTTTACTTTTAATGCAAAAATGCACATATAAATGAATATGATTTTAAAATGCATGCAAAACTACAAAGTTTTAAAATTATTATTATATCGTAAGAGTGTTTCGAGAAACAATCTAAATAAATTTTGAATTATTTTAAATAAAATTAACCATAAAAGTAAAAAACGGTTTTTTGTAAAAGTCGGGACAATTTTTTCAAGACAAATTATGCAAAGATGTAAATTTACAAGTGATAATTTATTTGATTTTATACATATTACACATATCTATATCTATACTACTTATAATGGAGGAATGACCCTCTCTCCTAATTTTTTTTAAGATGTCATTAATGTGTTTTTTAAGCATTACAATTTTTAATGCATAATGTACACAATAAATAGCTTTTACTAATTTATCTTCCACAACATTTTAATGCTTCATTTATTATTATTTTTTTGAATTAGTTTAGTTTAATGCAAAAATGCACATATAAATGAATATGATTTTAAAATGCATGCAAAACTACAAAGTTTCAAAATTATTATTATATCGTAAGAGTGTTTCGAGAATCAATCTAAATAAATTTTGAATCTTTTAAATAAAATTAACCATAAAAGTAAAAAACTGTTTTTTGTAAATGTCAGGACAATTTTTTCAAGACAAATGATGCAAAGATGTAAATTTACAAGTGATAATTTAATTGATTTTATACATATTACACATATCTATACTACTTATAATGGAGGGATGACCCTCTCTCTAATTTTTTTAAGATGTCATTAATGTGTTTTTTAAGCATTACAATTTTTAATGCATAATGTACACAATAAATAGCTTTTACTAATTTATCTTCCATAACATTTTAATGCTTTATTTTTTTTTTTTTTTGAATTAGTTTAGTTTTAATGCAAAAATGCACATATAAATGAATATGATTTTAAAATGCATGCAAATGATAAGGTTTTAAAATGTACCTTTTTGAGAGGTCGTTTAAGCCCTTATTTGATCACTTTGTATCCGTTATTGCTTAATATCGTTCCTTTTCACTTTTTAGGTCTCTTGAAGGCAAACCGTCAGTAATGACACTTATTTGGACGAAAAGGCGGATATATAAAGAAAATGGCCAAAGTCAAGAATCGAGACACTCAAGTCGCTAAATTACAAGGGGACGGGCCGCTTAATCTGCGACGCCGTCGGAGGAATTTGTGACGGTTCGTAAGAGAAATTGCTAGTTTTGAAGGACGTCGGGCTTTAAAAGAGTAGGCCGTCGCAACTCGCACGGCCCAGATTCAATCCGAGGCGGCCGAAGCTAAAGAGGACGGCGACAAGCATAAGGTGACGCCGCCGCAAGATTAACTCGGCCAAGACGAAACACTAATGACGGCGACACGACGGCGCCACAAATCATAAGGTGACACCGTCGCATATGTAATCTTATATATAGAATCCGAATTTTTCGGTTTTAGAGTAGTCTTTTGGGTAAACTTTTGAGTAAAACCTAAACCGAACCAAGGTCGTATTTTAGGGTTCTAAACCATATCTTACACCAAGATAAGTTGTTTACTTCATTAATTTAATTATGTCTTCAATTATTTGTGTGTATGCTTGCATGTTCTCCATGTCCGGCTAATTTACTTGTGTGTTTGCTTAGGGAATATGAAACTTAGTTATTGAATATTGATTGGTTGTTTCTTATCTTAGTTGATTAATGATCTAGTAATGCGATAGGTCATTCGTTGTTTACTTAATGCTTGGTTAATCTTTGTGAACCTTAGGTTATAGCACCTTGCGTTGTTGTAAGCTAAACTATCCAAAGAGGCCTTAGAGTTAGAGTTTATCATCCCTTGTGGGTTTTGTAGACGAGACCCTTTGGTAACTTCAAAGAGTTAGGAAGAAACGCACACCCTACAACTTTAGACACACAACGCAATTAGGAATAAGGACGTGACAATTCAACCACCAATAGGAGATAATTAAGGAGTAGTAAAACCTAAGTAAACACATCTTTAAACTATCATACGAGCACACAATAATTAGACATAGACTACCACCACCTTAGTTTAGATAATTAGATAATAGTAGAGTAATCGGTAGAAATACCAACCCCAAATCCAAACCCGAGATTAGTACTTTTCCTTTTCTAAAAACATAAAAGATAAAAATAATCTTCTCAACCCCAACCTTAGCGTAGTAACTTCTCACTAGCATTCCTATTCCCATAGAACGATATCAATTCCGTGGCTTACCCTAATACTACACTACAACGATTAGGTTCACGCCTGGGGTGTTGAAAACTTGCTCGACGAAAAGGAAGTTCCTTTGACCCCGACGCTACTGTGTAAGTGTATCAAGTTTTTGGCGCGCCGCCGAGGAATAGAATAGCTAGTTAGTAGTCCACCTCGTTTAGGTTTCTTTGTGATTCCTATCAAGTAAACTTTTTCTCATTTTTAGCTTTCTTTTAGTCTATCCCCTTCGTGACCTTTGTTCGTAACCCCATCACTTTTCATCATGGAAGGTGAAAACCCCTCAAATCATTGTCCCGCCAAGAGACCGTACTCTTGGTGAATACTGAGACCTAGCCACCAAGGCTATAGGAACACCATTGAGCTTCCCGACCAAGCCCAAATTACGGCCCTGCGATCCGACACCATCCGGTTGGTGCAAAATGGATGTGCATTCTATGGACTTCGTTCCGAAGATCCTAATCAGCATCTTAAGGACTTCCTTAAAATTGTCGATTCTATTGACCTTGATGCTACTACTCGGGAGACCACGCGTCTGCGTCTCTTCCAATTTTCTCTACGGGACCAAGCTAGTAATTGGTAACTTCAAAGAGTTAGGAAGAAACGCATACCCTACAACTTTAGACACACAACGCAATTAGGAATAAGGACGTGACAATTCAACCACCAATTGTTGGAAAAGTGGTTTTGCAAAATGAGTTTTGCAAATTTTGGACACTATTTAATATATGTATATGTTATATATATTTATGTTTCTTAGTAGCTTTATGCTCTCCTCGACGAGAGCTTCAGAACGAGCTAAAGTATGTCCAAAATGGAGTTGAAATGAATGAGATATCGTGTCTCAAAGTGAGGCACTTGAAACACAAAATTTGGAAAATGGGAGTATCCCACATCGCCCAAAACAAGAAGTGAAACCTTGTTTATATAGAAATCTTGATATGAACCTTCAAATTGATTTGTTGGTTTTACTCCAACACCTACGCGCTGCAGGGGGGTGCCGATTTCGTGATTTCGGGCCAAATGAGTTCAAGCTTCGAACTCATGCGAGCCCGCTGATTTCGACCATGGACACGAATGCAGTCCAAATCTCGTGACACCGCAAATCTTTTGTCGCAGATTTCGTGTCATTATTTCCAGATTTGTGTCTATTTATTTTTGAACCGATTTAAACTTTGTACACAAGTTAGACAGAATCGGTTTTAAATAAATAGAAGATTTAGAAACCGTGTTTAATAATTAACAGATTTATGTAATCTGTGTATATATTACTGCGAATATCTTTTCTTGGTGACCAAGATAGGTTTAGCCTATATATTAAACACATCTCATTCGGTTTTAGATACGTAAAAACGCACTCATTACCACGCATTTAGTTCCAAGCTTCTTTGCTCGTAAACACACGAGTCTTTCAATGATCTTTCGTGCAAGTGGTCTAGTCCGTCAGACAACAATACAGACGTTGTACCGGGAAATGCATTTACTTAACTGCTTTTAAGGGAATCGATTCAATACGAGCCTCGTGCAATTCTTTTATCGCTTTCGCTTTAATTACATTGAATAGTGTCTGTCTTCGCTTCTACTCCATTCTCGTCTGCTTAATTTATCGCTTTTACTTTCGTTAATTTATTTATTGTCATTATAATCGATTTTATAAATAAAGTGTACACGCTTCCCACGCCTTAAAACAGATTCGGTTTAACCGAATTTATAACACTTTGTTAAAATCGGATTAATAATTAACAGATTTTTATAACTGTTTCGTCGAAACCTTGTTGAGTTTCTTTGGAAATCGCTTTTTTAAACAGCTTTAACATACGATTTGGATTAATGATCTATAACGCTTTTTTAAGCTTTATTATCGCTTTAACGAAACCAAGATAGAGTTTCTATTAAATCGATTTATTCGATCCATCAAAACCAAGCTAGAGTTTTGTTGAATCGATCCGTACAAGTAGATACCATTTAAAACAGCTTTGTTTAACTGTTTGTGTTTGATCTTTCGTGATGACAAACACGACTACCCTCCCGTGAATACTACCGTGAACGTGCTCGGTGCGCCAGCTACCAACACGGTTGCTAATCATGTCGAGAAACCGAGAAATTCAATGGGCGTAATTTCAAGAGGTGGCAACAAAAGATGTTTTTCTATCTCACTACTTTGAACCTTGCGCGGTTCTTAAAAGAAAACCCACCTAACGTGGAACCTCCCGCAAGGTCAATCCTCTAATCAACAGTCGCTCAAGCCTTGAAGCATGGAAACATTCGATTTTTGTGTCACAACTATGTTCGAATGGTTTGGTTGATTCTTTGTACAACGTGTATCGCAAGACCAAGACCGCCAAAGAATTATGGGAGTCATTGGAACGCAAGTACAAAACCGAGGATGCCGGTACAAAGAAGTTCGTTGTAGCTCGCTTTTTGGATTACAAGATGGTTGATTCAAAGAATGTGATAAGTCGTTCAAGATCCGCAGTTCGCTACACGACATTCATGTCGAGGAATGACTTTGAGTGAAACTTTTCAAGTTGTCGCTATTATTGAAAAGTTACCCAAGCCGGGTAGAATTCAAGAACCACCAAGCATAAGCGAAAGGAGATGAGTGTTGAAGACTTGGTTGTTCGTCTTCGTATTGAAGAGGACAACAAGTCGGCTCGAAAAACACGATATGCCCGATTCGCAAAGGCAAATATGGTTGAGCATGTTTCGTCATCTTCAAAGTCCAATGTCAAAGCTAAAGGCAAAGGAAAAGGAAAGAATGACAAGAAGGACAAAGGGAAGTCCGAGTACCTTGCTCCTAAAGTCGCAATTGTGAAATGAAGTTCCAAGGGTGTGTTTCAACCGTGACCACCAGTCACCGTGTCGCTAATTGTAAGATGCCAAGCGGTGACTCCACGCCAGCTAATATGGTGAATGAAGATGTGGACATGATTGCTATGGTGTCGATGTCATTGCCATGATCTCCGGGTTAACCCGTAGGTTCCAACAACAGGGAATGGTGGGTGGATACCGGGCTACCCGTCATGTGTGCCGATAAGAGTATGTTTCACTCTTTCGAGCGGTTGATAGTGGAGAGAAGTCGTACATGGGCAACTCGCAATCAATAAATCATAGGCGAAGGAGATGTAATCTTGAAGATGACATCCGAGAAAGAGCTCAAGTTGACTAATGTCTTGTATGTTCCGTAGATTCGCAAGAATCTTGTGTCCGGTTGGCAATTGAACAAGTTTGGTTTTCGCCTTGTTTTTGAGTCCGATAAGTTTGTTCTTTCTAAGAATCAAGTTTATGTTGGTAGGGATATGCCCCGAATGGTATGTTTAAACTCAATGTAATGGTTGTTAAGAATGCTATCAATAAAATGAATTCTTCGCTACTTGATCGAGTCTTCTAATATGTGGCATGGCCGCCTTGGACATGTAAATTTTAATTCGATGCGTCGCTTGATTAAATTTAATTGCATACCTAATTTCCATATTGACTCAAAATATAAATGTGAAACTTGTGTTGAAGCCAAACTTACAAGAGCATCTTTCAAATCGGTTGAACGAAAAACCGAACCACTTGATATGATACACACCGACATATGTGATTTGAAATCACTACCCACAAAAGGTGGCAATAAGTACTTTATCACGCTTATTGATGATTGTACAAAGTATTGCTATGTTTACTTATCGAAAAGTAAAGATGAAGCTATAGACAAGTTTGTTCTATACAAAACGAAGTTGAGAATCAACTTAGTAAGAAAATCAAGGTGGTCCGGGTGATAGAGGAGGTGAATATGTGTCTCCATTCACGACCTATGTGCGAAACATGGAATTAGACACGAATTCACCGCTCCCTATTCACCTCAAAGCAGAACGGTATTGCCGAAAGGAAGAACCGCACTTGAAAGAAATGGTTAATGCCATGTTGATAAGTTCGGTCTAAGCCAGACATGTGGGGAAGCCATTTTAACGGCTACTTATCTTTTAAATAAGATACCTCGTAAGGAAAAGAAGAGACCCCTTATGAATTATGGATGGAAGAAAGCCATCATATCAAGATTTACGAGTGTGGGGTGTCTAGCAAAGGTAGCTATATCGACTCCCAAGGCCCAAAAGATTGGACCTAAATCAGATTGTATATTCATCGGATATGCTAAGAATAGCAAAGCTTATCGCTTCATAGTACATGAATCAAAAATCCGGATATACAAAAGGGTACTTTAATGGAATCAAGGAATGCTTCATTCTTTGAAACTATTTTTCCTTAACGAAGGAAACTGGAAGTTCATCTAGAATAGATGAAGAAGTTGTCCAAGATAAGAGACAACGAGATGATAATGATCTCCAAGATGAGAGACAAGATCAAACTGAGGAAGAAGAGGTTGAACCTAGAAGAAGCAAAAGGGCAAGAACCGAGAAATCGTTTGGACCCGATTTTGTTTCTTTTATGGTTGAAAATGAACCTACTTCATACCGAGAAGCGGTTACTTCCTCGTAAGGGCCTCAATGGAAAGAAGCCATTAAAAGTGAAATAGATTCTATTTTACAAAATCATACTTGGGAGCTCGTGGATTTACCTCCGTTGTAAACCACTAGGCTATAAATGGATCTTCAAGAAGAAGATGAAAGCCGATGGCACCATTGACAAGTACAAAGCAAGATTAGTAATCAAAGGATTTAGACAACGAGAAGGTCTTGATTACTTTGATACATATTCACCGTTACGCGAATAACATCGATTAGGATGATACTTGCTATTGCCGCTTTAAGAAATTTGGAAGTTCACCAAATGGATGTGAAACGGCATTTCTAAACGGAGATTTAGAAGAAGAAATCTACATGAATCAACCCGAGGGTTTCATGGCTCCTGGACAAGAGAACAAAGTTTGTAGGCTTGTTAAGTCATTATATGGCTTAAAGCAAGCTCCCAAACAATGGCATCAAAATTTGACCACGCCATGCTAGAGAGTGGTTTCAAAATTAATGAATGCGACAAATGTGTTTATGTCAAAGACACAAATAGTGGATATGTAATCTTGTGTTTATATGTTGATGATATGCTTATCGCTGGCGTGAACGACAAGATGATCAAATCTACTAAAGACATGTTGAAATCAAAGTTTGACATGAAGGATATGGGTTTGGCTGATGTGATCCTTGGAATAAAGATCATACGAACTCGTAATGGACTTGTGTTAAGTCAAGCACATTATGTGGACAAAATTTTAATACTCATAATGCGGGATTCCGCCTAGCTAGAACTCCAATTGACACCAAGAAGCATCTATCTAAAAATAGAGGCTTAGGTGTTGCCCAATTAGAGTATTCAAGAATTATTGGCATGTTAATGTACTTAATGACAGTGTACCGACCGACTTAGCATATGTCGTTAGCAAAGCTAAGTAGGTATACTAGTAACCCAAGCTATGCACATTGGGCGCCTATGACTAGGGTACTTCACTATTTGAGATACAACGCGATTATGGATCGCATTATGATCGATATCCATCATTATCGAAGGATACAATGATGCAAATTGGATATCCGACATAAAAGATTCTAGATCAACTAGTGGATATGTGTTTACACTAGCGGAGCGGCTATATCTTGAAGTCTTCCAAGCAAACCGTTATAGCTAAGTCCACGATGGAATCGTAATTTATCGCGTTAGATAAATGCGGACAAGAGGCGGAATGGCTACGCCAATTGTAGAGGACATACCAAGGTGGCCTAAACCGTAACGCCATTAGTATACATTGTGATAGTCAATCGGCAATTGGCGAGCTCATAGCATAATGTATAATGGAAAGTCCGACATATCCGTCGTCGACATAATTCGACACGACAACTACTCTCAACAGAGTTATCTCAATTGACTATGTGAAGTCAAAGGATAACATCGCGGATCCGCTACGAAAGGCTTAAGCAGAGTTAGTAAGTAAGTCGTCTAGAGGAATGGGACTAAAGCCCTTGAAGGAATGAGTTTCTATGAAGGAAAACCTAACCCAGCTTGACCGGAGATCCCAAGATCCGGGTTCAATAGACAACCTAATCATAGAAATGTGGGGAAGTCACGTCAATGCGGGGAGTTACTAAATATTGTAACTTTCCTAGTCCATTCCTATAACAAATGTGACTTGTTGAGAGGTTAAACATATGGCTTTAATGATTCGTGATGAAATCATAAAGCATAATGATTCAAGATGAAATCACAAAACATATGTTTTTAATGATTCAAGATGAAATCACCCATGTGAGAGAAGTGGGGTCGCTCAAGGGAAATGTGGGGCGCAATTCCTAAGAGCTCTTGCAACTGTGCTAGTGTTCATGACCATAACGAACACGACTACGAGGACTTGACAATGTCGTGAGAGTCTTGTGTGAAGTGTAATGTCGCTCACGTAAATGGATGATGAGTTCAAGGACATCGCTCTACTCGGATCTAGGAGACTAAGTGCATCTCACAAGGGAAGGTTCAAAGGGTTACACCTACCTATCCTATGCAAGACTTAACCGCAGAAATTTCACCGAAACTTTCGTGTGTTTTCGACCGATTTCCATTCATGGGGGATTGTTGAAAAGTGGTTTTGCAAAATGAGTTTTGCAAATTTTGGACACTATTTAATATATGTATATGTTATATATATTTATGTTTCTTGGTAGCTTTATGCTCTCCTCGACGAGAGCTTCAGAACGAGCTAAAGTATGTCCAAAATGGAGTTGAAATGAATGAGATATCGTGTCTCAAAGTGAGGCACTTGAAACACAAAATTTGGAAAATGGAGTATCCCACATCGCCCAAAACAAGAAGTGAAACCTTGTTTATATAGAAATCTTGATATGAACCTTCAAATTGATTTGTTGGTTTTACTCCAACACCTACGCCGCTGCAGGGGGTGCGATTTCGTGATTTCGGGCCAAATGAGTTCAAGCTTCGAACTCATGCGAGCCCGCGACCATGGACACGAATGCAGCCCAAATCTCGTGACACCGCGTATCTTTTGTCGCAGATTTCGGTATCATTATTTCCAGATTTGTGTCTATTTATTTTTGAACCGATTTAAACTTTGTACACAAGTTAGACAGAATCGGTTTTAAATAAATAGAAGATTTAGAAACCGTGTTTAATAATTAATGATTTGCGAATCTGTATATTACAGTGAATATCTTTTCTTGGTGACCAAGATAGGTTTAGCCTATATATTAAACACATCTCATTCGGTTTTTAGATACGTAAAAACGCACTCATTACCACGCATTTAGTTCCAGTAGCTTCTTTGCTCGTAAACACACGAGTCTTTCAATGATCTTTCGTGCAAGTGGTCTAGTCCGTCAGACAACAACACAGACGTTGTACCACGGGAAATGACGACTAACTGCTTTTAAGGAATCGATTCAATACGAGCCTCGTGCAATTCTTTTATCGCTTTCGCTTTAATTACATTGAATAGTGTCTGCCTTCCGCTTCTACTCCATTCTCGTCTGCTTAATTTATCGCTTTTACTTTAATTTAATTTATTTATTGTCATTATAATCTGATTTTATAAATAAAGTGTACAAACGCTTCCCATGCTAACCGTACCAAAAGCACTAGAGGAGCTCATCAAGGTTTGATTGTAGTGCTAAGCATGTTAGGCGTTATGTCAAATAGAGTACTAAACAAAATAATTGATGCAAGTAGGACGTCAACAATATCATGTAAGATGTTTGATATCTTATTGATTGTTTCTCATGATAGTCTTGTACTCATATATAACGCGAGTTTTCTTTACACAAATTACAAGTTTTTGTATATAAGATTATGTCAAATACTAAATTGTACTATCCCATGCAGGTAAGATGTCAACATGTATTATTGGAAGATGTGTAAGCACCTAATTTGTTATTTTCAAGTAATAACATGTGTTTTGACCAATATACGTTATGAGTTGTAATTTACAGAAAAACGAGTTGTGTCGTCTATAAATTACAGTGATGCGTTTGTTTCAGTCGAATTTTACTATGCTATCGGGCAAGTTAAATCTTAAATTATGAAGAATTTCACGTACATTACTTTGTTTCTAGCTTCCGTTCATAGTTTTAGTATTTTAGGATATATCATATAATTACTAATCGTTGTTTACAAGTACGTGAAAAAATAAAAAAAAGGTATCTTTTTAGCTTATAGAGTAAATGATTACCATTTATTAAGTTGGTTAGTAAAAAAAGTTAAAAAACAATAAGTTATTGTTGTATGAACATTTAACACCATGTGTATCATAATGTTTGTCGAAAAATTTAATGAGAAAATGATTATTTTCGCTAACTTTGGACCATGAACCTATTTAAAAATCTAATATGTATATAAATACCATCATATACAACATTACGGATAAAAACATCACCCCTCAACCACTAGACCGTGCATCGCACGGGTTAAAGTCAATTTTATATAAGTATCAATGAGTGAATTCATTAAGATTGTTGTTTGCTCATGAATAATGTAGAAAATTAAATGTTATAGGTATGTAAGATTTAAACAAGAATGTTTGTTCTCTATCATCAATCTTGCATAACGATTTGCTACTTATCAACCATTAATACTATCTCTTAATAACTAAGTTATATATTTATCATCCCATCGAATAAATATGTCAAATTTGGAACTTGCATGACATTTAGTTTTTTGACGACATGCAAAATGATATATAATTTTTCTTACATTTATGGGTATATATATGTAAAACAAGTTCGAAATGTAATTATGTCGAGTATTCAAGCTTATAAAGGTAATTACTACGCTTCTTTGATTTAAATAAGTCTACAAATGGCGTTTGGAAAGTTGTCATGGAATCGTTATGGTAATGGCGGCCGAGTTTGATTATAGAATGGGTGTATTCTCCACGAGGACATGGAGTTCATGTCATTAGACTCTCATCGAAGCATCGAGTTCTTTTAGGCTTATTAAAGAGACAAATGCAAGTTTTGAAGTCTTACAACTTGAAATTTGGTAAAATATATTATGCTATTATAGTATTACCAATTTACCATTTGATAAATAATTGATGTTTTCTTATAAATTGCAATAAATGTTTAAATCAAAAGCATCCCGCTCGAATCCGAACCCTTTTGTAGATTGATCCATATGGTAATAGATGATCCTGAAATATTCATTAAATTCTCTAACAATTCAAAATTTGCCATTGAAGAGTACAAATAGTTATATAATTCCAAATAACAAGAGTCACAAATAAATAAGCAACAAAACACTTATGTAACTTACTCAAATTAAAATACTACATATGAAAAGACTATGTTAATAAAAACTTTTAATGAAAAGAAAATAATATAAATACAAAAGTAATTATAACATTATTAGGCATCTAAATATAGATTCCACTAAAATAATATAAACTAAAGTAATAATAACATTATTAGGCATCTAAATAATAAATACAATGCAACTTCTCTAATAGGTATCTAAATACCATCATATACAACATTACGGATAAAAACATCACCCCTCAACCACTAGATCGTGCATCGCACGGGTTGAGGGAAGCCTCGTAATTTCTAATATTTAATCCTTTTTAATTTGGTATAAATTTTGTTAAATATTTCAAACTTTTTTACAACCCAATTGGGTCTTGATTTTATTTATTTTTTAGGAATTTTCGTCCCTATTATTTACCCTCATAAATATCGAATCGAGAAAAACTTAAAACATGAAAGTTATAGATTTTGGTTCGCTATTTAAACAGGTTTTTGAATCACTCAAATCCGATGTCATATTAGTAAGATATCACAATTAAAGATGACGTTTTACTCTTATTTGTTGCAATCAACGTGTTTGATGAAATGTTTAGCTTAGATTTTTAGTGTTAAAATTAAGTTATATACACTTATTTTTGTACAACAACACACCTTTAATCATTTTATTAATGTAATTTTCAAAAGTGATTTTTTATTGTCTTTTTATTATTAAGACTGATGAACAACACTAACTGATGATCAATATTAAGTAATGAACAAGATTAACTGATGAACAAAACTAACTGATGAACAAGACAACATCAATCTATAAATTCATAATCGTTCATCAGTTAGTATTGTCAATCAGTTCACTAGTTACATAAAATTGTTTATCAGTTAGTCACATTGTTCATTAGTTTTGTAACAAAAAAAGTATATGTGGAAAACTAGAAGGGGGTGAATAGTTTTATCTATTAAAACTTAGTTTTAAATTATTTAGATCGACTTATATCAATCTATTTGATTTGTATGTTGGATGTTGATATATAAGCATATAAATAAGTAAAGCAAAGATAAAGAGTAAGAAACACAAAACCACAATGCGAGTATTTATAGTGGTACGGCTACAAGGACACCTTCCTTACCCTACTCCACTCCCCGAGTCACCTACTCGAGAGTTCGTAATCACTACACACCACAGAATCTTCACAACGTCGCCTACTCTTTATCCGGTACAAGGCTAGACTCCGGGTTCTTCCACGAGGTAGAACCGAACCTATGACAACGTCGCCTACACTTTATCTGGTACAAGGCTAGATACCGAGTTCTATTACAAAGGAGGAACTACTACCCAACACTACACGACACCTATCCCAAAGGAGATTCACTCCTTATTACAACATCAACAAGGATATCAATATCTTTTGACCCAAACTAATCTATTTTGTACATCGATGCACCATATCGAATGTACACCCTAGGCACCTTTCACTAATGCCTTTGACACGACACCTAGGCACCCTTCACTAATGCCTTCAACACGGACCTTTGACACCCTTCACTAATGCCTTTGACACGGATCTTCGGCACCTTTTACTAATGCCTTCGACTTGACCCTTTAGACATCTTTCACCTATGTCTTAAACACAACACTTCTAATAAGAAAGGAAAGAACTATCAACAAGATAACATCAGTAGTCTTGATGATGACGAAGCTTGGAAACCCATGGAATTGAGCTTGCTCGACTTCAAGAGGTGGTGATCTCGCCTTTAAGAGGAACCTAGAGAATCACACAAACACAAAACTACATAGAAAGATCCTTTGGATCGAGGTTAGAGAGTTTACAACACTAAGAGAATGTGTGTGAAAGGGTGAGTTACAATGAAGAAATGGCTCACTATTTATAGGAAAAAATCACTCATCCCCGGATCCCACGGATCCCTTGCTTGAGGGATCCGTCCAGTGTATTACTGGGGATCCGTAGGACGCTCCTCCTAAATGGGTTATGGGTCATGGATCATGGGCTATAGACTTTGAATTATGGTTATTCAAATAGATACAATGTATCTAGAAGATGCAATGCATCTAGTCAATGGTACATGGGTTAGCTCCATGGGTTATGGATAATACCCAATATGACTTCATGCATGATGTCATGCAATGGGTCATGGCCTATGGATCATGCTCCATGGGTATGGGTCATGGACTTTGGGTTTTACCCAACTACATTAAATGTATTTAGTCAATGGTCAAGTACTTAGATTTTTACCCATTACATTACCTGTTACAGTATATATACTAAGTATAGATAAGTACATGTAAACACTAGTTGTTATACATATGCATTTTTCTATAATATGTAAACACTATTACTTGTTTAGTGTTTTGTATTGGCTCAAACCATTTACGTATTTTATTTGTTTCGTTAAAATGATTTTACGTTTGTTATAGACAAAACATTAGAAGATCGTAAAATATAAATAAACTTTTTTACGGCGTATTTGTATTAACAATATCGTTCATCAATAAAAAGTGTTATTAATCAATAAAAAGAGTTGTTCATTTTTCATTAATAAAAAGTATTGTTCATCAGTAAAAAGAGTTGTTCATCAGTTATATCGCAATTTTCATCAATAAAAAAATTATTCATCGTATACTTTGTTTATTAATAGAAAGTGTTGTCCATCAATAAAAAGAGTTGTTCATTTGTTTGTCAATAAAAGGAGTTCATATGTTCATCAATATAAAAGTGTTGTTTATCAATAAAAGAGGAGTTCATTTATTCATCAATAAAAGGTGTTGTTCATCAATAAAAAGCGTTATTAATCAATAAAAAGAGTTGTACATCAGTTCACCACAATGTTCATCAATTCTCTTTAATTTTGTTCATCAGTTATATCACAATATTCAAAAGTTAGATTACATTGTTCATCAGTTTTTTAACAAAAAAAAATCATAATGCTCATAAGTTTATCAGTTTTTTAAATAGAAATATATATATAATGTTCATCAGTTTATCAATTTTTCAAAAAAAAAATCATAGTGTTCATCAGTTGTCTAAAAAAATTAAAAATGTTCATCAGTTAAGGTCATAATGCTCATCAATTGGTTGTTATTCATCAGTTAATCTGTTCATCATTTACACTTGTTCATCAGTTAAAAAAAAGGTAAAAATAACAAAAAAAAAAAGTATTTCGGTACACCAATTATTTCATTTGATTGTATTTTTATATGAAAAAAAAAATCCTTTTAGACATTTTATCAAACACTTTGTGTGCAACAAATATGACTAAGGCGTTATCTTTAACGTGCGATATCTCACTCATATCATATCGGATTTGAGTGATCCAAATTTTTGGGTAAAGAATGGCCAAAAAGCTACAACTTTTGTGTTTTAAGTATTGCATAATTCGGCCTTTAAGCTAGACAAATAAGAGCCAAAATGCCAAAATTTCAAGAAAATCAATACCCACTCATAATGTTGAAATAAAAAGTTGTGATTCATGTATCAAAATTCATATAAAACTAAAGATATTAATTCTGAAAATCATGGTGAAATCGGCTTTTCGTAAAAGTTTGTCGTTTAAGTTATAACAATTTGAAGTTCGAGGGTGAAACTAAAAAACAGGTTAAAAGACCAATTTACCCTGGTCAAATGGGAAAAGAAGGTCAGTGGGATATATTTTAATTATAGCCGTAGGATGATTTTAGAAGGGATTGGATGAAGATATAATGGTGGAAATTACTTTTTGACTTTTTATTATTGATACAATTTTTATATGATTGCAACTTTGAGTCTGATTGGTATAAAACGAAATCACAAATCTTGGGTGTAGAACCGTAGAGGAGGGTTGAATACGGTTTTTGATTTATTTTACGTTTAAGCAAGTTAATTGTCATGTTTGAATACAAGTGTGAAAACAAAAAAGCAACGATTTGTACTTGTTCGGGATGAGGGGTGTAGATCATCCGTATGTCGAGTTTTAAATCCGCGATACCTATACTATTCACTAGATCCAAATCTTTGTGGTGGATAAACCGTACATCTTAGCTTTCACCGATCTACACCTAGACCCAAGCTAGCACTTAACGGAGTCCACACCTGGAAGCACACACAAAGAACTCGCGAACTCTCACTACGATTACAAAGACTTCTACCAAAGAAGTACCAAACCCAAGCTTGACCGCACCCGGTACAAGACTATTACACCCTTGCTTCTCCGCACCCGGAGTAAAACTTTCACACTTGTTTATCCGCACCAGGAGTAAGACTTGACACTTATTTACAAATGGATAATAATGTGTGAGTATTTGTTACAACACCACAAGACTAAAAGACTATAAGAAGATAGAAGAAGAAGACTCGATCTAGACACAACACATAGTGGTGGGTTACATTCTTGTGTCTTCTTCCCTAGCAAAGAAGCTTTGCTTTCAATAGATGATGGAAGATGTTAAAACACAAGAAGGATTGGAAGACTTAGAGAGATGTGAGAGAGAAATAAGAGGGGGGAAATGTTGGCAAGAGGTGAAGTACAAGCATAGCAAGAGGGTGTTATTTACAGGCAAAAGATAGCAAGGCACGCCACGCCGCCTCGTCTTGTTGGCGTGTAGGTCCAACACACCGAGCCTGTTTTGTATCTTGCTAATAATTAGTTGTTGCCTCTTGCTAAATCCCTATGTGCACTTCACTTTTAAGCTTCCCAAGAGTATTTCAATGTCCCAAAAAGGATTAGGTTAAACCAACTCACTAAACATGATTAATTGGGGTTCAAATAACATTGGTTAGAAAAAAAAATAAGAGAAGCATGCTATTAACTACTTAGAAGGAGGGAAATGTGGTTAATGCAATGCAAAGAGACGTGGAGACGAGAAAAGAGGTACACGGCATGCGAAGGAGATTCTTGGTTTAAAATTCAAATTTCAAGTTGCAAATTCAAATTTTAAACGTTATACTCTCTGTTAGTTCTAAAATTATCTTGTTAACTAACTAAATTGATGCAACTAGGTTAAATATTTTGTATATTTAGTAAATTATTAATTCACAAAAGAAAAGTGCATTTAGCTGATTACTTAAAGTGAGCTTAACTTCTTTATTCCAAATGAAGTAGACCTATTTAGTAATTACTTAAGTCATAAGTATGATTATACGCACATCTTTATTCTCATTTGATAATTTTATGACAACGTAAACCTTCAAGTGTTAAGCTTGTTTTATAAAATGTTTTGAGTTGGCTAAGTGGCTTTGAGTTAGGTTTTATAAAAGGTTTTGAGTTTGGTTTTATAAAACTGGACTAGACATTTTGACACGATCTTTTTAAATCATAATCCACTTATGATATTATACAACATCTTAAATATCATATACGGACCTGTATTGGAAGATTAAACTTTTTCGGGTAAGAAGAAAGCTGAGTTTGAAAACTGAGCACGTGAAGACAGCAGCCGACGTGCTGGTCTGGCTCGCGCGAGCACGTTGGAGATGTTGTTTTCGTTTGATTTGGTCTTGAGTTATCGCTAACGATTTTAAATATCTCATAATATATATTTATCATCATTAAAATGCAAAAGAGATATATGTACAATGAGTTGAAATCAATATAGAACCAAAGTTATCTAAAGATCTAATGAACCAATCTAGCCATTTATTTTTCATCAAAAAAAAAAAAAAAAAAAAAAAAAAACCATTTTCCACCTCTTTTAAAAAATACAATATCTTTGCAACCTGTGAATCGTCAAGTGAAAAAATACACCATCCCGACAAGTATTTTTTACCTTTCAATAGACAGACACTTCGATATACTTTCGACGATTTTTTTTTTTAATTTTTTTTTCAGTTACATCTGGAAAAATCACGAGTGATTTGTATCACAAATCACATGTGATTTCAGAAATCAAAAAAAAAAGTTCGTCGAAAATATATAGAAGTGCCACTCTTAGAAAGATGATTTAATTCTCGTCGCGATAGTATTATTCGTTTTGCGTAACGATTAACGTTTGTAAGATATTTAATTTTTTAAAAAATGGTGAAATTTTTTTTTTTTTGTTTTGATAAAAAAAATGGATTGGATCTACATTAAACTTTTCCTATGTACAATATTTGCGCAAACATTTGGAAAACTGGGAAACAATGATTCATCATTTATTTTTAGGGATAATGTATATGAAGGTTATTCAAGTTTTCAACTTTTAACATATAGGTCACCCATTTATTAAAATTAACTTATAGGTCGCCCAACTATATGTTTGTTGTCGTTTACACGAATTCCGGTTAAATTTTTGCCTGAAAACTATAAAATATAAGTAAGGAACCAACCTCTAACTTATCCAAGCAATTGGAATAAAAAGTATGATTTGAGATACCGATTATACACTTAATTTAAGTATAAATTTATATTATCAAGAGTACGTTAGAAAGAAAAAACTGAAATTTCACGACTTGTTTTTTATTCGTATCAATTTAATATATTAATGTTAGATTCATTGATGCCGTTTGATAATTATTCGATTATATTTTATCAGAATTGATGTAAACAGAGATAAATACATAGTTTGATGATCTATAAATTATTTTTTAAAAATGAGTGGCCTATGAGAAAAACTTAAAAGTTGGATGACGTCCCGTTATATTATCCCTTATTTTTAATACAAACCGGAGAACAATGATTCATTATTATGAAAGTTGATCGGATATGTCGTTATTTTTTTAAGATGAATACATTGGTGATATGAATAAAATGGTAAATATATAGAAAATTTATAACATCAACTTTAGCTCTATTTTTAAATTAATGATATAATACTAGGTGTAGTGATTATCAAACTTACGATTTTCACGTCACCGCAACATAATATTTAACACATCACCAAACTTATTACTAAACATGTATTATGGTCATCATCAAACTCATTTTTTTTTAACAAATTTATATATCTTGAGCACCATAACGATCTCTACTTAAGATTTTTCTTGTATTTTGCGAACTTTAACCTTTTTATTTCTTAATAAGCAACCAATGTTTTAAACCCGGTTATAATTGATTTGGTCGAGTCGCCGGTTCACCGGGTCAACCGCCGTGTCGAACGGGGTTTATACATATATATACTATTCATAACATCTTTGATAATATATATTTGTCGAATTTCGATCTTACATTCAATTGAATCGCTTAAAATGAGATGACTCTGTTAGGTTTTGGTCTTTAATTTCATATCTGCAATAATAAAATATGTAAAAACGATCAATTTATAGTTATAGTTTATAAAAATGAGATGACTTAATGGGGTTTTTAGAATCTTATCTTTATTAATTAGCTTTTTAAATCAAGCAAATATAAAACCAACAACAGTTTATAACTCTAATTTGTTCTTTCATCAAAATTTAATTACATCATTCACCACCACTTAAACTTTTCAATTTAACTATAAATTTCCAAATCGTAATATGTTAGCGCATACAAATATAGAACTTAACCTAACAAAAATTTTGAGTTTAGCGAAAATGAAATGACTAAAAGGCATTGTTAGTTTTAGAGGAAAGAAAAGGTTTTGTTGTTTAAAATAAAGAAAAAAAGAACAAAAGTAATGACCCGGCCGAGTATATCAAACCGGGTCGACCTGGGTGAATGAAAACCGCCAGTTCTTAGATAAGCAAAAATTAACCCGGCGAAATTCGGCCCAGTCTCCTCACCGGTTCAACTGGTTGAACCGGCCGGGTCGACCCGTGTTTTAAAACATTGTAAGTAATGTTGCACTTTTTAGAAAAGCCAAGTTCATACTATTCATTTTTTCTTCTTCCGATGAGTCTATGAACATGAATGATTCGGAGTCTATTTCGATAATGAGAAATGAGAAAGATTTATTGTTTGAGTTGTGTAGATAGTAAGAAAGATAAGATTTGAAGTTGTGAATTAAAATGAAAGGATGAAGGTATTTATAAGTAAATAAAAATGATCTAATCTTAATAAAAAAAAGTTGCATTCATCTAACTAAAACTTGCAGTTTGGATGATTCTGAGCGCATTTCGTTCGGTGGTGGAGCCAAGATGAGAGGATCAGGCGCGGTGGAAGGAGAGGGTAATGGGGATACAGCGTTGTGGTGGCGCCATCGGTGGTGCAACACCCACCATTACACCGGCCTAAAAAGACATGAACCATATACATACATGGAAATGCAGGAAATAAGTTTTAATAGTAACAGTCCCCAATGGAACTAGCTTTTTAATACATTATTTGCCTTTCGCCACATGGTAAAAGGAAGAAAAAAAAAAAAAAACATTAAGTTCTTGATATCGTCCTAGCTATTCTGTCACTTCATGTATTTGTACACCAAATACTTGTATTAAACGCAACGTTTCAAAGGAGGCAAATCTTCATTTCTATTCATTTTCCATTCTTATAGTCCATTATTCTTTATACTTCTGTGGGTATGGTATTGTGTCAGTAAGTATTCAAGTATTGGGTAATTTTGGTACTTCGGATTGTGATTGCTAACTGTTCTAGTTACTCTCTCACACACAAACACACACTTATTTACTTCATACTCATCCCAACTCCTTCTATAAATAGCTAACCCTAAACCCTTTCTAGATATGGATTCTTGAGAACTCCATAGCTATGGATCTTCAAGAAAACCCTTCATATCTATGAGTCTTTTAAAGAAACACCTTCATAGCTATCGGTCTTTTAAGCAAACCCTTCGTAGCTATTGGTCTTTAAAGCAAACCCTTTATGGCTATTTAGTCTTGATAAAAACCCTCTTTTTCTCTTTACTTTTGACCTACAAATCCCACCTTTTTAAGTTCTTTGTTCATCTTTTTCATGTTTCTTTGCAATCTTTTCCTAAACCTTTCATTTCTTGGTGGATAAATGACTTCAGATCTAGCTCGAGTGTAGCACAACAGTCAGTTCTTGCAGTTGTGGCATCTTCAAGATTCACAAAAATAATTCCATATTTTAGGGTTACATAAGTAATTTATGTTACTCTTTCATGGTTTTGAGAATCTTGATGATGCTGCAGCAGCAATTACTGCCTAATTAAATCAAGTAATATTCCTCCACATGGATTCTGGTAAGTGGTACTATGTTTATATTTAATTTTATATTATAACTTATAACCCTTAAATGGTTTTCCTTTTTGCAGGTTATTATATTTTCTTTGTTGCTTTTTGAGCCATTAGGGTTTGTTCAAAATAAACAAATGTCAGTTTTTTCCTTAACTTTTCATAAAATCTAGGCTAAAAAACTGTTGTTTTTGTAATGGGTTGTCTGAAGAAAGGATCTTTCAGGTGTTTGCAACAGTACAAGAAAATAAACATAGTATACAGTAACTTGGTGATTCGATTAGTGTGTCTGTTGTGTACTTGAGTTGAGTGGACTAGGAATAAGTTGTACTATACAACTTGAAATCATGGGATGCTTTTTTTACACAATGGTTCAAGTTGTATTCTTGGATTTACTGTGTCAAGAGATATTCAGGTCTAATCTATTTATTACTACAAGATTTTCATTGTCATTTCTGATTTCTTTGACTTTTAAATAAGTATATTGTGGATCTTAATAAAAAGCATAAAATATCATAAAAATGGGATGTTGAATCGGTTATGTTGTCTAGGTAGTGGATCTCAAACACAATGAGAACTGTTTATCAGTAAGATCCTTGAGGTTGTTGATTTATATATCTTAAAAAAAAGTCTGATAATCGTTCTTAATCTGTTTATTTCTTAGCTAGATAATGACTTCAAGTAACAGATCACAAACACAATGAAAACTGTTTATCAATGATATAGTTTGGATGAGCAATGCCAAACACCCTGTCATTAAATTTTCTTAATTTTTTTATTTTGTTTCCTTGTGAATCATGTTTTCATATGTAATCATCTCACAAAATAAAATTTAATCGACTAAGTGATCAGTACATCTTTTGCTATGAAGTCTTTGTCTTGAAATACTGTTTACGATTAAGTGTACCTGTACTTTATTATATATGTACATCATATCATCCTTTTGTATATCAAGTTTTAGTATATGAAATTTGGACCACACTACCAAATTCATCATCACCAACCTGCAAGTCTCTGTGAGCTGTTCCGGCATAAATAAGCTAGCTTTTAAACTTGACATTAATTGATATATACAAAAATAATTGATACATCTCGCATACAAGACTGCCACGAACAAACGACTATTTCTTGTAAAGAACTTGAAAGTTAATATGCATGTAAGCAAGCACTTGCTGCAATACTTAGATGTTTGTATATAGACATGTTGTAATCTCTTTTAGCATAAGCTAGTCTTTTATATTTATATTCCATTTGCCACTAAAAAAAGCACTTGCTGCAACAGTCGATAAGAAATTTACCGGGGTGTAGCGTTTATCCATTCTTAGGTGCTGATCAACTTGAGTTACAAAAAACATATATAGGGCCACAGAGAGAGTTAAACAATAAATTTTACCTTTATACTTGTAAGAAAGTCTTCTGATTCAGTAATCCTCTTTTGGAAAATGACTTTATTGTGAATAAGACTTTACTATCCTCTTAAATTTTAGATGATTCTTTAGGAAAAAGTAAGTAACATTCTCAGAACTTGTGCTTGCCCATTATATCAACTTCTGGGCTCAAGGTTTTGCTGAATTTGAATACTATTTAATGAATATAGAGATATTATGCTCACAACAGATCAGTAAATTATATCCTTCAATATATACTTTTTCTTTTAATGTTTCTTAACTCTCCGGGCCTTGAATTTGTTACTTCTACTTATATGGTCATGCTTGAGTGTATATATATGTTTGAGTCTTGAAAATAAGTTTAACATTTTTTTTTTTTTTTTAACATATGTAACTGAAATTTGTGCATCTATACATAGGGTCCTTAAATTTCTAGATATTTTGGATGCTTAGAGGTTTAAGCTATGGTTCCAACCATTACTTACAGTAGTACCGGTGGTCGACCACATGCATGGTGGTGCCACCCACCACTGCCAACACCATAGCAAAGGCCTCCCAACCGCGCGCCAACCCTACCTTTTTGCACTCATCTGGTGGTATGCATCACCAAGCAGTTTCCCACTTTTTTTTTGTGTGTGCGTGTGTTTGTACGGTATCTTTGTATAAAGTGTTGTATTTTTATATTTTTTGTTTGGTGGTGACCATAGCACATGTTTGATGGTGGGTTTGGTAGTGTACTCATTTCTTTTGTAGTGTGTGTTGAATGATGATGTGACGCTGACGTGAAGATGGTGAGTTTGATGACCTTAGCAGCCAGACTAACAATAAATATAAAAGTGTAAAAAAGTTCACATTTTGTAAATGCATCAAATTATAAATGTCCAAATGAATCTAAGAGCATCTCCAATGTTGGCACTAAATGTGCTTTTTGCACTAATTTAGTGCCAAAAAGTACAAAAAACCTTCTCCAATGTTGGCACTATCTTTAGCACTAATTTAGTGATGTGAATAGTAAAACACTAAATATAGTGCTACACTATATTTGTCACTAATACTATTCATCTTATTTAAACTCTAACATATTTGTTAAAACATTGATACTTAACTATAAAACAAAAATAACTTATATAAACTATATTGTCGTAAGTCTCCGATCAATCGTTTACTGATGAGCCCAATATCGATATATGTTATTTTAACTATTTTTTAATTTATTGTGTCGACTTGTACTTTAGACTAATTAAAAATGTTTAGTGCTAAAATTTAGTGTTATACATTGGAGGACTTTTTATTTGGTGCAAGAATATGCTATAAAGATGCTCATTTCACACTATTTTAGTGCAAATTTTTAGTGATAACATTGGAGATGCTCTAATCAGCATATATTTGTCGATGGTAAAATTTTAGGAATGAATCTCTAGCTCACTGTAAAGCAATGGTGGGGTATCGACAACCTCCCAACATAGACGATTGATTTGATTTCTTGGGCCGAAGTACCGGCTAACTCCACCCCCACTTGTTTAAACATGTTAAGTTTTTTTTTTTTTTTTTTTTTTTTTTTTTAAAGGAAGATACGTACCCTACGCAATGGGATCAAGACTTCCGTTTTCTTGGATTTTAAATATCCTAAATTTCGCCCAGTTTGGCATGCGTAATTGGGATCTCGGATCCAAAGTGTGTTTGTAAGACTAGTTTAGGTCTAATGGTGAACCCCAAAATAACTCTCATTCATTTTCACCCGACGGTGACAACACCCTCTCACTCTCACTCACTTATTACTTAATTTTACCTACATAACAATCACTCACACCCACCATTTACCTAATGTAAACACCAATTAAGCACATGGATACACGCACAACACGGTCACACACCAAAATTTTGAATCTAGTTAACCAATATATTTCAGTAGATTTAGGCTATTGGTCCACGATCTTGTTTCTGGTTTATGAAATTTTAGGTACTATACCTTTCTTACATTTCTTAGTTAATAGTGTGGAATTTTGTTCTTTGTCTAATAGAGTTTTTAGGAGTTGAAATTGTTGAATTTCAGGTACTTTGCTTAAGCCTTTTAGTCACAAGTGTGGAGATTAAACTGAAAAAGGTTTGTTTTAGAATTCTTGGAAGAGAAAACATTGCGTCAAGAGAATGTCATTTGCTCACGCATATTGTTACTCACTTTCAAAAAATGCGAACGTTTTTGTTACATTGTTTGCACTTATAAACGTGTATAAAATGGTTGCGCTTATAAGCGTGAATCGAATATCGATTTAAAAAAAAAGGATAATAACTTTAAAAAGAATTATATTTGTTCAAAAATACATTTCTGGGTATCGAATAATATTTTTTGCGTATATAGGTGCTAAACTTTCAATTTAGGACTCTTTGAGTTACTTTTTGATATTTTATAAAATGTCACAAAAATACCTTAAAATGACCAAATTTGAAAAATTAGTACCTCAAAAAGTCAAAATTTAAAAGTTTAGTACCCGTATAAACAAAAAAATTTGCTCAATACTCAGAAGAGTATTTATGAACAAATATAATGATTTTTAAAGTTATTATCCATTAAAAAAAATCATCATGTTTCGCACATCGAATGTATTGAGACTATATAAAGTTTCTTTTTGCGTGAAGGAACTAATTTGTCACGCTGAATTTTTTTCATGCTTCCTCTTGCGTGAAGAAAGTAGGTGTGACCGATTAAATTCTACACTTTTCTTGGACGGCGAGTCGCCAATTAGTATAATAAAACTAAAAATTGCTAAGACAAAGATACTACGAAAACAAATACAATTACCTGGAACAAGCAACTCTAGGGGTAGTACCGTAGTAGGGATCATTCAAGACAATTTAAACGAATGTTTTTCCTACTATGGGTGATCCAAAGATATATATGTAAGATTATCATGAAAATTTGTGCTTAGCAACAAGATTTTATAGCGACAAACTTTTATAGTTGTGTGGTTATTCATTTTCATCAACTATAAACTAACTGGATAATAAAAAATATGTTGTAATACGTTGTCTTATATAATAGAGTTCGTGCATAAATTTTAAGAAATTACTAGTAGTGTACCCGCCGCCGCACGGGGTACCTTATAACACGATTTTCAGCGAAGGTTTTTTAATTTTATATTTTCTTTACATTGACCTTACAGATAACGATAATATTAGTTTTGAGTAACTTTAGGCAATGCCAAATTAATTGATATAAAAAATGTAAAGTGTGCACGCAATGTTGTAGCAATTTAAAAGCGTTAGTTGGTAATCTTAGGAAGGTAGATCAAATTATGTCGTTATTAGGTAGAATACAACGTGATTACATGATATTTATCCATTATAAAAAAGATCTATACCTCTTAATCAATAAACGTAATTTTTCTTTTATAAAAATAATTGCACCATATCGAGTTTTAAATAATATACGCATCATGTTAAGAAAAATCTACTACTTATAGTCTATTAATTTTATTCATGTTAATAAAAATGTACCACTTTAAAATTATTTTAATTTGTGTAAATTGTTAGTTAAACGATTTTATCGTAATATAACGCTAAGATAAATGGTTAGGTTATGTTGGATGAAAACCAAATTTATTTGATGAGCCATGTCTATATTGTTAATGGGCTTGACAAATTGACAATTGAAATATCTAGTTGAGTACTTACAAATTTATATTGGGGTTTTTAGTAGTTTATAGAGTAAAATGCAGAAATCGTCCCCGTGGTTTGCCGAGATTGCAGATTTCGTTCCTACAATTTTGAAAGTGCAGGCGGCCTCCCTGGGAGGAAACCTTTTGTTCATTTTAGTCCCTGGCCAAAGTGAAATGACTGAAATACCTTCGTCTTCATCCTCTTTAAATTTTCAGGGACGAAATCTGCAATTTGAACAAACCACAGGGACCATTTATTTTTTTTCGAAAATAATTTTTTTTCAAAATTTTTTTATCGGTTTTCATCCGTTTTTGTCCGTTTTTCGTACCTTTTTTAGATTATTGTCCTTTTTTTTCCATTTTTCTTACGTTTTGTCTATTTTTATTCGTTTTTGCCCGTTTTTATCAAATTTTTTTTCATTTTTGTCCGTGTTTCTTACATTTTGTCTATTTTTCTTACGTTTTTGTTTGTTTTTGTAATATTTCATCATTTTGAAAAAAAAAATCAAAAAGAAAAAAAATTTGAAAAAAGAAATTCCAAAAAAAAATTAGAATTTTTCGCAAATTTGGAATTTCTTTTTTCAAATTTGCGAAAAAATTCTAATTATTTTTTTCTATTTTTGTCCGTGTTTCTTACATTTTGTCTATTTTTCTTACGTTTTTGTTTGTTTTTGTAATATTTCATCATTTTGAAAAAAAAATTCAAAAGGAAAAAAAATTTGAAAAAAAAAATTTCCAAAAAAAAAAAATTAGAATTTTTTCGCAAATTTGGAATTTCTTTTTCCAAAAATGGAAAAAAAGATAAAAGCAGGCAAAACGAATAAAATAGACAAAACGTAAGAAAAATGAATAAAAGGACAATAATCTAAAAAATGTCTGAAAACGGATGGCGATATAAATTATTTTCAAAAAAATAAGCGGTCCCGTGGTTTGTTCAAATTGCGATTTCGTCCCAAATTTAAAGGGATGAAGGCGAGGTATTTCGATCATTTCACTTTGGCAAGGACTAAAATGATCAAAGGTTTCCTCCTGGGAGGCCGCACTTCAATTGTAGGACGAAATCTGCAATCTGGGCAAACCACAGGGACGATTTCTGCATTGTTTCTGAACACTAGCTTTGATTCCCTCGATTGTATATTTGTATGTAGAATAGAACAATCCGTAAGATTTTGGGTAGAGAAAAATTTTTTGGTTTGAGAAGTTAATGTGTGCATATTGTTAAAATTGTACAAAGTGATGATCACTCACAACAAAAACAGTTTATACCAAGATTAAAACTATGAGTATCAACCCAACCTACCTCCCCTTATGGTTGATACTTTATAAGAGTTTTTTACAATACAAGGAAAAATAAAGAATCTTAATACAAAGAAATCGACTAACAGCTATGACAACAACTGTGTAAAAATACACAAAGAGAGAAACCCTAAAACTAATCAGAATGAAGAGATACGAGTCCTTATATAGGCTTGACCAAGACTTGACTTGAAGATATAACTTGACACTGCAACAACCCTTGAACTTCCATCAACTTTGCACAGTAGCCCCTTCAACTTTGATCCAGTTGATATATAACCAGCTTATATCATTCAATATTCCCTCTTAAGCTAGGGCTTATAAAAGTCCTTAAGCTTTAACATGTCACAAAACTTCCTGTGCTCAATCACACTTAGCCCTTTTGTAAAAATATCAGCAAAATTATTCTCAGATTTAACTTTGACAGTTTTAATAATGCCTTCAGTGGTTTTTTCCCTTATAAAGAACAAATGAATCTCAAAATGTTTTGACCTTTCATGCAATACAGGATTTGCAGCAATCTGCATTACACTACTATTATCACAATACATCTCCACAGGAGTAACAACCTGCACATTAAGATCCTTTGCAAATCTTTAAGATCCACATGATCTCACAAGTAACATTACACATAGCCCTGAATTGTGCTTCAGCAGAAGGCCTTGCCAACATAGATTGTTTCTTGCTTTTCCAAGAAACAAGATTGTTACCCAGATACACAGCAAAAACAGCCACAGATTTTCTAGTTATTTTTCATTTTTCCCAATCATAATCAACAAACACTTTCATATCACAATTACCAATTTTTCCAAAAGAGATCCCTTTACCTGGTGACTCATTAAGATACCTTAAGACTCTAAAAGTAAGTTTCAAATGACATTGCATTGGACTATGCATAACCTGACTTAAGCAGTGTACTGCATAAGACAAATCCAGTCTAGTCAATGTCAAGTAAATAAGTTTTCAACAAGCTTTTGATAATTGTTAAAACCAAGTAAAGGTTCATCTTTAACATTGCTTTTCTGTTTATTCTTATCAGAGACATTCACAGACTCTATTGGAGTCTTACTTGGTTTACAAGCAAGCATACCAAATTCTGCAAGTAACTCTAAACAATATTTTCTTTGAGTAAGACACAAACCAGTGTCATCCTCTTAAACCTCAATACCCATAAAATACTTCAATTTTCGCAAATCTTTAATAAGAAATTTAGTTCTTAGAAAATCTTTAACCTTTTCAATCTCACCAACATTATTCCCAGTAATAACAATATCATCCACATATACTAGTAAAACAAGAAACACATCTTTATCAGTTTTTGTGAACAAAGAAAAATCACTTTTACTTTGACAAAAATCATTTTCTTTTAACACAGAAACAAGTTTCTTATTCCACTTCCTCGGTGCTTGTTTTAAACCATACAAAGATTTATTTAATCTGCATACCCTAGTATCATTTTTATCAAAATATACTTGAGGTAACTGCATATAAACATCTTCTTCAAGCTCACCATACAAAAAAACATTGTTAATATCAAGTTGAAACAAAGGCCATCCATTTTGCACAGCAAGACTGATTATGATCCTAACAGTAACAATTTTAAGGGAAAATTAGTCAAATAGAATAGCGCCAGTGCATATCACTTTATGGACCACGCACTTGACATTCGAAAATAGACAGTTTCTAACGATTTTCTTGGACCCAACCAGAAATTGTATGTGTCCGACAACTTATGATACAAGTCGTATTTTGCAAGTATATGTCATATGATTGTTTTTGGCAACTTGATTGTTTTTCAGAACTTTATATTTTTAGGCAACTGTATTTATCTGCGAGGATCTTTGGTCGTTTTAAATATTACTTACCCATTATATTCTTATATCTGCTGCTGGTTTATTATCCACTGCTCCATTATTCACACCTTATAAAATTCCTAATAATTCCCCACTTCTTTACTCCCTTCCCCCACCTCCACCTCCACCTCCTCCTGTCTCCTTTTCACCGCCACCACCTCCTCCGACATCTTTTCACTACCTCGTTTGATATGATTATAAACATTTGAAATTTGAAGCTTATGAGTTTGGAATATCTGATCAGGAAGTGTTTCTCCCTTTCCTTTGATTTTGTAATATTATAATTTTAGGTGCAGTTAAAGTGTTTGATAAAATGCATGAATGAAGTTTATTAGTTTATTTGGTTGCAAAATTACAATTTTTTGATTGCAAACTATTCACATTTTGATGCAAAACACAACAATTCTATGATTTCATTACCTATGATTCTACGTGAGCGTGAACAGTATACTGCCACACTGGGTTTTTCCTTTACACTGCAAATAATTTACAACACGCCTTTGAAGTTTATGCCAATAGTGGAAAAGACTTGAACCCGTAGTCTCTTAATTATTTGCTAAACACTCTGACCAATCGTTATCTCTTAATTATTTGGTTAGTAATGAGCAGGTATGAATCTGGTCACTTTAAAGTGTTTATTCCAGTGGAAAATAGGCAAATCAACAATTCTATCCAAAAACAAGCAGATAAACACTTGACATAAGCAATTTAAAACATCCTCTATAGCGTTTTTTATATTTCCACTGAACAAGGTTCTCATATCTGCCCACGTTCTTTCGCTACGACTAATACCCCGTTAACATTTTTTTATTTTTTGATATATTATCATAATAGGATATTGAGACACTTGTGATGAGGTTGAGAGTACGAGTGAACAAAGTTGAATATAGTTAAAATAATATGAGTTCTGAAGTTATATTTAATATACTTATTGCTTATAAAAGGAATCACTTTTTTGGCAAAAAGGTACTGTGGGTCGACCAAACCCGACCTCAAATGACCTGTATAGACCTGAACCGTTTTGACCCCTTGCCACGTCCATTTTGTCAGTCTTGATATACATGGTGCCATTGAATGCTCACAGGTATGTATTTGGAGTGACACATGTTACCGACTAGAAGATTGGCCTCTTATGCCAGTGGAACACATTGGATTCCGCCTCATGGTAATTATTGCTCATTTCTTAATCTTTACGTCACTCGTTATCATAAAATTTCACAATTTGAACACTTGGGTAAGTTCGCAGAATGCTCACCTGATTGATGGTTGTTACGTTTATTTGAAGCCACACAGATTCTTCAACTCCTCGCCAGCTGTGGATGTTCCCCCAAGCTCAATGACTGATTCAGAATTGAAAGAAAATGGTTTGGTAGATAAGTCTTGCCATACTGGTCTCATTGCAAAAATGTGAAAGGAAGTTTATTACCACGTAAGTGTATTCCACTAGAAAGCCATTTTATCTGTGTTGTCTATATGTTATACTCTATTGGGTCCGTTTTCACCCTATCCAATTAGTTTCATATGAGAGCCATGATGGTTATGATGTTTATAGCAATTACCATCTGTTTTGCTTGTGAATATCTATTAAAGATCATATGGAAAATAGATAACTCTCTTCACTTTCTGTATCTTTGTTTATCTTGTGTCGATACTCAAGTCTTTGTGGCTACTCTTTTCTACTCCAAATAACCAGTTTAGTCACTTCACGTGGTTGCTATAGATTTACATCATACCCGTTACCCTGATATGCCCAAAAAGCAGTTTAGCCACTCCTGATATGCATAAATGTGTATGAGAAGGAACCGCACCACCAATAGGTCCAGGATGATGCATGATAGATATTACAGTGATGTATAGTTTTCAAGAACCAGGTATTTCAACTGATATTGTGTCGTCTCGTTTCCTCTCAATAGTCTCATCAGTAGCACGACACCATTAAATTCAACTAGTGTTCTGAATGCCTGTTAGTTGTTACAATGATATATCTCAGGGCATGCGAATTTCCTAAAACAATTGTTAAGTCTGTTGATCTGTTCCCACATCTGGATTTGGCCATTTGCTTCTCAATATCTTTTAATCTATCCTTAAGGCTACCAACAACATTTTTTACGATAACAATGTAATAAGTGGTCTAATCACATACTCTATACCAAACGCGGATAAGCTTCTTGCGAAACCTGACCATTTTCTGCCATTCTAGCACTCAATTTCGCTTTGTATTTCTTAGGTTTCTTTGTTTTGCTTTATATACATTTCAGGTATTTACTGCTGCAGAAGTTCCAATCGAATGAGAAGAACTTTTTGTGGGGACTGAAGTTGATCCTAGAACCCAGAGTTTTGTTACATGGAATAGTTTAGAGTCGGTACGAAGAAATAAGGTTGGGCTAAAAGGTCCAATGGCCACACCTATTGGAAAGGGTCATCGTTCTTTAAACCTTACCTTGAGGAAAGAGTTGAATCTGTATGCAAATGTTAGACCATGCTACAGTCTACCTGGTTACAAGACTCGATATGATGACGTTAATATTGTTACAATCCGTGAAAATACAGATGCAGAGTACAGTCGTCTTGAACATCAGGTACAGGGGCAGAGGGGATGGGGTAGCTAGCAGGTGCTAGGCCCCTCCCAACTAGCCCAGGAAGCCATTTGTTGTATAGCCAAAATCCCAACTGTTTAAGTAATCCTTCCCAATTTTAGTGGTATTTTATTTTCTTTGTTATTTTCACAAGAAAAAGAAGGATAAAAGTTAGCAAACCAACCATCACTCTCATTCTTTCAATACCGATTAAAAAATTTCAATCATCTAATCAGGTATTCAATGATCTTTATTATTTAGTTTTCATCAATGATCAAAATTAATGATCAATTATACCTTATTTAATTTTGTTTGGAATCTTTGGGATAAATGAGTTGAACGCGATTTTTTTCTTTTCTTTTGGTACATTAATGATCAATTCAATGCTTATTTTGCTCTAAAGAGTAAAGACAATCATGGTTTACGGATTTGTTTTAGGCCATCCATGATTCCCCTTTAAATGTAATTGAAGTCCTTGCTAACTAATGTTAAATTTGAATGAATTAGTAGCAGCGGGTATGATTTCTTTGAATGAATTAGTAGCAGTTGGTATGATTTCCCTTTCAGAGAGAATTTTTTCTTCAATGATAACTATTTGTCTACTAATTGCCTCATTGCTATTATCTTTCTTGTATGCATATTAGTTATTTGTTAAGTTTTACTTTACGAATTGTCTAAATTCGAACAAAGAACTAGTACAGTAGTAGTATGTATGCTTTATGACTTACTGTGACTTTGAGTGTTTGATAGTTTGAGTGTTTAACATAGTCACACACTCACACTCACACTCACACTTTGAGTGTTTGACAGTTGACTCTTTGTTTGCGACTTTACTGACTTAGTTGATCACTTATTAAGATTTCAGAATTTTGATTATTGACTTGTCGATTACTTTTGTTATAGAACATCCACATCTATTAACTGTTTTGCGTCACTTGCACGTCACAACGATTGAAGTTCAAGTGTTCTAGGTCATTAGAAGTCTTATTTAGTTCAAGACGAAGGATTAAAGCTCAAGTCCTTAAGGTCATTAGAATTTATATGTTAATTGCTTATGTCGTTTATACCAGTTTGTTTAGTTTTGGGATACGAGTTTCTGAATTTTATTATCTATATGGTTCTTCATTTATATTTCTAGATCATCACGTTTCATTGTATTTCTTTGAACTATGTCGCGAGAATAAAATTTTTTTGGCCCCCCTTAACTTGAAATCCTGGCTCCGTCCCTGATCAGGTAAGTTTGGTTAATTATAAAATGGGTTATTTGCAATAAACACCAACACATTTTATAAGATAACTGGATTTTTAAACATTCATTCCGTGATAATCGGCTATATAGATAGCATTTTTCATAAGTGTAAAATTTTATAATAATGTTGAGTTTCTCTTTCATATTGTTAAGCTGTATAGAAGTTTTATTCTTGATTTCTTGTATAAGAACTGTTTAAATTTGTGTATAAAAGTGCTATAATTACAAGTTATAAAATGCTATAAACAGGACACAAGTATCTTTTAATGACCTTAAAATGCGCAAAAGAAATAAAGACAGGTGAATTAAAAAAATACGTTGGTACTTTATGCAAATAACCATGGTAAAGTAACAATGAACGCAAGTAATTAAAACCTTGTAACTAAATGTACGAGTTTTTGACATCAGGTGGCGCGAGGAGTAGTTGAAAGTCTTAAAATCATTACACGTCAGGCGAGTCTGAGGGTGGCTGAATATACTTTTTATTATGCCAAGGCTCATGGAAGGGATAGAGTATCTGCTATACACAAAGCTAACATTATGCAGAAAACTGATGGTCTATTTTTGAAGGTCTTCCCTTATAAAAGAGCTCAAGTTTTATATATATCACATCCATATTGTGTTAATACTGATTTTTCTTAACTTATAGTGTTGCCGTGAAGTTGCCGAGAAGTACCCTGAGATCAAGTACGAGGAAGTTGTCATTGACAATTGTTGTATGATGGTAAGAACTCAGCTCTCAGTTTTTTATACAGTGTCTTATCTTTATGCATTTTAAAGCTGATTATACTTCAATTTTACATTACAATGCATCTAGCAGCAATGTTATCGAGGTGGCCAATGGGACTGACTGTAAACGTTTTTTTTTCTCACAAAGTTCTTTACTTCTCAAAATTCCTATAATTGTTGTTAAATAGGATTACGAATGTTATATTAATTCCGTAAAATATGATTTTTTGAATACTGTGTTGTGAGATTTTAGGCGTTAAACTATACTTGGGCAACTTTGACCCGTTTGACTCATTAAAGAAAAATTATAAACTGAATTGCCTATCTGTAGAGTAAATTGGTTGAGATTGCCACCTTTTATATTTTTAAACAATTCAAAACTATGGTAATCAAGATGCATACTGAGATATATAAATTGCAAGAAAAAGAAAAAGATTAATGAAATTTCTTTTTAAAATACAGCTAGTGAAGAACCCAGCTCTGTTTGATGTTCTTGTCATGCCTAATCTTTATGGTGACATCATAAGTGATCTTTGTGCTGGGCTAATTGGAGGATTGGGTTTAACACCAAGGTACCTGCTTTTGCTTTTGTTCTTTTTTACATTGGGGCTCCCATTTGAAATGCCATCTTTTCATTTAACTTGATATTATTTACAGTTTGAACATTGGAAAGGGTGGTATTGCTCTGAAATCTGAAAAGTTGCCCAATTCAGAAACTTTGGCGATCTTTTCGATACAATAATTATCATGGCTAGAGGTAGCAAAATGGGCTGGCTAGTTAACGGGTCGAAACAGGTGATTTTGAGTGCCTTGAAACCTGTTGGGTCAGGTTACCAGTGGTTATGACTAGCAGTGGTTAGGGTTACGCTTGCAGTGGAAACGACAAGCTATCAGTGGTAACGAGCGAGGTAGCAGTGGTAACCGATAATAGTAATAGCAGTGCTTAAGGTTACGCTAGCAGTGGACACGTCAAGCTAGCAGTGGTAACGAGCGAGGTAGCAGTGGTTACGAGAATGACTAGCAGTGGAATCGATTAAAGCTAGCAGTGGTAACTTGATGTCGTAACAGCTAACCTTCGAGCAGTAGTCTAGCTTCATGCTTGTTTCTTTCAAGTTTGATTTATCAGTACTTGATTGTACCTCTTTAACTATTTTTACGCAGCAGATTTGGCAAATTTGGTGAATGTTGCCGCCATCAAGGCTGCTGTTGAAGGTCTTGAGAAATTAAACGCATCACAGTTGGAGTTTGCAAAGGACATAATAATAATGGGTACAGAATAAAACTATGTACTTATCCGAAGATTCAAAAAAGGTATGTACTTTTCTCATATAGAAACTTCCATGGAGCTACACTATCTCTTGACATGTGCATAATGTTTATTTTTGGCTGACTGCTTATCATGAAAGTGGTCATGCAATTGTTGCATTGAATACGGATGGAGCCCATACATGACTTTGGTGAGGAAATTTAATCATTTATCATACTAGACGAGACAAGATAGAATATGGTACATACATGAGACACACGTTTTTACCATTTTTATTCACAAACATCTCAGCAAAGCTGAAACCTCAAAAACAGAAACTTAGCTTATCATTTAGCAATTTGACCTTATACAAGTGAGGTTTTTGAGGCTTGAGAATAGACAGATTCTAACGACATGTAATGCAACAAAACACAATAGGGAGGAAGCTGCAGAGATTGCCAGGAACAAGCGCTACCAATCCGTCACCAAAAGCCAACGAGACTTGTAAAAGCTTCATCCGTGGTACATAGCTTCAAGCCTCACTGGTTCCACATTTACATCCTATCAATCGGCTCGGTCCTATCTTGGGTGAATGTCGTTCAACGTCGACAAGAGATTTAAGATTGCACTTGATCAATGCTTGAACAAAGTAGCATGTTTCATCTTCTCATATTCCCTTCGTGCACATCGACCACAAATGACTCCACCACTATAGTCCCCGGTCCGCCTTTAATAATTTCCGGTGGGCGGATATAATTGAAGAATAGTTCGAAAGAAAACATCGACAACCCCATATGCATCACGGACTCTTTAACCTCCTAGGATTCGGATAATATATAGATCAAAAGTCAACAAAAGATGAAACATTACCCTGAGTATGTGATCATCACCAATGATCCGAACGCTAAAGATATGATGGTTGTCATCAAGTAGTTCCAACCTCTCGGTACTTGTAGTGGCAGGAAGGCCAGACTTGACATCAACTTCTCTAAGGTTCTTGTGATAAAAGAAGTTGCCCAAAAAAAAGTTGCCCTAATAAGAAGTTGCCCCAAAAGAAGAAGTTGCCCAAATAGAAGTTGCCTAAAAAGAAGAAGTTGCCCCAAAAGAAGAAGTTGCCCAAAAATAAGAGGTTTACCCAAGCTTCAACGAACTCGATGTAGCTCCAATCTATCGCTTCTTTTGTGTACTCTTCTTGTTCCATTTTAAACACATGCTGCAACAAAGAATTCAACAAAAAAAACATTAGTAGAAAATTTTTATAATTACGATTTTCTAGTCTGATTGATAGAACCGAACCTGGTTAAAATGCTGTTGCAGTTTTTCATTTGTGAAGTTGATGCAGAACTGCTCAAAACTATTTCAAAATTAGGTTTTGTCAGCGTTATAGCATTCAAGTTCATGCATTATTACCTTAAGGTGGAATGAATTCTAATACACTACCTGTTATGCTTAAAACTCTCAAACCCATAGATATCAAGGACACCAATTAGTGACTTTGAGTTTGGATCCTGTCCAATTGAATTGTTTATCTTCTCCACAATCCTACAAAAGTAGTTTAGATTTTAGATTCTTATAAGGTATATAAGAGATTTATGTTTTACATATTTAATATATAACACCGGTCTTAAATTCTTACCAGTCAAACAAGCGAGAGTAGACAGTTTTAGCTAAAGCATCCCTACTCCCAAGTACAACTTCAGGATCTAGAGTTCTTGTGATAACTTCTTCTGGTGTCACCATTACACGTTTGATTAGTGCATCCTCTAAGCTCTTAGCATCACACCTGTCGAGACATGGTGGTCACCGAAATCAATATTCAAAAACCATCATTCAGCATGTAAGTTAGGAGGCCACATATCATAGTTATAACAAACAGATGTCAAAACTTACATAAGCAACTCAGCTGTCACATTCAGATGGAACCTAGATTTCTCATCTTTTAGCACCGAGGAGTCTATCTCCTCACCCTTTGCAAACTCGATATTACCAAGATGAATAATTGCAGCTACAACCCTGAAAATTGAATCTTGAAAGATCTCTGCACTGTAAGAAACCTAAAAGATAATAATGAAGATATATATAGGACACATATATATATATAAACTATTAACCTGTTCTTCTTCACAGATTCCAACAATGTCCATTGCCCTTCTGGTAGCAAGATACTGATGAGCATCACTTACACCCTCAAGTTCATTCGACTTTGACTGATTCAAGTAATGGCATGACTGTGGACTTTCCAATTTAAACTTAGCCATGTCCTGAAAATGGAGAAAAGGCTCTTGTAAGTATCGAGTATATTAACTGAAGTACTGAACAATTCATAAAATGTGTAAAGGGTTAAATAAATACCTCAGGTGGTGCAGCACAAAGAAGATAAAAGCAATGGTAGTTTCTTTCGGGATCTGATATCTGGCAGACACGAGATCCCTCAAGAAGGTAAGTTCGAATAGCTGCCCCCAATATCCTCCCACTCTTATCAAATTGTATCTCAACGAACTTACCAAAACTACTGTTTTGACATGCCATAACCAATATAGTGATAATTAGTTTCATAACTATAGAGAATCGAGTATAACACCATTACAAAATTCAGAGATTTGGAAGTTTAGGAATAATCATGCACCTCGAGTTGTTGTTCCTGACACTTTTTGCATTGCCAAATGCTTATAGTACTGGATTTGACTACAAAATTTATCACCAAAAACATTAATGAATACACATTTTTCCATATCATATCTTAATCAAGACTTCAAAAATCAAGCAAAAAAATTCGTGTCTTACTTCCAAAACTTGCTGCTCAACTGTGCGCCCTTCAACTCCAGATCGACCACCTAAATGTGCAAGATATCTCATGAGCATCTTTGTTGTTTCAGTTTTACTAATTGCTTTTTACTTCATTAATCATCGCCCTATTAATCATGTAAACCATGTTAGCTAAAGGAGCTAAATTACAGAAAGTGACGATACCAAAGTAGAATGTAAAAAATATAACTGTATGCAACATCGGCTACAACAAAAACGTGGGGACTAAGTTCTCCAAATCCTGCTCCTTTGTATTGTTCCATCATGTGGGTATCATACAGATGCGGCAATCTTTGAAATGGATTTATAGCGATTAAAATATTTCCAGTATATGTCTACAAACAAAGGATCGATAAAAGAAATATTACTATACGAATGCATTAGTTTTGTATACCAGAATAACTTTAAGGAAATACGGTTCGTGACATCTTACATAAATCTCATTGAGTTCGTATCTGGCTGCCAAATTTTGCAACACTCCCGGTTCATGCAAATATGAAAGCCTTGTCATGTCATATACACCAGTCCATTCTCTCGGTCTTTCCTAAGCTTTGGGACTTCATCTGCTGTTGCTCCAAAGAGGAAAAAGTTATCCTCACCAACTTCCTCCCTGATTTCGACATTAGCTCCATCTAGTGTTCCAATAATGAGGCATCCATTTAGTGCGAATTTCATGTTGCTTGTGCCACTAGCTTCCATGCCTGCTGTACTGATATGTTGTGAAAGCTCACTTCCTGGTATAAGAACCTCTGCTATAGATACGTTGTAGTTTGGCACAAAAACTATCTGAATATAGTCATAAATTCCCATGGTTAGTCCATATATTAATAAAAATTTGTGTGCAATTGAATCAAGAATTTATTAACAATGGTAATGGCTAAAGAGTGCTCTCTTTACCTTCAAGTATTCATTAACTTTAGGATCAGTGTTAACAACAGCACCAACATCATCCACAAGCTTTACAATTCTTTTGGCATTTGTGTATGTAGCAAATGCTTTCCCTCCAATCATGATGGTCCTTGGGGTCGTGTTTTTTCGCTCTTCGGGGCTCATTTCCTGTGTCATATTAGTTCCACGACAGCAAAAGACATATTAGAAACATCAAAATTCTGGCACACTAAGGTGACTTTCTGGGTATCAAATGGCACATGCATCAACAAATCAACACATTAACTCTATAATTCTAGATATTTTGAAGCTTAAAGTGTGATGGTTTAACGGATAAAAGCTGCATTAAAATAAAGTGTTTCCTATATCTTTTCGTATATTTATCTATATGTTTGCTAGAAATGGGATAACGCACCTTCAGTTTCTTGTACCTATAGACAACACCCAAAATGTTTAACAGCTGTCTTTTATATTCATGGATATGCTTCACTTGAATGTCAAACAAACTATTTGGGTCAATGCTTTCGCCTGTTACTCGAAATATGTATTCTGTCAATCTCTGTTTGTTGGCCATTTTAGCTGCGTCCCATTCAGCTTGAAGTTCTGGATTATCAGCAAACTATTTGAGAGAAATAATTAATATACATATCGTTGCGAGAATAACATATTCAATAACAGATAGGATAGCAACAAAAGGAATATATACCTCTCGCAAACCTACAAGGAGGTCTAGATTAGTCACCCACTTGTCTGTTTTCAACCATTTTGTTATAATTTCACTAAGTTCAGGGCTGCAAAACTTGAGCCACCGTCTAGGAGTTATGCCATTGGTCTTATTTTGGAACTTAGTTGGCCATATAGACATGTAATCTGCAAACAACTCAGCCTTTAAGATGTCACTGTGCAACTGTGCCACTCCATTAACCTATTATGAGACATATAATCAGGAGAATAAAAATGTTGTAATGAAGTAGCAGCTAAAACTTACAGACTAATATTATATAAATATTCTATGTGAAAAAAAAGTTAAAAAGACACAATAACATCACTCGCTATTACACATAAATGCATAAGTTAAATCGGTGATTAGATCATTTATAGTGATCGGAGATTCAGATATACTAACTTTTACAACTTAACTACTTTCAATGACTTTCAGCACTTATTTAAAATTGATGAACATAAATATAACAGATGTCAGCAAGTCACTAGATCAGAAAAACACATAAACAAAATATAGTAATGATTGATTATTAACGATATAATAACATCGGTGATTAGTTGACTGAATACATAATGAAACCAAATTTGATGGGTAGGCTGCTAATATAGTTGATCATTTAGTTATAGTTTTCGCAACATATATTTTCTTGATGATATACTATAAGTGATATTTAGCTAAGCCATGGTGAGTATAAGAGGGTGTATGGATTAGCTTGTTCGAAGAGCTTATGAGCTCAAAGTGTGTTTGGATATAACTTTGTAGCTTAAGCTAAATAAGCTCGATTTCATAAGCTTTTTCACATCGGCTTTTCCAGCTTATTTGTATTATTTACAAAGTTACCCAATCATAACCACAAATTTTCCGGCTTATTTTGAGACTTACAAGCTTATATAAGTTTATTATGATATAATAACCTTATGTAAGCCCATAAGTTTCAAAATAAGTTACATTAACTTTAGCTTATGAGATATAAGTCGAAATCAAATAATCTCATAAGCCCACAAATTAGCTTAAACAAACACCCCTTTAGATTCACAATTTACCAGTTTTGACCATTTTATCCTAGTTGCTACTGAAATCCACTATAACACCCTAGCAATAACAGTTAATGTAATTTGTAACCTAATTGTTGAACTACATAAATACTAACACGTATTTGGTGAATCAATACTTTCTAATTATTGTTTCAATTATGGTTTCTTAAAGCATCAAGTTTCAACAAACGCATTGGATTTTAGACCACAATTGGGGTGCAACAAAAGATACCACATTTGGAGTGGGAAGAAAGGATATCGAAGCTTTCTTATCAGAGCTTCGGCTAATTCATCGGGTGAAGAAGATAAATCAGTTAAAGATGAAGTGACTCTTACCAAATTAGCGAGAGATGGAATGGTCATCATACAACATAAAGTTTCAAGACTGCAAGAAACCATCGTCTCTCTGCCTACTGTTGATTTGGTCGGAGTGTGAACATACCATAAACAGATCTAGCAGACTTTGGTTAGTTCATAAATTTAGGCAGTTAGGTATTACTAACTCAAAAAGTTCCAGATAAAAGATCACATTTGAATCGATTGTAATCGCCAATTTCAGTTTTAGGATAATGGGGAAGGAGTGACGAAATTAGGGTTTGGAAAATATTTGGGGATAAATTGGCGGATAATGGGGAAGGAACGATGTTTTAGATAGATGCTTATGTAAAAATATGTGTGTTTTACAATTATGTAAAATGACCAAAACCCTTTTAAAAATACGGTTCTTGCATCGACTTTTGGTTCTTAAAAACAATCGCTTCTGTCTGGAATGACATGTCGAATGTGGTTGAGTTCTTAATAACGGTTTCCCCTGGTCTAGTTTCAAATTTAAAATAAAAGTGGTCATAAAGTGATATCGTCGGTAGCATGATCTATTGTGTCATTTACCCAATTTTAATTACTGGTGAAAAGTTTCTTTATAATCAATTCCCTCTTTTGACTAAAGCCTTTGAAACAAGCCTAGCTTTATACCTCTCAACACTTCCATCAGACTTATACTTAATTTTCCAAACCCACTTACAACCAATTGCTCTTCTCCCAGTAGGGAGTTCAACAATTACCCAAAAGTTATTTCTGTTAAGAGTTTCTATTTCAAGATTCATGGCATCAATCCATCTGTTATCTTTTATAGCTTTATAATATGTTTTATGTTCAATTACTTTTTTGAGACTAGTAGAAAACACATAATTTTCTTTACTCAACTTGCAATATTTAACAGATTTATCAATACCATATTTTACTTTTCCATCTAAAACATAATCGCTCAATTAAATAGAAATATTTGACTTTCTATTAGACTTTTTGGTGTAAGTTATGATATTAGCTTGTCTGTCTGGAGTTATCATTGGTGTTATAACAGTATCATGAAACATATCATTAAACTCTTGATAGTAATCATCGTCACCCTCAAATATTTTATCATTATCTTCAAGTGTAGCATTCTCCAAGTCTTCACTAGCTGCTTCAACTGTGACATCAGGATGCTTCGCCTCATCCTTTTTTATGTCATCAGCAGTACCTCCTAGTGAAGGCTGGTCTATGCCCTCACTAAATTCAAATTTTTTTACCATACTCCTTCTCTCTCTTATCATCATAGGGATCATCTGAGGTCCCTAGGCCAGAATTAAAAAAGTTTTAATTATTTGTATTTTGAAAATGAAATTCATAATCCTTGTTTTCATATGTATGTTTAAAAGGAAAAACATTTTCATAAAATCTCACATCTCTTGAATAAAAAACCTTTTTTTTTTCTAAACTGAACAACTTGTATCCTTTTTTATCATAAGAGTACCCAATAAAAACACATTTTTCTGACCTAGAAGATAACTTATCAGAATTGTTTAAAACAGTTGAAAAACATAGACACCCAAAAACTTTTAACGGATAGAGATTTGGTTCACATTTATAGATCAATTCATATGGTATTTTCCAGACAGCACAGAGCTAGGTGTCCTGTTAATTAAGTAAACAGCAGTTAGAACACATCAGACCACATGTTCAAAGGAATCCCCCCTGAAACATGAGGGCTCTAGCTACATTTAATAAGTGTCTGTGTTTTCTTTCTGCTAAACCATTTTATTGAGGGGTATAAGAACATTAAGTTTGTTGATGAATCCCTTTATCTTTACAAAATTTATCCGTATTTTGATTAACAAATTTAGTTCCATTGTCACTTCTAAACACTTTCATTGTTCTATCAAACTGATTTTTAATCAAATTATAAAAAGTAACAATATGTGAAAACACTTAAGTTTTCCCCCTTAACAAAAACACCCAAACAGCTCAGGAAAAATCATCAAAAACTGTCAGAGAATACTTATACCCTTCTTTGTTTTGCACTTTGTATGGACCCCAAACATCTAAATGAACAATATGTTCAACTTCAGTGGTTTGATGTTTACTGAGAGGAAAGGGTTCTCTAGTTTGCTTAGCCTTGTGACACACATAGCAAGGATCATTTTTTGATTCGTTGTTAATATTAAGTTTGTGTTTAAGAATATTCAGAACTTGATCAGAAGGATGACCAAGTCTATTATGCCATATACATTTAGATAAACAACAAGCTTGAATATTATGATTGATTAGTTTTTACTTGTATTAAGAAAATATAGTCCATTATTTTGATTACCAGTCCCCATCTGGGTCCTTAGAACAGAATCCTGAAGAATACAAACATCTTCATCAAAAATTGTTCTACATTTATTATCTTGATTAAGCTTGTGTACTGACAACAAGTTAACTTGATATTCAGGTACAACCAAGACATCGGTTATGATTAGTTTATCTGTTAATTTCAAGCTACCAATGTGAGTAACCTGAGCTTTAGTACCATTAGGATAACCAACTGTCATATTTAGTTTGGATACATCAATTACATTAAACATGTTTAACACAGTGTAAGTCATATGTTGACTTGCACCAGAATCAATAATCCAACCAATGTACAAATTATAAGTGCTTATGTTGGTATTATAATTAAAGAACCTAGAATGACTGAAACTTATAACACAGTTTATACCTGCAATATTTGCAGGCATACTGCTGCATCAAATTTGTCACTGATTAAAGCCATAAGCCTCTTATACTGATCATCTGTGAATGAATTAGATGAACTAGCAGGCCTATCCTTTGCCACAAGCAGATGTACTACTAGCATTGTTTTGATTAGGACTAATTTTCTTTTGAAAACCAAAAGGATATCCAACAAACTCAAAACACCTATCAGCAGTATGTCCATTCATTTTACAGTGTGTGCAGACCAAGTTTGGTCTATTTAGCCTTCTGAACTGATTAGTATTATTGTTATTGAAAGCAGTGTTCTTATTGGCAGACCAATTAGAGTTTCTAGGATTTGTCCTAGAAACAAAAGCAGTGTTATCAGGTTTAGAAGTACTATGATTAGAATTACTTCTGTGTGACTCATCCCTGGATAAGGTGGCAAATGCCCTTTTCACATCAGGAATAGGGTTAGTGGTGAGAATTATACTCCTGATAGGAGCATAAACCTCATCTAACCCCATGAGAAATTGCATAAGTTTGATGAGATTATTATGACCTTTTAAATCAGCTGAACCAGTACAAGTACACCCTAGAAGGCTGACTAGGGAGTCATATTGCCTCCACAGAGCATTGAATTTATGATAATATTCAGGGAGAGTTATTCTAGATTGAGTGAATGAATGGATTTTATAATGCATATTAAAGATTATGGAAGCATCTTGTTTATCATATGTTTCTTTTAATTCATCCAAAACATCTTTAGCATTTTTTGAGAAAATCTGACCAATAAACACATCTTGTGAAACACATCTAAGAATCCAAGAAAGAACCACAGACTTATACCTATTCCATTGTTCTTGCAAAAAACCACCCTGATCAGGTCTTGTTATCTTTCCATTTATAAAACCTAGTTTATTTTTAGCATGGATTGTTATAGTAATAGCAGCAGACCATACTTTATAATTCTACGGTCCTTCTAGTTTAAAACTTATTAAAGGTATACCATTAGTATCATTACTGTGCAAAAACAATGGTTCAAATTGATCAAGATGATCAGCATCATTAGAACCAGATGCCTTTTCCTTATACTTATCTTCAATAGCCATATTGAAGACTCAAAGGAAAACAAGAAAACAAAAAAACAATAGATACACCTTATATCACCTTCAGTCACAAACAATCCACCAATTATCCAATCAACCACCAACACAAACAATCCCTTAACCTATACTTTGTCTCATGCAATTTCTAGAAAACCTAAGAAATTAACCTAAAAGAAGGCGTAAGAGGTTGGTTGGTTCCCAAACAGTCAAGTTTAATCACACAAGCTAACCAATTGTGAATGGTCAACCGTAATAAACTTAAAGCATTTCGAAAGCAATACAATTAAGATCGAGAGGAATATAGTGGATTCTGGGTCGTTAAGTCCCACGGAGGATGAATGGTGTTTAACACGGACATATGTCGAATAATCACTAAGGATAGTGATCGATAAGGATTTTGGAATATTTATACCTAAAGAAAAGTTTTGTAAATTACAGGGGCTTAAATGCAAATTAAAGAAAATTGAAAAGCTAAAATATATTAAATAAACGCTATCACTATTTTTACAATGATGTTTTGTGATTTATAAAATAAAATAACTTAATAAACTATTTTAACTAAAGCGTAAACTTAAATTATCTAAAACGTGACTTAAAATGAAAGCGTCGTTATGTATAAAAATTACGCAAGTCTTGTGAGGAAAAGCGTAAAATTTATGAAATAAAAGTCCTACAAGTGTAAAACAATTTTCTTACTTAATATATGACAAAGAAAATTTTAGAAAAAGATTTATATTTTTGACTTTTATATTTTATTATGAATTAAATACTATTTTAGACTAAATAAATGATTAAAAATACTAAAACTATTAAGAAAAATCGAAACTTTTTTGTAAAATACTTTATACTAATACAAAGTTAAGAAAAATACAAAGTTGAAACAACTTATTGTAATAAGTGAAAATAAGCTAAAAGCTCGTATAAGCTAAAAATGAAAACAAGGTTATATATTAAGTTGTGCAAAGTTAAACGAGAAAAGACCCAAGGCGCCATGGTGAGGTGTGTGTGTGAGTGGGTGGCGTGGTTGAATCCAAAGAATGGCTTTTTTGCAAACTTTTATTTTTGATTTTTCTTTACAAACTTATTAAGTACACTAAAATAAGCAATTTTATAATCAGAACTTTTATGAAATCTACTAATAAGCTCAGTATGAGCTTATTTTTCTCAACAGTTGGCAAGAGAAAGAAATAAGCAAAAGATTAAGCCAAAATGGCTTATAAGCTAAAAAATAAGCTAAATGTAAAATGAAAATAAGCTAAATAACTTGTAGTATGCTAAAATGACAACTGAACAAGCTCAATGACTTAGAAATAAGCACTTAAACAACTTTTAAATAAGCACAAGTCTATCTGTTACACAGGACACTTTGTTTTTACTAGGCACCTTTAAGCTTAATTTTAAGCACTTAAATGAGCTTAAAATTGAAAATAAACACTGGACTTAACAAGATAACCGGATAAGCTATCAAAAAGCTAAAGTTCTCACGGTAGGATTCATTGGTGAGCTTATGAGAGCTTATAAAATTTTGGAAAACCATCGAGGATGACTCGATTATCTTGAGTAAAATGAATGAAATAAAAGCTAAGTGCGACCTACTCAAATAAGCTACAAAGTGGAAAACAAGCTTTGGATTAGAGAGTGACTAGGTGAGCTTCTCAAAAGCTAAGATGCACAAGCTAAAGCTAACTTATAAGCTCATGTGAGCTTGTGAAAGTAGATGGCTCACTGGTGCACAGGGCACTATTTTGACTTTTTTTATTAAACTGAAAGTTGACTTAAATGAACTTTAAATCAATCCTAAGCACTGATTATGATATATTAAGTTATATTAAGACTAGATTAAGCAATTATAACAACTTATGAACAAGAAATCACAATCATGGATCATGAAAATCAAACAGACAAGAAACAAGATGAAATCAAAAGGTATTTTGACTTTTTTAACAAATGACCACTGGTTTTTCTTGTTGAACTGAGATATTAGGACCTAGTGTGACAGATAACAACAATAAGCAACAACTCAATTACCCTTTAACACGGATAAACAAGCTAATCCAAACACCCCTTTATGAGACTGTTTTGGAACTTTTCAAAGCAAATCACATTAAAACCATGCCAATGATTCTGAGACCTCATGTTATCAATTAATAAGACTAAAGAAACACTAAACAACAACATTAACAACATAAAACCAAGAAATGATGATTATGCTATTAAAGCATTAAAATAAGATTTTGCTAACTACAAATTTAAAATAACAAGCAACCTGTTTTATTGTTTAATTGAACTTAACTATGACTAATGAACATGAACAAACGAAATTTAAGCTAATAAGCAACTCTAACGTAAAATGCCAAATTGGAATAAAAGGCTTACAAGATGGATTTGGTGAACAATGAGAACCAAGGAATGTGAACACACTTCCTATAGCTTCCCAAGCACTAAACCCAAGGCAATCCTTTATCAACCACCGCTCCAAATTTTGAACACCATTTCCATGGATTTTTATTTTAGCTAATTTTTTGTATTTTTGGTGTTTTCTCTTTTTGATACTAGATGACTTTTATTGTTTCTAAAAGCTTAAATAAGCTTTCTAGAGCTTACATGAGCTTATTCATCTTGACAAAGGCTACAAACAACATTTGAACATTCATGAGAATTTTGAACATGGAAATTTAGCATAAACGAAAACTTGAGTTAAAGCGAAATTTAAAGCGAAAAAGATTTACATTCACTTGAAATAACTTAAGCAGTTACTTAGAAAGCTTAAATTACATCGAACTTTGAAATTAACTAAAACGACATTTAAAAACTAAAATTACACTAGATATTTGATTACATTGCACCATTCTTGCTTTTAAAGCTCTTTTTCATCTCTGTCGACACCTCTGAGTATTTCCCACCAATCTTGAACCGTTGGATCATTCCAAATCATCATATTCGACAAATGGCAGTTTTGGCGCCAATTTTTCTTGAGCAGGTTTTTTCTAATTAAGGATTCTTGGACAATAGTGGAGGTGTAAGGGGTGGTTATCCAGCTGGTGAAATGAGGTGTAAAGGTTGGAATTTAAAACCATGGTGGTTTGATGAGTAACTGGTTTTGGGCGTGATAACGCTACACGCGTCGTTCGGGTCAAGGAAACTTCCTTTTCTTGAGCAAGTTTTATAACACCCTAGGCGATGAACCTAATCGTTGTAGTGTAGTAATTAGGGTAAGCCACGGTATTGATATCGTTCTCAGGGAATAGGAATGCTAGTAGGAGTTACTACGCTAAGGTTAAGGTTGAGGAAGATTATTTTTATCTTTTATATTTTATGAAAATGGAAAGGTACGAATCTCGGGTATTGGATTTGGGGTTGGTATTTCTCCGATTACTCTACTATTATCTAATTATCTAAACTAAGGTTGTGGGAGTCTATGTCTAATTAATGTGTGCTCGTATGATAGTTTAAAGATGTGTTTACTTAGTTTGTATTACTCCTTAATTATCTCCTATTGATGGTTGAGTGTCACGTCTTATTCTAGTTGCGTTGTGTCTAAAGTTGTAGGGTATCGTTTCTCCCTAACTCTTTAAACTTACCAAAGGTCTTGTCTACAAATCCACTTAGAGATTATAGACTCCTACTCTAAGGCGCTCTTCGGATGGTTTAGCCTACAATCACTCGGGTAATCATACTCTAAGGTTCACAAAGATGAATCAAGCATTAAGTACACAACGAATGACCTATCGCATTACTAGACCATTAATCAACTAAGATAAGAAACAACCAATCAATATTTAATAATTAAGTTTCATACTTCCTAAGCAAACACACAAATAAATTAGCGGACATGGAGAACATGCAAGCATACACACAAATAATCAAAGACATAATTGAATTAATGAAGTAAAGACTTATCTTGGTGTAAGATAGGGTTTAAAACCCTAAAATCATGCACAAGACACCTTAGGTTCGGTTTAGGTTTTACTCCAAGACTCTCCACACAAAGACCGAAAAATTCGGATTCTATATATAAGATTACAATTGCGGCGTCACCTTATGTTTAGTGGCCTTGTCGTGTCGCCGCCATTAGGGTTTCGTCTTGGCCACGTTAACCTTGCGGCGTCACCTTATGTCCGTGTGCCGTCCTCTTCGACTTTCGGCGTCGTCTCGATTGCATCTAGGCCGTCCGAGTAGCGACGGCTACTCTTTCACAACTAGACGCCGTCTCTTGAAAACACGAGTTTTGGGTTACGTCCGTCACAATAATTTTGGGACGGCGTCATGGCTCTTTTTGTGCCGCCTTATACTTCGACAGCTGTGAGTGTCTTGATTTCGACTTTGGCCATTTTCTTCATATATTCGCGCCTTTTGTCCAAATAAGTGCCATTCCAAGATTTTGCCTTCACGAGACCTAAAAGTGAAAAGGAACGATATTAAGTAATAACGGATACAAAGTGATCAAATAAGGACTTAAACGATCCCTCAAAATGGTACCTTTTAAAACCTTATCAGGGCGCGAATGTGTGAGAGAGACAAACAGTGTCTCTGGTTTTGACTTATATTGACCCGGTATTATTATGAAGGGGGGTCCAAAATGGGGGTCACAGGGATAATTGGCAGGGGTCAAGTGGTTTGGCTGGGTTTAAAATTACAAAAGGGGGCCATTTGGTTTTTTGTTTAATACAAGGACTAATTTTGTAATTCTGCCAAATTGAAGGACTGATCTTGCCCATTTTCCAAAGTTCTCACAAGGAAAAAACTTGCCAAATGTGAATAGTACAAGGACCATAGATGATTATTTTCCATTTTTAAATATCCAAGGACCATTTATGACAATTTTAAAAGTTTAGGGACCTAAGTTGTAATTTTGCAATTTTGAATTTCAAGGACTAATTTGACAACTCATGAATCTAGGGACTTTAAATGATATTTTTCTTTATTTTGATTTACGGGACCTGTTTTTTTCAACTTTTGAAATTTGAGGACTAAAGCGCCAATTATGCAAACTTGATATGTTTTCATCGATTTTGATATTTTGTATTTAAAACACATAAAACACTTGTTTGTGATATTTTTATCATTTTGATGCATTTCAGTGTTTTCGGATGTTTTGGCATTCTAAGCGGTACAAAAATGATGAGTATTTGAACACTCATCAATCCCCACACTAAGATATTGCTAGTCCCTAGAAATGTTTTGAGAAAAATTAATGGATTTCATCTCTTTACCAAAAGCCATTACATCCGGGTAGCCAAATGTTTCAGTTCAAGTAAGAACCTTTGTACAATGATAACCAAATGATTTTGAGCAAATCACCATTTGTAACGGATTTGATTTGTCTTTACGAGCCGTTTGCTTGGACTAATAACTCTTAGATAAATTATCAATATTATCTTTGGTGAGCCGATTACCAATTATGGATTTCAATCGCCTTTACCACAAGCCATAAACTTGCGGGCTGTGAACTTTTCACTAGTTAAAGATATGGTGGTGAACACCATACAATTTTGGGCAAATTGCAAGCCATAAGCGGATTTGAGATATCTTTACCAAGAGCCATTTGCTCTGGATTAGCCAATCCTTATGTGGGTTAGACATGGCGGATGATTACCATTTGTTGAGTAAGTGAAAACACTTACTCCAAAAACAATTTTGGCCAAAAGCGGGAATTGGGTGGAATAATTACATGATAAAATTCGTGAGAATTCCCCACACTTATAAATGAATATTGCCCTCAATATTCAAAATACTGCAGTTATGCGAAACATAGAACATAAAAGGGAAATATTACGACCATTATTTTATTTTTGATATATACATTTTTTTAGAGAGAGGTTTATATACAACAATGAGCAACTCCCCACACTAGGGTGATACTCACGGGTGAAAACCATGTGGTGTGTACTCTTCGTTTTTGATTCCGAGTCGCTAGCTTGACTCGATCCCGCATTCATTGGTTCATGGGGAAAGTTTGTAGATCCGGGACAATCACAGGTGGAATGTCCTCTCCAAAATAGTGCTTTAATCGATGACCATTTGCTTTAAAATTTGGACCATCGGGCTGAGATAACTCAATGGTACCATAAGGATAAACCTTAGCAATAGTAAATGGACTAGACCGGTAGGACTTGAGCTTTCGAGAATATCTTCAATCTAGAATTGAAAAGAAGGACTCGATCACCGACGTTGAAAACGGTTCTTAATTTTAGGTCATGAATCTTCTTTGTCTTTTGTTTGTAGATCAAAGAGTTCTCGTATGCTTGATCACGGAGTTCATTTAGTTCATTCATTTGAACTTTTCGTGATCACCAAATGTCTCGAATATCGAAGTTGGCATGTTTTAAGGCCCGGTATGCCTTGTGCTCAAGCTCAATCGGAAGATGACATGCCTTCCAGTACACTAGCTTGTATGGAGTACATCCGATGGGTGTTTTGTAAGTCATACGGAAGGCCCAGTCGCGCGCAATCCGGTTTATCCGACCGGGATGCACGGTTTTCGCCTCGTCCTTTCAAGAATTCTTTTAATACCACGGTTGGAGACTTCCACTTGCCCACTTGTTTGGGGTGGTATCGATGAATAGGCGGTGGGTTACACCATACTTTTGCATGACACGATCAAATTGGTCATTGCGAAATGTGTACCACGATCACTAATTATAGCTCGTGGAGTTCCAAACCTAGCAAAAGAGATTTTAAGAATTTTACAACTACTCGGGCATCATTGGTAGGTAAAGCTTTCGCTTGAACCCATTTTGACAAATAGTCATGACCACAAGTATGTATTTGTTTCCTCGAGATGATGGAAATGGCCCCATAAAATCAATGCCCCGGATGTCAAATATCTCACACACTTGAATGGCGTTTTGCGGCATTTCATTTCTTTGTGAGATATTTCCATAACGTTGACAAGCGTCATGGGCTTTGACAAATTAAGTGGGCATCCTTATAGATAGTGGGCCAATAAAACCGGAATCAAACACCTTTTTGGCGGTGTAATTTGGACTATGATGGCCCTGGTGGGTCCAAGATGGCAAGCTTTGAGAATGTCAAGAGCTTCTTGTCCATAAACACACCGTCGGATGACTTGATCCACATATTTTTTGAATAAGTAGGGTCGTCCGAGTAATGTTTAACATCCTTGAAGAATTTATTCTTACATTGGGTCGACTTCCTTTCACTATGAAGTTACCCGCATGGTAATTTGCGGTCGAGAAACCATGGGGTAGAAGAGTTTCCACGAAAAGAAACCGCATTGAGTGTCTCGAGGAAATGTTTCATTTATTTCCTTTTCTCGAAAACATCTTGGTGAGGGTTTCTAGGCGGACGAGATGATCGTGACGGGTTCTCACTCCTTTTTATCACGTATAATGATATCAAATTCACGGAGGAGAGAACCCAACTGAGCAATCTCGGCTTTGCATCTTGTTTTGCAAAGAGATATTTGAAACCTAGTGATCCGTGATACACCACACATTTGGTCAAGATTAAATCGGCGAAACTTCTTAAATGCATACACCATGACTAATAGCTCTTTTTGTAGTAGTGTAATGGGTTTGAGCTTGATCATAGTTTTACTTGCGTAGTGGATAGGTGAAAATGCTTGGATCTACGTTGCCCAGGACCGCACCGATAGCAAAATCACTTGCATCGCACATGAGCTCAAAGGCAAGTCCCACGGGAACAGCGAGAATGGGTGCTTGATGGCTTTTCTTTAATGTTTCAAAAGCTTGATGCACTCGGTGAGAAGATAAAAGGAGCATCTTTTTCAAGAAGATGGGTCATAGGTCAGGCGATTTTAGAAAATCTTGTATGAATATGCGATAGAAACCGGCATGACCTAAAAACTCCTAATACCTTTGACGGTAGTAGGATGAGGCGGTTAGCAATAACATCAACTTTTGCTCTATCGACCTCAATCCCATTTTTGAAATCTTATGGCCAAGGACTATGCCTTCTTTGACCATAAAGTGGCTCTTCTCCCAATTTAGACAAAGATTGGTGTCTTCACACCTTTGAAGCATTTTATCTAAATGGGAGACATGTTTGAAACGAGTCCCCAATGACCGAGAAGTCATCCATAAACACCTCCATTGTTTCCCGATCATGTCGTGGAATATGGCCATCATACATCGTTGGAGCGTGCGGGAGCGTTACATAAGCCAAAAGGCATCGCGTCTGTAGGCAAAAGTTCCGTATGGGCGGTGAATGTGGTCTTATCTTGATCACGTGGATCAATGGAATCTGAAAATAACCCGAGAAACCATCCAGAAACAATAGTACTCGTTCCTGCTAATCTCTCAAGCATTTGGTCCATGAAGGGTGAGGAAAATGGTCTTCTGGTGGCGTCATTCAACCCTTAATGTCGGAGAGTTTCAAGCAATTGCTTGCTTGTGTGACTTCAAGACCTTTATGAGAGTAGTCTTTTCATCTTTACTCAAATCTCGAGCAATAATGACCGGTAATTTATCATCTCCTTCAAGAAATGCATACTCGAGATGAGGCGGTAAGTCCTAAGTTCGACTTGGAAATTCTTGATTTTCTCAACCGACTTGATTTCCTTGTTATGAAGCTCGACGGGAGGATTGATGATGATGGATCATCATTAAGCAACTTCTCAATGAGAAGTATATCCCCCTCGATGTCGATAGGAGCGTGATCAATTTCCCATGGAACAGAATCACTAGACAAGTAGGCTTCAATCTCTTCCAAGATGAAGTCACTTTCCTCAAATGGGGTAAGAGAAGGAGTAGAATTGGCAATGATGGGTTGAGATGAATGAGTGAGATTATCACTCGAAGAATTATGATCATAACCAAGAACTTCTTGAGAGTAATCTTCAGAAGCAACATCAATGATATCTATTCGGTTAACCGACTCAGAATCATAGTTTGCGGAGTACCTCGAAGTTTGATCAAGGTTAAAGTGACGACTTCATTACCAACACGTAATGTGATTTCTTGCTCAAATACATCAATGAGAGCACGACCGTTCTAAGGAATCCTCGTCCAACAATGAGAGGAACCCGATGATCGGCATCAAAATCAACAACCACGAAGTCGGTGGAAAATGAAACTTTCCTACTTTCAACACGTCCTCGGCAATGCCAAGAGGACGGATATTGTACGATCGCAAGCTCGAGAGTCATGCATGTAGGAGTAAGTTCCTAAAGAAAGTTTCTTCCATCTTGAATAAGGCATCAGTTGATGCTTGCACCAAGATCGGCTAAGGCAAAGCATTCAACCATTCTGGAAATACACAAGGTAAGAGAATTTTCCGGGATCTCCAAGCTTTAAGAAGCTTCTTGGGATAATTGCGAGGCGGTTCGTTCGGAGGAGTTTTGCCATTTCAAATAGCTTTTCCTTGTTGCTTAACATGTGTTTGAGAGTTGATGCAAACTTGGGCATCGGCATGATAGCATCCATAAAGCTTATGTCAAAATGTAGTTCTTGGAAAATTTGAAAAATTTATCCATTTGATGGTAGCTTTCACGGACTTTTGCTCATTCAAGCGTGATGGGTAAGGAATAGAAGTTTTGGATTTGGTATTTTCAGCGAGACTACTTGGAGGTTCAAAACAACTCTGGATTGGATTTGGGTTTCGGAAAACTTGAGGTTGGACATTGTTGGTACCTCCGTTATTAATAGGAAGTTCCTTGTCCTTTGTTGCCTCGAGTTCACTTTCCACTACCTTCGGAGAGAAGAAGAAGAGGTAGTAGGAATAGCGGGTCCATTGTATGAAACACCACTTTTGGTTATGATCGCCTTTGCATCGCCCCTCGGGTTAGCGATCGTGTTGCTCGGAAGTTTTCACGAGCCCGACGGTTGATCATTTAAAGACTTCTTGAGATCGTGATCGGTGAGCAACAACTGTTCATTTCATCTTGGGATTTCATGAATTGCTTCAATAACTCATCGGATGATGGTCTTGGAGGTGTGGAGGGAAATTTTGAGGTCGGATGTTTTGATTATGACCTTGTTGTTGAAAATTCCCTTGATTAGGATTCACATTTCCACGAAATTGATTCCCTCGATTGAAATTGTTTTGATTAAGGTTTCCTTGATGTTGGAAACCTTGATTGGGTCCGGATAGAAATTACCTTGGTTTTGATAACCTTGGTTTATTCTAGGTTGGTTCGATTCGGTTTTGTATGTTAGGATTACGGCTAAACCGGGTGGTGCACGATAAGTATTAGCACGGTAGTTTGGTTCATTTGAGGACGGTATTGATTACCTCCACGATGTGAAGTCTGGCTATAGCATTGGCTTCAAACGGACTACCATCGGTGGCGATCTGGTTGTAGTATGCATGGGACCACCACAAGTAACACAAACTGACTTTCTTCACTTCACCATGTGATGGTGTCTAAGTGAAAGTGACTTTCTTTTGGTTAGCAAGAACCAAAGCTTTGAACAATATCTGTGAGTTTGTTAATCTTAGCATCGGTGCTAGATGTACTCACGGAGATGAAGTAGAAGGTCCAAGCATTATCTTGAGTCGATATGTCTTTGTCTTGGAAAGGCGGACACAGGACTTGTTTTCAATGATTTGCAAGGCTTCTTTGTGGTCTTGCTCAAGAAATTACCTCCCGCGGAGGCATTTAAAGAGTCTTGGTCACTGTCTCGGACCATTGTAGAAAGTGTCCATTTGCATTAACTCGGTAAAACCATGATGCGGATACTTGCGAGTAATTCTTTATAACGATCCCATGCCTCCCGAATGATTCATCAAATCTTTGAGAAAATTTCATTATCTCATTCTTAAGACTTGTAGTTCGGGATGGAGGATAGAATCGTTAACAAACTTAGTGACTAGATCCTCCCATGTCTCAATGGAGCGAGGGGTTGTTTCTCGAGCCAATTCAAGGCTTGTCCTACAGAGAATGGGAACGAAGAAGCTTAATTGCTTCATGTGGGACATTCTTGTATTTGATGGTAGATGCAATCTTGTTAAACCATCGAATGTGTGCATGAGGATCATCCCGCTCAAAACCATAAAATTGGCTTTGGGTTGCAGTTAAGCAACCGGTTTTGAGCTCAAAGGTATCGACCACGATGGTTGGGACAATAATGGCATCTCCGTAACCTCGATGGGTGCTTGGAGAAGCTCATTTATCTTCGCCATTTCGACGGGGGTGGTGGTGGTAGGCGTTCCTCGATCGCGGTGAAGGCGAGCGTCCTCTCGTCTCGAGGAATATTTACAAGCTCGGCGGTGGACATGTAGAATCGGAAGAGCAGTGCGCATGCACTAAGTATAAAATCGGTTTTCAAAACAAATGCGAGGCAAAGCGACAAGTGAACTTAAACCAATAATCACAAATGAAATGGCTTCTTTGAAAAGGTACACCAAATCACAAGGACACAAAGGCAAGTTTTAAATCATTGTTGGGAACTTATTAATGGTCGTACCCCAGTTAGGTAGTACACTGCCTTGATTTGCGGTGGTTGATTTTTATGTATTTATTAAGTACCACTGAAAAGACGTAGGTATGGATATGTGCTGATGGTTTAAAACTTTTGGACAATATTTTTGGTATCGTCTCGTTTAACCAAATCGTATCTCTTTAAAAATCACCTTAAAGGAAACACAACCTAGAAAACGTTACGATTGTTTTGTTGTTTTATATTTTGTTTGGTGTTGTTAACACTTTAGGAAAAGTGTTAATGAACTTTTGATTTATGATAACTTTACAAAAATCATTTACAAGCGATGGTATATGTGCAAGTCACGATCCAGCGCTTTAAAACACGCTTCTGACCTCCCGTGGCGCCAAAATTTGGTTGGTTCCCAAACGGTCAAGTTTAATCACACAAGCTAACCACTTGTGAATGGTCAACCGTAATAAACTTAAAGCATTTCGAGAAAGCAATACAATTAAGATCGGAGGAATATAGTGGATTCACGGGTCGTTAAGTCCCACGGAGGATGAATGGTGTTTAACACGACGGATGTCGAATAATCACTAAGGATAGTGATCGGTAAGGATTTTGGAATATTTATACCTAAAGAAAAGTTTTGTAAATTACAGGGGCTTAAATGCAAATTAAAGAAAATTGAAAAGCTAAAATATATTAAATAAACGCTATCACTATTTTTACAATGATGTTTTTGTGATTTATAAAATAAAATAACTTAATAAACTATTTTAACTAAAACGTAAACTTAAATTATCTAAAAACGTGACTTAAAATGAAAACGTGCGTTATGTATAAAAATTACGCAAGTGCGCAAGGAAAAACGTAAAATTTATGAAATAAAAGTCCTACAAGTGTAAAAACAATTTTCTTACTTAATATATGACAAAAGAAAATTTTAGAAAAAAGATTTATATTTTTTTGACTTTTATATTTTTATTATGAATTAAATACTATTTTAGACTAAATAAATGATTAAAAATACTAAAACTATTAAGAAAAATCTGAAACTTTTTTGTAAAATACTTTATACTAATACAAAGTTAAGAAAAATACAAAAGTTGAAACAACTTATTGTAATAAGCTGAAAATAAGCTAAAAAGCTCGTATAAGCTAAAAATGAAAACAAGGGTTATATATTAAGTTGTGCAAAGTTAAACCGAAAAAGACCCAAGGGCAGTTGGTGAGGTGTGTGTGTGGTGAGCTGGGTGGCCAGGGTTCGAATCCCAGCAATGGCTTTTTTGCAAACTTTTTATTTTTTTGATTTTTCTTTTACAAACTTATTAAGTACACTAAAATAAGCAATTTTTATAACTGTAACTTTTTATGAAATCTTCTAATAAGCTCATTTTGAGCTTATTTTTCTCAACAGTTGGCAAGAGAAAGAAATAAGCAAAAGATTAAGCCAAAATGGCTTATAAGCTAAAAAATAAGTAAAATGTAAAATGGAAATAAGCTAAATAACTTGTAGTATGCTAAAATGACAACTGAACAAGCTCAATGACTTAGAAATAAGCACTTAAACAACTTTTAAATAAGCACAAGTCTATCTGTTACACAGGACACTTTGTTTTTACTAGGCACCTTTAAGCTTAATTTTAAGCACTTAAATGAGCTTAAAATTGAAAATAAACACTGGACTTAACAAGATAACCAGATAAGCTATCCAAAAAGCTAAAGTTCTCACAGTGGGATTCACTGGTGAGCTTATGAGGAGCTTATAAAAAATTTGGAAAACCACTGAGGATGACTCAGTGTATACTGAGTAAAATGGACAGAAATAAAAGCTAAGTGCAGCCTACTCAAATAAGCTACAAAGTGGAAAACAAGCTTTGGATTAGAGAGTCAGCTAGGTGAGCTTGTCAAAAAGCTAAGATGCACAAGATAAAGCTAACTTATAAGCTCTGTGTGAGCTTGTGAAAGTAGATGGCTCACTGGTGCACAGGGCACTATTTTGACTTTTTTTATTAAACTGAAAGTTGACTTAAATGAACTTTAAATCAATCCTAAGCACTGATTATGATATATTAAGTTATATTAAGACTAGATTAAACAATTATAACAACTTATGAACAAGAAATCACAATCATGGATCATGAAAATCAAACAGACAAGAAACAAGATGAAATCAAAAGGTATTTTGACTTTTTTAACAAATGACCACTGGTTTTTCTTGTTGAACTGAGATATTAGGACCTAGTGTGACAGATAACAACAATAAGCAACAACTCAATTACCCTTTAACACAGATAAACAAGCTAATCCAAACACCCCTTTATGAGACTGTTTTGGAACTTTTCAAAGCAAATCACAGATTAAAACCATGCCAATGATTACAGACCTCATGTTATCAATTAATAAGACTAAAGAAACACTAAACAACAACATTAACAACATAAAACCAAGAAATGATGATTATGCTATTAAAACTGTTAAAATAAGATTTTTGCTAACTACAAATTTAAAATAACAAGCAACTGTTTTTATTGTTTAATTGAACTTAACTATGACTAATGAACATGAACAAACATAAATTTAAGCTAATAAGCAACTCTAACAGTAAAATGCCAAATTGGAATAAAAGGCTTACAAGATGGATTTGGTGAACAATGAGAACCAAGGAATGTGAACACACTTCCTATAGCTTCCCAAGAAGCACTAAACCCAAGGGCAATCCTTTATCAACCCTGCTCCAGCTTTGAACACCATTTCCATGGATTTTTTATTTTTAGCTAATTTTTTTGTATTTTTGGTGTTTTTCTCTTTTTGATACTAGACTGATTTTTATTGTTTCTAAAAGCTTAAATAAGCTTTCTAGGAGCTTACATGAGCTTATTCAGTCCTTGACAAAGGCTACAAACAACATTTGAACATTCATGAGAATTTTGAACATGGAAATTTAGCATAAACTGAAAACTTGAGTTAAAACTGAAATTTAAACTGAAAAAGATTTACATTCACTTGAAATAACTTAAACAGTTACTTAGAAAGCTTAAATTACATGGAACTTTGAAATTAACTAAACGACATTTAAAACTAAAATTACACTAGATATTTTATTACATTGCACCATTCTTGCTTTTAAAGCTCTTTTCATCTCTATCGACACCTCGAGTATTTCCCACCAATCTTGAACCGTTGGATCATTCCAAATCATCATATTCGACAAATGGCAGTTTTGGCGCCAATTTTTCTTGAGCAGGTTTTTTCTAATTAAGGATTCTTGGAAAATAGTGGAGGTGTAAGGGGTGGTTATCCAGCTAGTGAAATGAGGTGTAAAGGTTGGAATTTAAAACCATGATGGTTTGATGGGGGTCACAGGGATAATTGGCAGGGGTCAAGTGGTTTGGCTGGGTTTAAAATTACAAAAGGGGGCCATTTGGTTTTTTGTTTAATACAAGAACTAATTTTGTAATTCTGCCAAATTGAGGGACTGATCTTGCCCATTTTCCAAAGTTCTCACAAGGACCAAACTTGCCAAATGTGAATAGTACAAGGACCATAGATGATTATTTTCCATTTTTAAATATCCAAGGACCATTTATGACAATTTTAAAAGTTTAGGGACCTAAGTTGTAATTTTGCAATTTTGAATTTCAAGGACTAATTTTGACAACTCATGAATCCCTAGGGACTTTAAATGATATTTTTCTTTATTTTGATTTACCAAGGACTTGCTTTTTGACACTTTTGAAATTTGAGGACTAAAGCGCCAATTATGCAAACTTGATATGTTTTTCATCCGATTTTGATATTTTGTATTTAAACACATAAAACACTTGTTTGTGATATTTTTATCATTTTGATGCATTTCGAGTGTTTTCAGATGTTTTTGGCATTCTAAACGGTACAAAAATGATGAGTATTTAGACACTCATCAGAGGTGTTACAGTGTACGCAATTCCAGCAATAATTTGATCAAGAAGATCAATCAAAGCAACCAACAAGCAGCGGAAACCAGAACCAAAATACCTGAAATAAACACAAAAAACATAATTAGAAAACAAAAACAGTGCATACAAACATCAAACACCAAGAAAATAAAAAATACCAATTGAATCAAACAAATATAACTCTAATCCTGAATTAGGGTTTGACACAGAAAACCCTAATTTAGACGACACACCAACAAAATCAAGATCTATGAAACCTTGATTATACGCAACTGATTAACACTTGTTAATCACCAACAAGAACACTGAACAAGAACCCCAATTTTTAGAAAACCCTAAAATTGATAACTATCAATTGACCATCAATTGCTACCCAAAACGCTTAATTCAATAGCCGGTTAGTCAATTAACTTTTAGATCGAGTAAGATCGATCAAGAATAAAAACCCTAAATTTAACGAAATCCTAATTTTTAGGAAAACAGATTTTGATCAAAGCTCTTCGTAACAAAGCCAACCTGGCTCTGATACCATGTTAAAATTGTACAAAGGGATGATCAATCACAACAAAAACAGTTTATACCAAGATTAAAACTATGAGTATCAACCCAACCTACCTCCCCTTATGGTTGATACTAATCACGATAAAGAATCTGAATACAAAGAAATCGACTAACAGCTATGACAACAACTGTGTAAAAATACACACGGATAGAAACCCTAAAACTAATCAGAATGAAGAGATATGAGTCCTTATATAGGCTTGACCAAGACTTGACTTGAAGATATAACTTGACACTGCAACAACCCTTGAACTTCCATCAAATTTGCACATTAGCCCCTTCAACTTTGATCCACTTGATATATAACCAATCTGCACATTAAAACAATACAAAACAAGAATATACAAATGACAATATAAGCCCTCAGCTTATATCATTCAACACTTATAAAAAAGATTGGGATTGAAAATGTGTATAAAAATGGATAAGTTTTTGGGTTTGAAAAGTTAAGGTATTTATAAAGTTAAAATTAAATAAAATAAATAAATAAATAAATTATAGTCCCTTCGCTCAGCCCAGCTGGCTAGATTTTTTTTTTTTTTTTTTCAAATTGTGGCATATTTATTTGGTCGTGCATATAACCAAAACTTTTCAAAATTAAAAGGTGGATCCGGGGGTAGGGGTTAGTTTGAGGAGACCGACTATACCATATACTCTCATTACTAGCAGTCTATGAATTGAGAATGTTGTCAAATCTTAAAATGAGAAGGCATTTTATGCAATATTAGTTTGTATTATATGTGTATTATCTTGTATTCTTTATTTTTGGATGATTATTAGTAACATTAATTAGATATTGACCAATTAAATTTTTTATATGTGTTTACGTATCTAGTGTTTAGTATTTGTAATTGCTTAAAATTTATTTTTAAAAATCTTTAAAAAAGTTTAAAAAGAAGGTATAAAATGTTTTATATGTAGTATAGTTATAAATATAGGCATGTTTGGCTCGAGATATTGAGGAAGATTATGGAAATTTAAGATTATTTTGTCGAAAAATAAGCTTTGGTCAAGAAATAAGCTTTGTTTGGCGAATTGTAGATTATTTTAGGGAAATAAGTTCTCAAAACAGCTTTTAAAAGATTCTGGAGATTATTTTTCACAAATTATGTCATTTTACACGTTTAATCTAAAAGTACAGCTAGTTTGCCAAACACCACTAAAAAGCTACAATTTTAATCTTTTTCAGCACCAGCTCCAGCATCAGCAACATGACCAACATCAACAACATCTATTTTTGCCAAACAAACTAATAGATTAGTGGAGAAAAGTTCAATAAATATCCAATATTTTCTAAAGATCCGATGAATCAATCTTGGCCATCCATTTTTTGATAGAAAAATAAACTTTCACCTTTTTTAAAAAAGAAATATATATCTCGCAAACCGTTAATCGTTACGCAAAACGGATCAGACTATCGCGATAAGATTTAAATCATCTTTTCGATAAACTTTCGACAATATTTTTTCCTGTTACTTCTAAAAAATCATATGTGATTTGTATCACAAATCACATGTAATTTATGAAACACACGTGATTTATGAAATCACACATGTGATTTATGAAATCACATGTGATTTGTGATACAAATCACATGTGGTTTCCAGACGTAACTAAAAAAAACAAAAAAAAAAGTCGAAAGTATATCGAAGTGCCCGTCTACGGAAAGATAAAAAATATTCGTCGCGATGGTGTAATCTTTTTCACTTGACGATTTACCATTTGCAAGATATTTTATTTTAAAAACGAGATGAAAAGTGGGGTTTTTTTTTTTTTTTTTTTTTTTTATTTTATTGAAAAAATGAATGAAGTAGAATTGATTATTTTGATCTTCAGATAATTTTTGTTTTACATTAATTTTTTTTAAGAATAAAGAGTCGCTTTTTTCTATCTAGCCGTAAATTTGGGCCCAATGACTTACGACCACAATTAGCCCAATACGATGAAAACGAAACATTTTCAAATCTTTTATATAATAAAACAAGTCCCTTAGTGCGAATTTTTCATTTCAAAAAAATCAAACCATACCTTATTTGGTAATAATTTTTAAATTTTTATTTTTTTTGAATTATGAAAAATAATTAAATCTAATTATTTCTTAATTTGGCTAAAAAATCTTTAAAAACGTTTTTTTAGTCACATGTATAAATAAACTTAAAACACATATGGGTCTGAATGCTATTTTTCATAATTCTAAGCAAAAAGTGTAAATTTTAAAAAAAAAACACGGTGACTCCCTCTCGTCACCCACATTCATTCACCATTCATCACTTCCAGAATATATCCACCATTACCTCCATAAACCCGATCCCCAAATTCAAACCCAAATTGTTTTTTAAATAAAAATTCCTCTAATTCAAGCATTTGTTTAATTTACTACAACCTCCAATCTGGTATCCATGCGTCACCAACAAATTAGACGATGATAATTTTTAGATAAGAGTTATAGTACTTCCGTGAATATGTTTAGATGAGAAATATTCATCAGAGGACTTTACAGGTGAGCTATCAAAGCCATTGAGTTTAACAGATGGTACCTGAGTGATTAAAGAAGATTGTAGTGTTGTTGTGTGTCGAATATTTGATGAAAGTCCTAAAAGAAGTAGGTGTGTAGATGGTGATATTGGGTTGCTAGAAAAAGATGAGCATAATGTGTGTAGAAGTTCTGTGTCTTCGACATGTTCAGATCAGGTAATTGATAAATGGCTACAGTTTGTATTCAAGTTTATCTGTAATGCTAACATGTGCAGAGATTTTTTTCAAGTCAAATTTGCAAATTGAAGTAGAAAAGCTAAGACTTGAGTTACAAGATGATGTCTATATGTACAATCAGGCTTGTGACGAGCTGGTCCATACACAAACCAAGGTCAGGCGTCATTATTTATTCTTATAGCTTCCATATAGGGGACAAAATGGGTAGGGATGTTGGGTAGGTTGATGGCGTTATATTGAGTGCTTTTTGGTCCGCGATTTCTAAATTTGTATCACTCTTTTGAGGCTGGAATGGATGTTAGATTTTTCAAAATTGGTTATGGGAAGCATGTCAATACAGTTGTACAAAAGTTTATATGTAATGTACCAAATGTAAACTGATTTTGAAAAGTTTATACTATGTATATGTAGTGACATGCTTCCCCTCTCTTACCCTCTCTCCGCTATCATAAGCTCAGTTTACATAAGGTACTCACGTATCCATACTATGTTTATCATAAAAATATCAAGGTAAATAATGTTTGATAGGTTCGGGTTGCTTCGTATTGGGCATTGGTCATGTTGCAATATAATGCATGCACTATTTGACTTAGTGCAATATATCTGTCATGACTCCTTAAAAGTGTGTGCCTAGAAAGTTTTGTCTCAAAGGAAAAGCCAATGCAATTCTGACTTCCGATAGTGACCTCATTGCTTACGGATGCAAGAAGGTAATTTCTTAAAACTAAATTATTTTTGGGTTTGACTTTAATTTGTTTTACATACTGTTTTTTATTTAATTAAATTTGCATTTTATTTTTAAAAGTTTCTATACTTTAAAAACTTTTTTACAAAATAGTGTACTAGAATGTAATTTCATTAAAAAATACAGACTTCTTAATGCAGGAACCTATTTTAATTGTATTACAATTGTAATTCTAATCTAATAAGGACTTAACTGAAGCATTATAAACTCAATTGATTAACCAGGATCAGTTTATGTTTACTACTTTGTATTTATGCGAATACCAGCATTAGGGGCTATCAGCTTCAAGTTAAAAGGTATTAGAGTATTTTGGTTTTATAATAATGTTCCATGCAGTTAAATAGACTAGACATAGCAAAGAATGATTAAATGGAGGTCGATAACCGATACGTTCCACCTTGCCATAAATAAAGGAGATCCCAGGTATATCGAGACATTTTAGGTTTGACCAGTTGACATAAGGATTAATATTGAATAGTTATTTGTGACTTTTCTTATAGAAACCCTTCTCCACAAATAAAAACATATAGGACCAATTGAAAAGATTCGTAACAAATTATTGGAAATTTGCATGAAAGGTTTTAAAGTAAGTGGCTATAATTTCACTATTCCAAAATATTGCATTCTACTTTAATGGTGATTTTGGATTGGGTGGATAAAGGGATTTTAGTGTATCGTGAGTTCATTTATAGAGACGATATTGACCTGATGCATATTGTTTTATTTGTTGAATAACCAACAGCTGAAATATTAGGAGAGGGAAGAATTACAGTTGATCTAGCATGCACAAATCATCTGAGCGAAAAGATTTTAGTCAGGCAAGTTATTGTATTTGCATCTTTATGGCGTAAATATTTGAAGTATAATGTACTTTGACTGCTTGGTTATGTTTTTTGGATTAATCAATTAAGCGTGTATGTATTTAGATGGTTGATTATCTAAAATAAGATTGTATGAGTTTGAATCATAAAACTCCATTGCTTAACTGTACCCTATAAGATCAATCTTGACATAGTTTGTTTAATTTAGGTTGCAGATCAGTGAATCGATTACAAACTACTTTCAAAAAGCACCTATAGCATACTATGAAAAAAAAATTTCGAAGTATATATGTTGAACATGATAAACGATCTCGAAGACAGGCCATACTTTGACTAATTAGTAGCTAGTGCCAACTCTTATTTGGATCAAGCCACCAATTTAGGGTCATCACTTGACTCACTATTAGAATATTTGAATGTACATGACTTTTACACATGAAAATAAGAGTAGACATGAGACATACGCATAGCATATGTGAAGTAATTTTATAGCAATCGACATGGTTGTTTTCTTATAATGTTGGTTTAAACACGATCGCAAGGTGTGTATCCCACGAGAACAACAATTTATTAATAGAAACATAGCATTGAGCCGTTAAGCATTGCATTAACATTACTGATAAAAACTAAATAGTATATATAGCTTATCTTTTTGTGAATAGTTGTTCTATTGTCTTATCTAAAATTAGATTAACTTTTTTTTTTTACTTTTTCATGCACCTCCTGGATGAATGAATCAATATTATATTAGAAAGATTGTTAATGAAGTAAATGTTAGACCTTTCTTGCTTTTTGTATAGGTTGACTATTAGCTTATCACGAACCTCTGAATAGAATTTTAAAACTATTTTATTTTAGTTGCACATGTGCGCCATCGTTGTAAATTATCATTTGACAAAATGCTATATGTAATTTTTTTAATAGCTTATCCATTCGTTATTTAAACAAGGGTCTAAATTGGCCAAGTTTGGCTAACCCATTCCACTTTCAGACATTTTTTATATGACCCGAGACCAAGTTTTAGAAAAGGTGTTAATTTTACAACTATAAAACTATATGACCAAGTTTTAGCGGATGAGCACTTTACAACTATCTGATCCTCTTTGGCACTGACCTAAACAACTAAAGTCATTAATTTTAAAAAGCTTTTCTTCTTAAAAGGTACAATCTTTTTGCTTTTACTTATAACCGTAATTTTCCATTTACCATTGTTTAAAGTAGGATTTGTTGCATTTAGTGAAATCATCCGTGACAGATGGCTTACTTCTATGTGCTTGGCAGTTTCCAAGAACCAAGTCTGAGTTAAAAAAGGATATGATGTTGTATCGTGACGAGCTTTGATTTTCAGCATTGGTTTTTTCACGTGCACAAAAAAACAAGTGTGTTTGGAGCCATAGGTAACATTTGAGAAGGTAACTCCTCTATAAGAAGATTTACCTCCTGGAAATAATTACGCTTTTTCTGATTATTTTCGTTCAATCAAATTGGGTTTATTAACGAATTGGTTATGATTGTTCATGTGTTATATAGCATGCATCATCATCCAAGATTTTTCAAAAAATAAAACTTAAGCTCAATCTCATACAAGGTTCTTCATGACACTAAAGTTGATATATGTGGAAAGTATGTTCATCATGACTTGAGCGACTACTCAAAACAATATATAAATTATCTTTATGCTCTGATTAGCATCAATCCTACTGGTCATTGAGTTCAAAGTGTTTGATTTGGTGATGCTACTGTATCTGTTTCCTATCTAGGACGGGTATTGTTAGCAATTAAAAAGCTTTTGGACCCGTTTGTTATTTAGCTTTTTTAGTTTATATATATTTAAAAGAAAACATAACTCAACTAAGCTAAGCACAAGTAAATGGGTCAACACGTCGCCCCTCTACTCATAACAAAGTAACTAATCAGTATGACGGTTTTAGTAAGTCAAGTCAACCGTCTGCCTAAAATGGGGAAGAACTTGGTAGGAGTTGGTTGTGCATCCACGGGAGACACTTCAGCTGCTCTATCCGCTTACAGTGCTGCTGCTGTTATTCCGTCAATAGTGTTTTTACCGGCCAATAAGATCTCAATGGTGCAGTTACTTTAAGCAATAGGTAATGGAGCATTTTTGTTAAGTTTAGATACGGATTTTGATGGTTGCATGAACCTCATTAGAGAAATTATTTCGAGACACGATTTATCTCATAAAATCGGTGAATAGTTTGAATTAGAGGTCGAAAACAAGCGCCATCGAGATTTTGCGGCGATTCAATTGGGAAGTTCTGATTGGGTGATCATTCTGGATGAAACTTAGGTAACGTAATAGCAACATACTTATTACTTATCTTTGTGGTTTGTTATCGTTTTATATGGTTACAACATTGTCCCAATGTAGTACCTTATTGAAAAGTAGAAGCGATGATGCATTTCCTTTACTTAACGAGTAACGTTCTGCGTTTACAAAGGTTTCAAAATGTGCCAAGAGCTGCACTCGGTTATCAACAAAAACCTCGCACGCGTCAAGTGGCTTCTTCTCTATGTTTGTAAATGCGCCAAGAGCTTCTTCAACAACATTGCGGGTTTGTTTAACAAGATACTTGCTCGGTTTTCTATCATTTTAATTTGGTTAAGAATAATGCAAGACTTATTGAGTCTATTTTTGTGAATTCAAGGAGCATGACTACATGTTATGTAGCCACTGCACCCACCGCTAAATGGAATTAGTTTCCAATATTTTCTTGTGACAACTTGTCAAAAGCAAGTGGATATGCTCAAGACCACAGATCACTAAGAAACTTTGGGATTTCCTTTGTCAAAATGACGCAATCAAAATGTAATCTGGTCGTCAATCGCTATCTTTATAAACACAATAATAATGTATGCTCTTTGTAGTAAAGATAATATATGATGTAACAAGAGTCTGAGCGTTTATGTAGTTGTTTTAACTTTTATGATGAATGAAATTTTGATCGTTTAAGTTATTGGTATCCTTGATGCACTCTTGCACATTATTGGTGATACTGCGAATGCACCTTATTTTGAACTCACAATTTCCAAAAAGAGGGACGCCTCTCACAATGTTTCGCTCCATAAACAAAGTTAGCTAGCATGTAGTGACCTGACAAAATAAGCACTACAAGGCTAATAAAAGAAAAACAAATAAAGCTTACTACCTACTCTACTATTTGAAACAAAATTCAAACAAAAACATCAATGGAATAAGCTAAAAAATAGATTGAAATAAGCTATGGTGAGACAGATTGCTGCAGTTGCAGACAAAAAAAACAGATGTGGGTACTTTACAGGCCAAATTAAGCTAAAGGATAAGCTCTAAAGTGCTCTTAAAGACAGAACAAGTGATCTATGGACTCTAAACTACAAGTGGAATCAAACATCAAGCAACAAAACAAAGTGGATAAGAAGAAAATAAGATTTGAAATCACCTATTTGGATGACAAGGCAAACGATGGCACATGGCGATTAAACACAAACCACTTACTGAAAGCTCATGTGACCTAATCAAAAGATTTTTTTGATTTTTTCCTTTAGGGAAGATAAACAAGCTATTGAAGTTGTTATTTTTATTTTTTTAAAATTTTTTATAATAAATTAAAATGACTTAAAACTACTTGTGAAATCTGAGAAAAACAACTTTTGGACAGAAATGATTTTGCAAGACAGTTTTTAAGATTGAACTTATTAATGCATTCTAGACTTAAATGACTTGAAATTTTGACTCAAAAAGCTCTAAACTAGATTTCAAACTCAAATCACTCATATTCCATTTCCAAAAATCATTAAAACCTGAAAATTAAGCAACATCCAAACACCTCTTTTGTTAACTAATATGAACTTTACCTTATCAAACTTGATGAAATTATGACTTAACTGAATCAAAATGCTCAAAATAACTTTAAACTAAACCATATAACTATTCAGAACCATAAATTAACTATGAACTGATTTGACTTTTAAATTTTGACCAATACTGACTTTGTTTGACTTTTTAATTCAATTGAAATTGAGACAGAATTGATCAAGTATAAACTAAGTCAAGCTCACAATAAGCTACAAGAAGCTTATGTGAGCTTGTGAAAACCAAAACAATAGGCTTGAAACAGATTTAGAAACTTGACAGCTTAAAAGTAAATGACAAGTAAAAGTAAATTGTATTAATAAGAAGTGAGTTTACAAATTTAATTAAAATTACAATGAACTGAAAATTTATGTATTGGAAAACATAAACATGACAGAAAATTAAAATGGTTACACTTTTCTAAAACATGAAAATGGACCCCCGTAAGAGTAATTGCATCGAGTAGAAATGTTTTTGTTCTTCCGAATTGGTCAGCCAAAGACCCCCTGTAAATGAACCAACAGTTGCATCAGCAACAAGTGTACAAACAATCCATCATGCATGAAGTGCACCCGTATAAAACTATTACGAACCAAATTTAATAGAAGACAAAATAAACATACTTTCAAGATATACATTACTCGAATACAACTGTTAACAAGCAAGGACTATATAATGATCAAGATAAGGTTGGCCGAACTATAGTAAGTAAGCATTGGAATAACAAAATTAAACTGTAAATAAGCATTGGAATAAGCTGAAACTTAATAAGCATAATTTTGGATTTTGTGAAAGTTTTATGAGAGAATCAAAACCATTGAGCTAAAAATACTATAGAGAAACTGTTAGGATTTAGTAAATCCAAGTATTAAAGTGTCGGTCACCTCAAGTATATGTAATCGTTAGAAAGCTCATAGTCGTAGTTATTTAAAGTTAAGTTGTATTTAGTTAAGTAACACCGTGGAGGACAGACGGGTCTTTACCACCGTATGCACGATCCACACTGTAGGTGGCGATTTGTGTAAGACTATAAATACTCTCTACTCCCTAAGGTAGAGTTGGAGCTCATAATAATACTTTCATTTTCTCTCACTAAGTTCTCAAACCTCTAACTCTTTCTCTCTAAAACCTTAAGTTATCGCCTACTTGTGATCATGTTTTGATGTGTATGTGAAATCCAATATGTTAAAAATGGTATCAAGAGCCATGGTTTGATCATCTCTCTTACTTATCCTTGGATTTCTAGTGGTTTATATGGTTTTGAGTTTGAAAAAGTTTAGTGGTTTTTGCATCATTTGGATCAATTCTTGTGTTAAAGTTTGAATTTTGAGTGTACTTTTGTGTTTAGAATCATTGTAAGTGCTTGGGTTTGGATTTGGAAAGCTTGAATCACTGTGGTTGAGCTTGATTTGGATTGATTAGTGTGTTTTGAAGTTTTTCAAGGTAGCGACTTGAGTCTCATTGTGAATTTCTTCATAGCGACTTGCTGATAATTTCTAGCGAGTTGTAGTGTTAGTCGTGGCGACTTGAACTTAGCGACTTGTCTATTGAGACAATGACAAAGCGATACAAGTTAGTGGATTCTCCACTCTGACTAGCGACTTGGTGGGGTTAGCAACTTGCTTTCATTATTTCTAGCGACTTGTACTTAGTGTTCTCGGTGACTTGATCTTAGCGACTTGGATACTTAGCGAGTTGCTCTTTAGCGACTTATGCTTAGCGATTTGGTTCGTTAGCGACTTGTGTTCAACGACTTGGGTTTTAGCGACTTGTGCTTAGTGACTTGATTCACGTGACTTGAGGTTTACCGAGTTGCTACTTAGCGACTTGGTGCTTAGCGACTTGGTTCAAGGATTATAGCGACTTGGTTAATACTTGTTTCTAATCGGTTTCTCTTGATTTAGTAAAATCCGTGAAAGAATCTATTTCCGGTTTAATCATAGAGTTATAAAATCACTGTGAAATCGTAAACATGTCTACCAATGTGCCTACAATCATTTCTCTGTGGTGAGGGCGTTCAAGCGGTGATTCGGATATTTGTCCACCCATGCTTGACAAACCATGTTGGAATCACTCCTAAACCATATTTCAAGTATTTATATTTCATATGTAATAGGTAGCTTTGTTATGGCCTTTATGTTTGTTTAAGGTCAAGCTTATGTAGAAGGCCCATAAGCAGATCCAAGCCCTAATAAGTAATAGGGAAGGAGAGGAATGTTGCCTAGCTCACTTGCCTATAAATACATATGTAATAACCTTCATTTGAAGGTTGGTTGTTCAAGTTTTCTTTCATTTGAAGGTTGGTTGTTCACATACTCTTTTGCCTAACCGTTTTTATTATACGTGTGTGTGTGTGTGATAGCTTGTTCATCCGCCTTATCTCTTTCTCTATAAGCTTGTGTTGTAAAACTAGTGACCTAACGATGGTATCAATCGCCAAATAGTTGGGTGTACACTTTGTTTTTGAAGTTTTGGTTTTGGGTCTTCTGCGTAAAGATAACACAATCTTTGGTTAAGCTTAAAAGCGATTTTTACACTTTTGAATCCAAGATTCTTGTACTTTCAACGTTATTAGGTGTTAAACTATTGGTTTTGGCAAAAGTTTGGAACTTTACGTGTTTTCCTTGTTTTAAGCTTGTTTTTGTATGAAGTGTTATCCTACAGCGTAAGCTTGTTTTAAGTGCTTTGGATCATCAAGTTTCACACTTTTGTGTTATTTTGGTGTTATTGAAGCTATTTCATCACACAAAAGCGGTTTAGAAACATCTTTGGACAAAATCATTCTTACGAGTAGGATTACGCGTATCAAAACCCTAGTTTTACGAGTAGTTCTCACAGCGTAACTTTGTTCTTGGCTTGATCTTCATTTTCTGGTTTATTCCGTGTTTTCTTACTTGGATAAGTGCGAAAATCGTCGACTTTGGATATCTTTTGCCTTTGTGAAGTGTAAAGATCACTGAGATAAAACCACAATCTTACGCAAGCATAAAGCTTCGCGTGAAAATCTTCACGCTTAAGATTCATCTTACGCGTAGACCTAGTCCTCGCATAAGGTAATCCTCGCCTAACTTTCTCGCCTAACTTCATTTTTACGCATAACATTAGTCTTTTTCACCTTCAGCGTAAGCTAAATCCTCTGCGTAACTATTCTTGTTACGCGTAACTTTTGGTGTTTTTACGCATAAGTGCTACTTGGTTCTTGTCTTTTCTCGCCTAAGGATACTTCATCAACAAAGGTTCATTCGACTACAAAGATCCATTCTTACTACACAAGTTTATCATCATGTCTCAACCACCATACTCTAACTACTTCCTCACACTTATAATCATCAACAACAACAACAATTAACTCCACAACATCAACAATGGAATCAACAACAAGCAATTTATCAACAACAATTTAATCGACAACATACTCCACAACTTGGTGCAATTCCACAACCACAAATGGTTCAACCACCACCAAACCTTCAAGCTCTACCCTACACAAACGATTTCAATCAACATCCATCACGAAGCACTATGAAGGAACCCACTTGGTTTGCAAAGATGTGTGAAGCTTTAAGCGACCAACAATCAATTCATGAAGTGGATCACTTGATAGACCTCCAATGCTCACTCCGAAACTACGATCAATGGGTGATAAGGTTCTTTAGGTTACGTGATGCGAAGAAGCCACATGGAAAGTTCTTAAAGAAGGTTATCTTGGAAGGTCCATTTGAGATGCCTACCGTCATTGTGCAGGAGATCAGCTGCTTTGTTCCACCAAGAGATGAACAAACCAACATTGCTCTTTGTGCGATTTAAATCCTCTGAACTTCTACACTATGAAGTGATGAACTTGCAATGGAATACATCCTCTTAGGATTACCAAACCCAATTCTTCGTAGTGTTGATGCTCAAAAGCGCACAAAAATGTGGGATCATATTCGTCTTCTTATGGAAGGATCGGTACTCAATCGGGAGGATTTGGAATCCAAAATTTACTTGGCTTATGAACACTTCATGATTGAACACGGAGAGACACTGAGTCATATCATCATCGATTTTCGAGACATCATCAATGATTTGGATAAACACAACATCATCATGCCAAGAATTGCGGTGAATACTAAGTTCTGAGTAGTCTTGGTCCGAATGGGAGAAGTATGTCATTTTCTCCGTCAAGCGAAGAATATGCATCATTCTACTTATGGATTGTTGTACGATTACTTGAAGCCTCATGAGAAGGAAGTTGATCGTGAAAGGATTCTCCGTGCTCAAATTGCTAAGCAGTCACAACCGGACAATCAACAACTTGCCTTGTATGCTCAGCGAATTATCCTCTCAACCGACAACTCAACCAGCTGCTTCCAACACACCTTCACGGCAACAACCTCAACCTCAACAAAATCAATTGGTTCCATCGACAACAATGCTCAAGCATATGTCGGTGAAGCTCGAGGAAGCAGATCCGTTGAAAGCATTGCAACAAGGATTTGTGATGATTGCTAATGCTTTTGGCGTTACACCAACAAATCCAACAATCGTATTCGTTCCTCATCTAACACACGGACTCAAGTTTGTTGTGAACAATGGGCGTGTTGAAGTTCGAAATCGTGATTATGGTGCGTCGGATGGGCGGTGGTCAAGGGTTTAATCTTGTGGGTAGGAATAACAATGAGCTCAAGTGGTGGAGCAGAAATGCTCGAAATCGGTTAAATGGTCTTAGATGCTACAAGCGCAATGAGAAGGACACACAGCTAATGCATGCCCAAAGCCAAGGACTCGGGCGGTGCTTATTTCAAAGAGGCCTTACTTTTGGCTCTTAAGGATGAAGTGGTGGATCTCTCACAAACAAAACGAGCTTTATGGCGGATCTGCAGACTCGGATGATGATATGGAGGACTTGCGAGGCTAATCATTTATTATGTTGATGGCTAATATGCATGAGTGCACATGAGTGATTCGAGGCCCGGTGTATGACACGATGGCTTGTCTCAGTGCCGAACAAACCATCATCATATCGAACTAATATCTCCGCCAATATCGAATCCGCACGGATCGGGCTATTCAAAATGAGTCTTCTACATCTTCTTGATGATTTTCAAGTTAACCACAGTAGTTACATTTGACGATCAAGATGACCTTATGGTCCCTTTGATAATCAAATTGACTCCGTGGTCGTGCTTGAGGATCTAAAGAATGATCATGTTGAGACTCACGTTGAACAAGATGATCTGTTGCCTCATCCGGATTTTGCTCGGTTAATTCAAGACCATAAAATCAAAATGGAGGAATGCTATGCATTAAATCAATCCTTAAAAAGTAAAAATGCCTTTGTTAACCAAGGATTTTGAATGTTTACAAATGCAACTCAACTTTTCAAAACTCAAGAAAACCGTGAAAAAGGTTTTGAAGCCGCTTTACAAAATCTCATCAAAGCGAAAAATATTTAGAGACGGATCGTGATCTAGCCGCCTCGAAGAATGCTTTGTTGTCCGAATTAGAACAAGCGAAACATGAACATAAAAAGCAAATTAACGCTCTCACCTTGGAAAATCAAAAGCTAAAGGTGAGTTGTTAAATTGTCAAAAGCAGTTCTCCGCATACAAAAAGCATTCAACGAATCGGGTAGATGACCTTCTTGAAGAAATCATCGACTTGCAAAACAAACTTAAAGAGTTTAAAGCATTGTTTACAAACATGGTGAATCATGTGACTATTGAAAAGTTTACCTTAAAACCCAATCCAAAAGGATATGGCAAAATCTAGGCGATTACAAACCAAAGCTTTCACTAAAAACATTCAAACCAACTCACGAAGTTTCCGGTCGAGAATACAAAATTGATAATCTTGTCATGAGTGTTGTTGAATATCATCGTCAAGAGGAATTAGATCACGAAGGCGAGTCGATCAAAATTAAAAATGTTGTTTACAACAAACCTTTTAATTATAAAAGCGGTCACTTCGTCACACCAGCGGAATCTACTAACACACCAAGGGTTATCATCAAAACACACGAGTCTTCTCTTGTTAATCCCAAAGCAGACTTTGCACAAACTTATGGTCCTTTACCTTCCATTAGTGAAGTAAACTCAAAACACGAAAATCGAAAAATCCTTGATATTTTGACATTTTCATGGTGACCTCAAAATTTTACAACATGAGATAGAATATCGATCCGAAATCAAAGTTGAACATTTTCAATCGCCTCTGGCGAGAGAACAAAGAGACATCTTTCGGAAAAATCTTTTACCTAATGTTAAAAACTTGAAAAGTTGTGCAATTGCACAGGAAAAGGATTTTCATAAGGAACTTGGGTAATGAAAAGCGTTTTGAAAAGCGAAACATCTATTTTGAACACAAAGCATAAAAAGAAACTATTGAGAAAAGATGTTGATCGACTCTTAGAAGATGTTATCGTCTTGATATCCATAATGTTGTGTTACTTCATGCCTTGCCATTTGCATCGATCATATCTCTGCGATATTGTTGAAGCTGTTGTAGCTGTTGAGAACACCGATAATGTGCTTGGATCGAGTCTTTAAAAGTGAAAATAAGCGATTACACGAAATTAACAATGCAAAACGTCGTCTTCATTGGTGTGAAAAGATATTCACAACCATCAACTTAGTTTTCAAAGAAAATCGCTCAATTGAGTGCAAAATCTTACGATCCTAAAATTGAGCAATGGATGATCAAAGCGTGTCTTTGAAAAGTCAAATATCAAAATATGAACAAGAACTTTTAAAAGTTAAGCAGAATATGGTGTCATATTTGATTTACTCAAAAGACTCGAGATGAAGCATCAAACGAACTTGATCACTATCTTGCTCACACTAGAGAAGTCATGAATTTTCTTTGGTAATATTAGTTACGAAAATCAAGATCGATTCACACCATCTCTAAGTTACGGAAATGTTAGGAAAGTATGAACAACTCCGCCTCTTGTGATTAAGAGATTAGCACCGGTCACACTTAGTAATCGTGAACCCGAATTCCCACTGCCAAATCACAAGTTGCTAATGTGTTTCCTCTCTTGAAGCAGAATAGTTGCATCTTTTCCAAGCGTCCGCACTTCACGACCTAGGAGCACTCGATCGAAGAATAGGAAGTTGCGACCTAAGAAAAGATCAATAAGGAATGCTAAAGTAGAAGAACACCCTAGGACTCGAATAAAAATCATGTTGCTTCCACTATAGATGTTACGTCGGCAAATGTAATAGACATAGTGATGTAACGAATGCTAAACCGTTAAGCACTTTTGATATTGATCGATGCACCTTGTGTTATTTGTCGAAAGAGTATGAATTCGATTGTCATGACAAATGTGTTGCTAAAGCTATAATCTCTAGATTTGGAATCCTAAGAATCGGAATACCTCTAGGCTCACTAATCATTCTAAGTACGTGCTTGGTAAACCACCTTCTTTAGATTCTAAGACAACCATTGCTATCACGGTAGCTACCGCCTCACCTCCTAAGAATGTAGTACCACCTAGTGCTTTCACTAAGACTAAAGCAAAGAGTAGTTCTGGATGGCGAAATGGATATATAACACACTAGGATTTAAGTGGATGCCTAAAATTCTCAATGTGTGTATGTCTAACATATCGCTTGAACCTCTAACATTCGGGTTCCACATCTACTTCTATTCCATCCGTGTAAATGCGTGTGTAATGCGGTGATCTGAGATCATTCTCTGGATTGTTGATAGCGGATGTTCCCGACACATGACGAGCAACCTTAAGCTGTTATCAAACTTTATTGCAAAGTTCATTGGCTTTGTCGATTCGGGAGCGATCACTTCGCGACCATCATGGGCTCTGGAGATTATGTTAATGGGAACATCGAAATCGGCGGGGTTTACTATGTGGAAGGCCTCGGTCACAATCTGTTTTCGATGGGTCAATTTTGTGATGGAGATTTGGAGGTTGCTTTGGGAGAAAACTTGTTTCATTCGTGATCTACAAGGAAGCGATCTTATGTCCGCTCGCGTAATTCCGGTCTCTACACTATCTCTATGCAAGACATGGTTGCTTCCTCTCCCATTTGCTTACTTTCAAAGGCAACATCTACAAAATCACGGCTATGGCACCGTCGTCTCTCACATCTAAACTTTCAAACCATCACCAACCTTGCTCGACACAAACTAGTTGAAGGACTCCCGATTCCGGTATTCAAAGATCACCTTTGCTCGACTGTGAACAAGGGAAAAGCACTCGTGCTCATTTTCCTTCAAAGGTGGAACACGACTCTCGACATGTGCTTCATCTTCTTCACATGGATTTGTGTGGCCCGATCTTGGCGTGCAAGCGATCAATGGCAAATGCTACATCTTAGTAATCGTTGATGACTACTCTCGATGGACTTGGGTCTACTTTCTTCGTAGCAAGACCAAGCTCCACAAATGATCATCACCTTTCTCACAAAGATACGAGTTCGACTCCATGAACACCGTCGAGAATCATCGAGCAGACAAAGGCTGAATTTGTTAACAAAACCCTTCGTGAATTTTATGAGAAAGTGGAATTGACATCAAACATCTATTGCGGACACACGAACAAAGCGGAGTTGTTGAAAGAGCGAAACCGAGCGTTAGTGGGCTGCAGAACAATGTTAATCAATGCTAAACTTCCGGATTACTTATGGGCGGTATATCTCGCATGCTATACTCAAAACCGTTCCATGATCACAAAGCATACAACAAAACACCTTTTGAGCTTGTCCACAACTATAAACCGAACCTCAAACACTTTCATGTATTTGGATCCCTTTGCTATCCGAATAACGATCGTGATGATTTTGGAAAGCTCAAAGCAAAAGGCGATATTGGAGTCTTTATTGGATCTTGTGACAATTCTAAAGGTTTCGAATGCGGAATCGTCGAACTAAGGAGGTAATGGAAGCGATTCATGCTCATTTCGATGAACTCACGGAAATGGCTTACGAGTATAACGACTTAGAACCGGTCACAACCGTTTAAACTTCCTCAACCCCATCATCGGTGAAGAAAGCCCTCGGCTAACTCGTCAACAAATGGAAAGGTTATTTGCTCCTACGTTACGTGGCGATATTGATGAGCGTGCTCTGGTGTATCCATTGTCTCCATTGCACAACCTGATAATATTCCTATACGATACACTGCTACAACAACTCTTGTTGAAGATGCACCTACACAATTGACTCCAACACAGCAGTTGAACACACCGCTTCCAACAATGATGAACCGGTGATGATATTACGAATGAAGTACCCCCACTGCGATTTTGATCCAAATCGTTCTTGACCCGTTTGCTAATGAGGCTGCGCACGGATGTCGCGGAATCTTCAACAAACCATTTGAATCCTCGAAATCGCACAATGTATACCAACATCAACCCTCTACACATAGATGGACAAAAGACCATCCTCGGCTAACATTATTGGCAACCCGAATCAACGATCGTTCGAGACAACGTCTTCGCTCGGATGGTGAACACGCATTTATGCACTCACTATCTGCCAATCGAACCTAAAAACATTAAGGATGCAATGACAAAAGACAAGCTGGATTGAATCCATGCGGGAAGAACTCAACCAATTCAAGCGTCTTGAAGTATGGGAACTAGTTGAAAGACCAACGGGGGTCTCGTCATTGGTTTAAAATGGATTTGGAAAAACAAATTGGATCTTTGAAGGAAATGTTATCCGAAACAAGTCACGTCTAGTTGCTAAGGGTTATCGTCGGGAAGAAGAATAGACTTTGAAGAATCTTTTGCTCCGGTTGCTCGTCTTGAGGTTGTTCGGATATTTCTCGCGTTCGCGGCTCATATGAACATGACGGTCTATCGGATGGATGTCAAAGCAGCGTTTCTCAATGGGCAACTTAAAGCGGTCTATGTCGACCAACCGGATGGATTCGTTGATCACGAGTTCCCGAACCATGTCTACAAACGAACAAAGCTCTTTATGGTCTCAAACAAGCCCCTCGGGCATGGTGCGATAAGCTATCATCTTTCCTCATTGCCAATAATTTCACCAAAGGCTCGGTTGACCCAACTCTTTTATACAATATCACGGGCACACATCTTAATTGTTCAAATTTACGTGGATGACATCATTTTGGGTCAACACATAAAAAGTTTTCAATCGCTTTTGCAAAACTCATGAAGAAAATTTTGAAATGTCCATGATGGGTGAACTTACGTTCTTTCTAGGACGCAAGTTCATCAATCACCCGTGGTATTTTCTTGAGTCGGTCAAATATGCCCTTGAATTGTTAAACAAATTTGGAATGAATACACTGTGATACTTATGCCACACCAATGGCTCATACCAAGAAATTAGATCTTTGATTTACATGGGAAATTGGTTGACCCTACCAAATACCGAAGTATTATTGGGTCTCTCATGTATCTAACGACTAGCGGACGACATTGTCTTTGCCATTTATCTATGCTCCGTTATCGATCGCGACCAAGCTGAAACCCGCCTCTACGAGGCTAAAAGAATCCTCCGATACATCAAGGGAACCATTAATTTGGGGATCGGTATCAGAAGGATTACGGTTTTGAACTAATCGCTTTTTGAGACGATCACGCGGGATGCTTAGACTCGAGGAAAAGTACTTGAGAGCTCTACAATTTCTCGGTGATAAGCGGTGTCTTGGCAATCAAAGCGAGGATTGTACATCGTTGTCATCAAGCGAGCGAGAATATGTAGCCATGTCCGCGTGTTGTGCTCAAGTCATTTGGATGAGAACACAACTCAAAGACTATGGTTATGTATTTAACGAAATTCGATGTCTTTGCGACAATCGAGTGCCATTGCAATCTCGTGCAACTCGATTCGACACTCGAAATCAAAGCACATCGATCTACGATATCATTTCATCAAGGACCATGTGGAGCAGTGCAGTTGAATTATACTTTGTGGTCTTGAATACCAATTGGCGGTTGCTCACCAAAGCCTTGCCTCCGCTAGGTTTAATGAGTTGGTCCACGGTTGGTATGAGGTGTTTGACTCAAGAGGAATTGGATGACCTCTTAAAAGCAGTCTTAAAACACATCAAACACCAAAACATCTTTTGTAAATAAATTTTCAAAACAAAATACAAAAATATAAAATCGGATAAAACAACAAAAATATTCTCCCAATCTACATTTCTTTCAACATGGCAAGTACATTTCTTCCGTCAACACTTTTATCTTTCAAAATTCGATATTTTTCCGATCAAGTGTTGAGGGAAAAATAATCCATTAACTGTTTCAAAACATCTGTGTACTTGCATGTTATCACATCTCGGTTGATTCTTTTACAAATGGTGGTAAATTTCCTGGTTCATTGACACTCCTCGGACTTTAATTAATAACCTTTCATTATTTTCTCAAGTCGAGGGGGAGTGTCGTCAAGTCTTCTAAAATCTTCATTTGGTAACCAAAATTGGAAGTTAAACGGCTTTGGATGAAAATGGAAAAGGTGGAGGGACCAAAACTGTCAAAAACTTAAAGTTATTTTAAATAAAACCTCCACCTAACTTAACTCTTCTCATTTATTACTATCAACCAAACATATCCTACGCATAAGAATCAATCTTCAAATCTGTGTTTTGGATCATCATCTTGTAAGTTGTTTCATAATCTTAACATGTTTTCAAACCTTGGTTTTGATTTTTACGTGAATCAACGGTCAAAAGATGTATAATCTTGGTTTTGTGTTCTCGCATAGCGTATGAACACATAATCAGGTGTGTGTTTAATGGTTAAAAGATTGTTTCAAAGCGTGTTTTAGCATCAATGATAATATCTTTATCCTCAAATCTTACCGAAAACACGAATTGATTGATTTTGAAACTTAGGGTTTATCGTGGATTTGGGTTCTTCCAAATGTGAAGTGTTTTGGTCTAAATATTGATGGGTTATGTTCATATGATGTTGAATTAATCATATCCTTGCTCTATAACTACCCGAAACAACGATTAATTGATTTTGAAATTAGGGTTTAAGGTTCATAAGTTTGGGTATTTTGATTCACCATGAGTTAGATGTTAATACTTGGTATATAAGCTCATACAACTCTCTTGAACTACCAGAATAAGTTTGGTGCAAATCCTATGGTTAGAAAACTTACGCGTAATTCATAACCCTTAGGGTTTTGACTTACGCGTATGACTTCTAAACTTAGCGCATATGAATGATTCATACCATGTTTTGATGATAAAATGAATGATATGTGTTTAACTTTGATGATATGATGTTTTATTTCAGGCTTGCTACACTTAATATTCAGAATCAAGGTTGATGTTAATCTACGCATAAGGATCACCTTCAGCGTAGCTTTGTTATCGTAAGATTAGTCTTCTGGCGTGGCGTCTACGCATAAGGTTCTACATATGGGACTACGCGTATCACAGTGAAGGATATGCGTGCGATGACCTCTACGCATAAGGTCAACTCTTACGAGTAGCCTTACGCGTAAGGTTAATATATGCCTACGCATAAGCTCTACGCATAAGGTCTCCTTTTCCTCACGCGTAACATTTCTTACGCGTAAGTTAGGATTCTGGCGTAAGCCTCGCCTAAGCATATATCATACACATCTCACGCGTATCTTTGCCAAAACTACGCAACCTGGATTGACCTTCATGATGAATTGTTACTTGTACAAACTTGCAAATAAACTAATCATATCATCACGAATCCAAAAATGTCACTAATAAACTTAAATCGTGCGATATGTTGTGAAGCAATAAGTGATAAAATAAACTTTAAAACTTAAAGTTAACTAACTCATGAAACATTTCACGACATCATTGAATTATTGAACATACAAGTGACTTAGGACTCGTAACAATCATTGACCTTTGTACATTCAATAACTAGACAATAAGACCTTACATTGACTAACATTATGTCTTCGATATGTTGGTTCTTTTGGCTAATGTTATTTGAGATCACGACATGGTGAACAAATGAATGTGGATGCACGAAGTTCTCTCCATTCTTGATATCTATCCTCATGGCTATCCAATGAAGATAGGAAAGAATAACCTCCGTGTTGACTTTGACACCCTCACTTGCTCGAATCTTCATGTCTTATTGCTATCGATATTACGAGGACTCATCCATATCGAACATGCTTACTCACTCTGCAACCATTCACGAGATCTACATCCAGCAGTTACGGAATACTATGGAAAGGGTCAAAGGAAGGGCTGCATGACGGTGACTCGAAACCACAAACAAGTCACCATTACACTGCGGACTTAAGGGTTGCTCTCCTTATTCTGAAGTCAATCCAACCAAACTTTATGCCACACTTTGAAGAGTTAACTCTCGATTCTTAATCAATATCGGTTATGATGAGGCTACGGGAGTAATCACCAAGCACTCTCATGTAGAGCTTAAGAGTATTCCTCAACCATGGAGAACACTCTACATGATCATCACCAAGTCATTTACGGTCGTGATAGCGGCTATGAGCATCCTAAGCTCATAGAGCGCAAATATTTTGGGCATTCGTCAACATGAAACACATCGCTATTGAAGCTCGATTTGGGATGACATGATGTCATTTCTCAACAAACTTGGCTCAAAGATTCCCTACATCGGATATACCAAATTGTTGATCCGAGCACTTGGACTTCACCACGACATTCCCAAGAGGCTCAATGACCCGGACAATCACGATATGTTGGCGGAACCCATTCTCATTTGTTAGAATCAAGGAAGCGTCCACAAAGAAACAAGGTCTTTGTATTGCGATTTCCTTCTAGCGAAGATGTCGAAAAAGCGAAGCGTACAAAAGATATCTGGAAGCGGTCGGACAAGGCAAAGTTGGTCATCTTGACGAAAAATCTTACGGAACACTGTCGGAGAACCGAGAAGAGGAAGTGCGAGGAAGCACAACAAGTTCTGCGAGTCAAAGGAAGGTTCCTAAAGGAAAGCTCCTTCATAAGGATTGTTCCGTAAAGGAAGCCGAACCTATTCCACACTTGAACCTCAAAGACAACTTAGGGATGAGAGCTCGAAGATCTTGGGAGCGGATGAAGAGGTTCATTACTCTAGCTGGCAACGAAACACACCTCGGTGACAATACCTCCAAGTCCTCCAATTTGTCCAAGAAAGGGAAGACTCACTATTGTACCTTATGATGAGAGCTACGAAGAAGAAGAAGAAGAGCAATTAGATAAATCATACGAAAAAAGTTTCACAACGTCCGACACATTCAAAAGGCCATTGAATTTGCTAAAGAACAAATGGGTGGCCGGGAGGATCAAGTGGTCTTGCCTCCTCTCCGGATCTGATGCGGTTAATCAACCCGATAAGGGATGCGGTGCCACCACTCTACGCAACAACAACCGCTTTGTTGAAGACACTATTGTGTATGATTTTGAGAAGCAGGCGCGAGAAAGAAAAGTCTAAAGATGGCGAGGATGATTATACCAAGTTTCTTCTAGGCAGGTCCAACACACTCAAAGGAAAACCTCGAAACTCCTAAGGACATGAAGTCTCCTCATGTCTCCTCATCATCGGACTCTTCGTCTCACTCATCACAACCACCATCAACAAAATCAACGGATCATCATCCAATCGGTGAAGAAACCACCTAAATCTTGGATTTCTCAAACACATGCAAGAATTGTGAAAATTTGTCAAACAAGTTAGAAAGAAGGACATGCTCCACGAGAAAACTTAATTGGTATCTTGAACAAATGCGATACTTACATGATGAGAATGACAAGATGCGGAAAGATAGGAAAGCTATTCGAGTTTCATGAGAAGTCATCGTCGGGAGGAACTGAATGAAATGATTGAAGGTTACACTCAAAAGTATCTTGAGGATATCATTCCTAAAGTCCAAAAGGAGCTGGAGGCGTCGACAAGAGATCAAACCCACAAGTTTCTTCTCGACCTTGTCCCGGTGTGACAAAAGTATTTTCGGACAACTCACCCTAACATCGTAGCATTGGTTAAACATACAATGGGCAAAGAAGATGATCTCTCGAATACGAGTTAATAGCTAAACTTGTGATGCAAATGTCAAAGAGATGCGGAGCGTTTACTTGGATGAAGCTAAATTTTTGAAATCCTACTTGACTATCAACTCGGATCATCATGCAAGGAGTCGACCATTCAATCAAGCGACCAAGAGATGGCGATGATAAGGATAAGGACTCGCACCTAAGCGTCGAAGCGATGCGGTCAATCTACATCTATGCCACCTCCTCCACATCGGACTTCTTCTCAACATAAGTCTCCATCACCTCGGTCTTCTCTGATAAACCTCGGGACGATTCGAGTTACCACCCCGACTCATAAAGCGGTGACTACTTTGAGTACGGGTGGTGACGATGAAGAGGTCCTTGAGCCCGACAACAACCCACCTCACCCAAACAAGTGCGAAACCAATTATCATCATCAAGGCCTTCTAAAAGAAGAAGAAGCGACTCGGCTGAAGTTGTATCATGGCTTGATGGCGATAAAGCTGCGAAATTTGATTGGTTTGCTACTCTTGTTAACGACACTCCCTACCACGAAGAAGGTCAAGAATTGGTGAGCGGTAGTACCTTGGAGCATGCAAAATCTTGCAAGAAAGATTCCGTGTGAAGAAGATGGCGAAATCCGAGTTGAGCGCATCAAGAATGGCGCATTCATACATTGAAAAACATTCGGAAAGTGCAATCGAGGTTGAATATCACCTTGAAAACATTGCTCGAGCCATGTCTAACAACATGGATTGGCTCAACCGAAGCAAACATCGACTTCACTAAGCGGAACAACCCTCCATATTACCTTGGTGGACCAAACCTCTACCAACAATCGGCCAACGGATGAACCAAGGATTCCCTTGGATATTTCTTCAACAAAGACACGGAATTTCTTCTCCATGGTGGCGATGGTTCACGAAAATCGCTACATCATTGACTCTTCCATTCCAGTGACTATTTACTCAAAGCGCATAGCTATCGAGGCGTGCAACTCACTTGTTTTCGACAGCGTGCAAGCATATGACCAAGATGCATTGTATGGGATTCATCATTGGCACGAGCGAAAGAATCTACTCTGATTGCTGGTTGAAGTCTCAACATGAAGTGTCTTGCTCAAAGGACATCGTGGCCATCAAACACATTGATCTCAAGTCTAAGTGGGACTACACATTCTTGAAGAATATCATAGTCAAGCGACAAGATGAGCAGGACTATGAATTCTCGGTGACTTTGAGAACTTGTCCTCAACGACATCGAAGACTTGTACCTTGCCAAAGTGCAGTCGTATCGACAATTCTCGTGAAGTTCAACGTGAATTTATCAAGTCGGTTCTCATCTTCATTAGGCGCATTGTGATCAAAGAGCGTGTCGAAGATATCCGGATGGTGTTGAATCATATCGAAGCGTGTAAACTTCACTCCACCACGGCTAGATCTTCGACATCAACCAACTCACACAACTCACGCTCATCGGCAAACCTTTCGGCATTGTTTACGCGGTGAACTTGCGAAGCGCTTAATGGCGTGTAGTGAGCTCCACAAATCGGGATCATACCTTGAAGATGGTTAGGGATGGATTGGCGTCTGATTGAAGGATATCGCTGAAGGTTGGGAATCTAAGCTGGAACTCTCGGGAAAGGAGGGATGTCGAAGGATCATCACCATGATTGATGAGCGGTTGTTCGAAGGGATCGATTCGAGACGCTTGGAGAGCTATGTTGGTGGTCGACCGGGAGAAACATCACCGGCTTTCAGCATACTGTGCGCACTCACAGGAACATCACTTGCACTTCTGGTACCCGCGAATAGTTTCCCTCATATGATTTTGGATGCATGATTCTATATGTGAATGGCTTGTGCACACATAACGATGTACAACCCGTAATGGTCAAGAAAGGACCACGTAGTGCGCCTCGGTGCCACAATCCTTATAAAAGGAGCGAAAGCTTCTTAATTTTGAGTAAAACCTATCAAACCTTTCATTATTCAAGGTTTTGCTCAAAAGACAAGTACTTCCCATATGATTTTCAAAACCTCAACCGTTTATATTACTAGTTGAGGGGTATTTGATTTAAAAACTTTGTTCACAAATTGTTCACGATGGTCACTCTTCCCATAAAACTCAAAATGGTCATATTTATTCTCAAGCGTTCAAAAACAACATTTTATATGCCATTTTTGAGGGGAAAAAATTGTGTGATAAGAAATATGTTGTACAAAATGCAAATGAATCATGTACCTCGGACTTAACCTCTGAATTGGCGGTACTAAGCTGTTAGTAACTCGAAAAGACTTGTCTGGGACGGGTAATAATTTCAAGCTAGTTCGCTAGTGATGTAAGCGTGTCTCATGAAAGGACTTGTCCAAGTAGAAAGTACCATTCGAGAAACTCTTGATAGACATGAACTACGGCGGGTATGACAACCTTTCGAGGTTTGTCTACACCTTCAAGATAGTTATTAGAGCTAGTTGTCACCTAAAAGGCGACAATGTAACTCTTTAACTATTCAACGTAACCGTGTCTCGCGGAGATTGTCTATCTTGAATGAATCAATTCAAAAGTCGCGCTCTTTCCTCCTTGTGCATTTAACCATTAAAACTATTAAGCACATGTGGAGGGAGTATTTATGCAAAACTTCTTCTCTCATCATGGTTCAAACATGTTTTCATTAACAAACCCTTTGAGAGAGATTTTAAATACGGTGGTGTTAATGGCAAACATAGGTTAGTCATGGAGTTATAAGGTGACTAAGGTTAGGAATAACAGTCCTATGATCCTTGAGAGCCGGAGGGATCTACCCAAGGACACTACCATTAGTTAGTGTTAGAAGTCCTTAGGAATGATTGAAAAAAAAGGAGAAAATGAGAATCGGAGAAAGAAGGAGTTGAAGAATCAAAAGAAATGTAAAGAAAAGGGTGAAAAGAAATAGCCCTCAGTTATTCAACTTAGAGGCGGACAAGGGTTCAATTCATATGCTACGGTTGTCACATAGTGACACCGGTATTGAAGATTAAAAGTCGTCATGGACCCGATGGCGCATGCACTAAACCTTCTTAGCCACTCAAGTTTCTCTCAAAAGCTTGTTTCATTCTCACGGGAACCCTACATAAACTATTGGCTTTCTCTTAGAGATCGTTGGTATTGAAAAGGAGACCCTCTCCTAGTCTCCGCTCGGAAAACCAAAAGCACTATTGAGTCTAGAGCCACGAGATTCATCAAAAGATCTCTTAGGAACACTTGACATTTAATCACTTGATGATCAACAATAAGATCATCGATGGTTCATATCGAGTCCTTCACGAGATCTTAGCAATCATCGAGAACATTTATGAGAGGTTCACATATGTGATCCTCGGTGATTGAATGGAAACTCTGCCGCCGGTCAACATCAAACGACCACGGCGGTCGTCCGGTAACTCCCGTGGATTACGCGGGTGTGTCTCAAGCGGTCTGATCGTGAGGTGATGCTTGGTGTACCTCGGCGACTCATCTGAGCTGTAGATGTACTTGATACATCGCGTTATCTCACTTGTGGGACTCCGGTTCGAGGCGGCCTTTGTAAAATTAGAGTTGTGTCTTCACACTATGTTGTTGACACTCTCGAAGTTCAAACTTGTAAGTGCGGAAACCGCTTATTACTAACTGTTTGAAATGTTTTCTTCTTATGGAAGCTCGGGGCGGGATGATCGTCTTGATTCTTCTCATGCTCACGCCAACATCATCACTAATGAAAGTTCTATTCAATGCAACACAAAAGTCGAATGATTCTTCATCTACTCAAAGAATCTACAAAGTCAAAGACTTAAAGAACTTCATCGATCTTGAATTCCAACGTCATAGGCGTGTGAGCATGTTGAAGAATGGCGTGGAACCTTTGGAGCGTGAAGCGGACTGAAGCGGTGATGCGAGACAACAACATACTATCACTTTCACCACAAAGAACAAATGATCAAAGAACAAAGTTAAAGATGACGTCGAGCATAAGCTGTTCAAAGATAACGATCTCTCTACCTTTGGGAGATTGTTCGAATCAAGACAATTCCTCTCACAAGAAAGAAGAATGTCGAAGGCGTCACGCTACTATTACATCAACGCCTTCACCGTTTACATTCATATATACTTGAGGGAGATTGTTGGAATCACTCTAAACCATATTTCAAGTATTTATATTTCATATGTAATAGGTAGCTTTGTTATGGCCTTTATGTTTGTTTAAGGTCAAGCTTATGTAGAAGGCCCATAAGCAGATCCAAGCCCAATAAGTAATAGGGAAGGAGAGGTGTTGCCTAGCTCCTTGCCTATAAATACATAACCTTCATTTGAAGGTTGGTTGTTCAAGTAATTCCTTCATTTGAAGGTTGGTTGTTCAAGTTTTCATCTTTCTCTTCTACAAGCTCTAGTGACCTAACGAGACTATTCCTTAACTCAAAGTTTAGAACAACATGAATCTATACGTTTGTGTGTGTGTGATAACTTGTTCATCCTTGAGCAGTTCATCTAATCGGGGAGAAACTTTCTCTCTAAGCTTGTGTTGTAAAACTAGTGACCTAACAAAAGATATAAGCCTCGACCCAAACACATTCATGGAAAACTTCATCAATCAAGTGTCTCTCATGGTTAGTCAAAACATGAACTCTCCCCCACACCAACAATAACCTCGAGCGACATCAATCCATACAATCAAGCTCTTGTCGGAGATGGGAAGGTTATGGAGCAACCGGTTCAAGAAAGGTATGAGCAGGGAAGAGGTGGAGTTGGTAGAGGATATGTGGCAAATCGAACCGTGGAAGGAATCCAAATCAAGGTCAAGCTAAGCCAATTAAGTGCTACAAGCTGTGGTGGTGATGGACACATAGCAAGGCGCACTTCTCCAAAATGCCCTCAAAATGTAGAGTACTTCAAAGACAAGATGCTCTTGGTGCAAGCTCGGGATAATGGAGTGTTTTGGATGAAGAGGAATTCTTGTTTCTTCTTGAGGGTAATGCCAAGACATATGATGCTTATGTGGATTAGCGACCAATTCGAGAGATAGGTCATAATCATCATAATGCCTTTCAAGTTGCGGTGTGATGCATACGACTCGACATCGATGATGAACCTCTGCATGAGACAATTTTCATGGCAAGCATTTCTCTAATGGTCTCTCCAAAGGTCTCATCATCACGACAAAGTTTGGACCATCCAAAGAATCAATCATCTCGGAGGTATTAAAACTATATGATGATGTTGATCTGAAAAAGATACATGATAAAGCGCAATCACAGGAAACTTGCGACTCAGATATTGCTAATATGGGTAATAATAATTTTGTCCTATATGATCAATATGTAATCCAAAGTGAGAATGTGATTGAACCAAGTGATATATCTTCTGCAGTCAATGATGACTACCTTTTGATGAATACACCGCATGTGCCCCCGATGATTACTGTCATTTACGGCGAATGCCTATAAAGAACAAGTTGCTATTTATGAGCAGTGCTAAGTTTGAGCTAACTACCCATGAGCGGAAATGGATGACCAAATCGTACAATTATTAGAAAAAGTAATTTTAGAGAAGAAGTGTTAAAACAAGAGTTAAATTTCTTACAAGAAAAGCTTTCTAAAGCATTAAGCAAAAGCAACAACTTCAAGATAATGTTAAAGTACTTAAACAAGAATTCGGTGCTAAGGAATCAAAAATTTTGAATGATTTTTCTAATCTAAAAACTTTGAAAAACAAGCTTGAAAATAAGTTATGCGTATAAGGAATACCATTCGATTGCTCACATGATCACTAAGCATAGAGTTCTCGTGATAAGCATAGTATTCCCATTGTAGAAAACCTAATCCACGAGTATGGTAAGATAGCAAAAGTTGCTCAAAATGTGATCTATGATGGTAATGAAATCCTTAAGCCTAGGCGAGAAACCTAGTTCTTGTTGAGTGCAAGCAAGAGGATAGAAAACTAGATGATGCATCTAGGGAGAAAATGGATAAAAGCTTAATGATCCTGCGTGTAAAAGAATAACATAACTATCAAACCCCACGATTACACTAAGGAAAATTGGATCTCCACGAACATGTTTAAGCCTCAAACTCAATTAACCCCAGAAAAGATCTTTTGGAAGAAAGATATGGATAAGCTAAAAGTTAATGTACTTGTTGAAACAAACACTCCCCTTAGGAAAATGCCTGCAGCTAATGTGTATCCTCCAAATACACCAATACATCTAATTCCTAGATCGATTGCCACTAATAGCAAAACCTTAATCAGCATTTATGTTGTTTATCAACTATTCGTTGATTTTGAGAAGACATTGTGGAAAACTAGAAGGGGGGTTGAATAGTTTTACCAATTAAAACTCTCTTTTAAACTATTTAGATCGACTTATGTCAATCTATTTGGTTGTGTGTGTTGGATGTTGATAAACAAGCATATAAAGATATGTAATGAAAAGATAAGAGTAAGAAGCACAAAATCACAACGCAGTATTTATAGTGGTTCGGCTACAAGGACACCTTCCTTGCCCTACTCCACTCCCGAGTCACCTACTCGAGAGTTTGTAATCACTACACCAATCTCCTTATGGCGGAGAAGCCTTCACAACGTCGCTTAACCTTTTTCGGTACAAAGCTAAATACCGAGGTTCTTTCACACCAAGGCGAACCACACCTAACACAACGTCGCCTACCCTTTATCTGATGCTAGGCTAACCACCGAGTTCTTTCACACCTTAGGTGAACTACACCTTCACAACGTCGCCTACCCTTTATTAGGTACTAGGCTAGCACCTAGTTCCATTGCAATGGAGGAACTACTACCACACTTCACCAACGACTAATCCCAAAGGAGATCTACTCCTTTACAACATCATCAAGGACATCAATATCCTTGGATCTAATGCTAGTCTATCTAGTACATCGAAACACACCATATCGAATGTACATCTAAGGCACCTTTCACTAATGCCTTTGATTAGATCTATAAGACACCTTTCACTAATGTCTTTGATTAGATCTACAAGACACCTTTCACTAATGTCTTGTGTCTTCACTTCTAAGCACCTTTCACTAATGCTTCTTGTCTTGACATCTAAGCACCTACCACAAGTGCTTATCTTATAGCGATAGATACCGCTTCACTAAAATCTTCGTCTTGACACTTGAGACATCTTTCACTAATGTCTTTAACACTACGCTTCTTTGAAGAAAGAAGGGATCATCAACAAGAGGACTTCAATAGCCTTGATGATGAGGAAGCTTGGCAACTCATGGACTTGAGCTTGCTCGACTTCAAAGGTGGTGATCTTCCTTTAAGAGGAACCTACAAGATCACACAAAACAAAACTACAAACATAGATCTCTTGGATCTATGGTTAGTGAATTTAACTTGGGGAGAAAGTATGTTGGAGAGGGTGGGATCTAATAAAGAAATGGCTCACTATTTATAGAGGAAAAACCTCATCGCTTCCCCGGATCCCGGATCCCTTCCACTGGGATCCGGCTAGCACAAAGCTAGGGATCCGTGGTCCGCTCTCTTTGCCCATGGGTATTTTGGGTTATGGGTCATGGGTCATGGGTTATGGGTTGATCCGTGGTTTTCAATCTAGATACAATGTACCTTAAGGATACATTGAACTTGTGTAAGTGGTATATATAAAACCATGGGTTATGGGTCAAAAACCATTTGCTAGTTTTATCTTTTAGTATATACTTACTTTTACCCATTTTAGTATATACTTGTTTTACCCATTTTAGTGTACTTAATATAAGTATGTATTAACCCAATATGTAAACACTAGTTGTTGTATATATGTATCTAACTCATAGAGTTACTTAAACTTGTTAAGCCAATATGTAAACACTAGTTGTTGTACATGTGTATCTAAACTATAAAATCACTTAATCTTGTTATAGTGTTTTATGTGAAAACGTAAGTGTGTTATAAAACTATTAGTTCAAACCATTTACGTATTTTATTTGTTTCGTTAATATGATTTTACTTTTGTTATCGACAAAACAATAGAAGATCGTAAAATATAAATAAACGTTTTTACGGCTTATTTGTATTAACAGACATGTAAGAAGAGAATCACACCTACGAGGGATAGCGAGGGGAAAGGGTTTTGAGCAAACTAAAGAATGTTATTTAGCGAGGTCATGCCTTTCTTTAAACAATTAAAGGTCAATTTGAAAATCTTCAAAAAGGAATAAATTCATATATTAAAGAAATGGAAAAGGAATTTGATGCAATGATAGTTGAGGTCAATGATTATGAACAGAAACTCAAATATAATGAAGTTGAAAGGAAGAACTTGCATATCTTAAATGAGAATTTGATTTCGAGTTGTGTTGCTCAAGATGTGTTTTATATTGTCACTAAGCACTCTATTACTGCTTCTCGATTTCATGAATTACCTATTGCATTGAAAGTTTCCCATGATCGTGTCATTGAGCTTGAAAACAAAAACTCAGAACTAAATGAGAAAATTGATTAGGATGATCACGATAATTTGGTAAAACATCTTTCTAAACTAGAAGTTGAACATTTTTTATTTGCAACTAAAATATCAACATCTCAAAGAAAATGTCAAAACCTCAAATATCAAGACATCCTCGGATGTTCCGAGTTTGATGCGATTTTCGGATAAACAAAGCGTGACGAATGATTCAAGCTCATTGTAACACGATCGTAAAATTGAAAGCCCAAATTTCACAATTAAAGGGTGAAAAGAACAATGTGATGGCTCCCAAATGTCTCCTCCTTTAGATTCTCGATATTCTCGGACTTTTCATCTTCAAAACTTGGTTAATGTTTTACAAAGGAAAACGAGGGTTTTCTTGAAGAAAATAAAAAGTTAAGCGACACTTTAAAGAGTTATATGATTCAATTAAAGTCACTCGTGACAAGAACAACGAAAAATAACGTCTTTACAAAAGGAAATTGAGAATCGAGGAGACAGGAAAAGGAAGCCGCCACTTGTCTTTAATGAGAATGTTGCATTAAGGTCATCCTCGATCGCAAATATACTATATTTGTTAAATACATTCCTCCTCATCTTAGGAATAATGAACTTGTGTTTCATAACTATTTTGCTCACCTTAAGGATAGTCTAGAATGTCTCCGTGAGATTGTGGAAGAGGATTTCATAAATAAGCCTCTTGATAGAGAAATTAGGTTTGCGTGCATTCAAGCCAAACTATCTCAGGAGCTGCTAGAATGTTTAATAGCAACATTTCCTAAATCCTTAGGTGCGAAAGGTAAAGTTGTGATGCCTTGTTCTATGCCTAGTGTCAAGCATACAAACCATTCTATGCCCAGATTAAGAAAGTGAACTCTAATGTGCCTTAGTAGTTCGGATCCCCGCACGTCTAGTTCGGGAATGCAAAAGTAGATCAACCAACTAATGTTCCCATAATTCCTTCTACAGAGTGTCATGACATAAAAGCAAGCGGTCAAAGCCTCCGGGCAATACCAAGAAAGATAGGACCTCATGAGCTAGGAATGTGCATTGGAAGAGGTAAAGATCACCCTAGGAATATTAAGTTTGAGATGAATAAAATGAATCGTGTTGATTCTAGTATTAGCTATAACCGTCTTGTAATTAATTGAATTACGCTACTATCCATAAACCATGTAATGATGATCGCTTGATTTACATTACTAATCATGAATTTGGTGTGAATGATTTGTCTAATTGCCAAATGCCTAGTTAAAAGCTGTAATGTTAAAAACAAGCGAAGAAGGCTAAAAGGCTGTTAGGTCACTAGTTTTACAACACAAGTTATATAGAAAGGAGATGAGGCGATTGAACAAGTATCAAACACACACACATACAATATAGTATCCGGTTAGGCGTAGGAGGTGAGTGAAAGAAAAGAACTTGAATAACCAACCCTCAAATGAGGGTTTACAAGAGTATTTATAGGAGGGAAGCTAGGGCAACACTCCTAGTTCCCATCCTTTCTTATGTGGGCTTGGGCCTAAGCTTATGGGCCTTCTACATAAGCTTGACCTTAAACAAACATAAAGGCCATAATAAAGCTACCTATTACATATGAAATATAAATACTTGAAATACTGTTTAGGAGTGATTCCAACAATCTCCCCCTCAAGTATATATGTAATACCTGAATTTCTGAAATTCACAAAAAGACCAAAATACCCTTATGATCAAAAGTAAGAATAATTAAATAAAAACAATACCAAATGAGCTATGTAAATTCAGAAAACTTATAAGAAAATCACATATGATTCAAATAAATCTTGAATGACTATGTAAAGTTAATTTTATAGCTTATGATTTTATAAAAATTAACTTTGTATTTTTATTTAAATAACCGAATATATTAAAGAGTTTTATAAAAGAATTAAATTAATAAAAAGGCCCAATATAAATTTATATTATTGAGAGACCATTTAAATTAAGTCCAATGCATTATAAGCCCACAAGAAAAATAGTAACTCAAGTATATATACATATATTCGGCTCACATAATCCCTAATTACTGATTTTTATCAAACCGACTCCAAAACCCCTAACAAATCGATTTCCAGTTTCCAGAGCTTGAGACCAATTTTCTTGGACAAGTTTGGAGGTAAACAAGGTGGGAAAAATAGTGATTGAGTTCCTAAGTTCTTTATTGCGATCGTGGTTAGTTTTTGAAACAATTAGGGTTTCGTGAATAGAGGTTTTGTGCTTCTTTTGTTCCAACGATTCAAGCTCATCAAGGGTATGTTTCTAATGTTGATTTCAGTCCTATAAGTCGTATATAACACATAAAATTGGCCATGCATGTTTAAGATGTCGATGAAATTATTTGGAACCTAAAACCCTAAAAAGCGTATACAATTAACGAATGAGCTTAAAATATTTTTAGAGATCATGAATCTATTTTTCCGAAGCTATTACATGATATAAGACCTGAATAAAATATATGTTTGTGAATTGAAGCTTGTATGAATTGTTTTGAGTTTTAGGGTTCGATTAAACATGGAAAAGGAAGGTTTTAAAAGGGACGATTAGGGTTTTGCATAAACTAGGGTTTCTTGTAATCATTAAAGGTAATTAATGAAGAAATAATGATGAGTTAATGATGGGTTATACCTAGGTTTAGGGCTTGTACTTGAACTATGCACTATTCGGCTTTATATAAAAGTTTGGGTAGGTTTTGTAAATATTGAAACTTAAAGGTTATTTTGTGAACAGTAAAATAAAGGTACTAAGCGATAAAAATAAGTATGGGGTTAAACATGTAATTTGGATATTTAGAGGGCCATTCAATTGTATTTAACTTAAAGGGTATGTTTTGTAAATTCTAAAACCTTTGGGCTAAAAGTGTAAAATCGATAATAGAAGGTTAGGTCGTATAATTAAAGATGTTAAAGGTGCAACATGTAATTTTGGGTAATTATGGGTCAACAGTGTAAATGAATTACGTAAGGACATGTATGAGTTTGAGGTAACTTGGGTTTGTTTTCATATACGTTACGGGTCAAAGTGAGAACCATTAAAAGAAGTAACATGTGAATTAAATGCGTATTAAGTGGTATTAAAAGTATGAGAAACCCTAGAACCAAAATAGAAAGTGATTAGGGTTAAAAGCTAAGTGTGTAATTTTGTTATTTCATGTAAGTCATTGTTTATGTAAACTATTTTGGAAGAGAGTCTTAAAATCCGTCTTTGACATTGAAAAACCCTATACTTTGAAAGATGATCATATAAGCTCTTAAAGAAGATATTTATCATATTAAACCCTTAAGTTTACCGTTTGTCATTTGCAACCCATAAGCTTGGCTAAGGAATGATTAATACTCTAAAACATTGTAATTACGTCATTAAACAAAAATAAGAATATTCGACAACTCTAAAAGTATTAATGAGATTAATCCGTTATACTAATAAGTATTAAATAAATCATAATCCGTGTAGATTACGTTGGAGGAGGCGCGACGTTACATCTTCGTATTCGTTCATTCGTTTGCTTTTCTCTCATTTGCTTTAAGGTACGGATATTACATCTTACTTTAAGACACTTGTGTTATCGTCTGGATATTCGACCTTTTCAAAGAAGGTCCTCATGTTTTCCTTCTTCGTCATATCTCTCATGCTTATTAGGATTCCCAATGCCATTGCTATGAACCCTTTTCTGAATGTTTGATATGTTGCTTATCTGGATTTATGTTCTAGTGAACTATGCAATATCTGATGTGAACTTATGTTAGGAAGACTTTGATGTATACATTTGTTGAACCTCGCTATATTGGATTATGACCCTATGATTATGAACCTCGGTTATGAACTTATGTTTATGAATATATGATATGTCTCTATGATATGAACTTATGATTTCGACTATCCGAGTATGAACCTTATGATATGAACTATCGATATGATTACGTGACCTTGTGTGTATCTATGATCCGCCATATTTGAAAATCTGTTTGACTTAAGTTGGTTGACTATAACCAAATATTTAACTAGTCATGGGGTTCCATGTCCGTATCGATGATGCACCTCGATATGACTCTAGGGCGATGAGTGATGTTCGCTCGTCTACGGATGGTGAAGCATATTTTTGAATATGTAGGAAGGGCGTATGGATGCATCCTAGATCGATCTGTTATCCGATATGTTATCGGTGAATGATGTCGTGTGCAATCTGCGTCTTCACAATAATCTGGGAGCTAGCTACTCCATGTATATTTGTTTTCGATGTTACCTTTGAAGAAGAAAGATATTTTGATATGATATGTTTGTGAATGTGCTTATGACGTATTTGTTTAAGTGATTAGTAGTTGTCATGCTAGAATAAGACTAATACGTTAAAACATCATTTGTATATCGATATTATGATTTGTTATCGTTACGTGAATGTGTTGATCTGCGAGATTAATGTGCTAGTGTATAATTGAGTATTTTGAAGGTTAATTATCATCTACATATGTGACTGCCATGTTAAACTCGCTAAGGTTAGGATTTGATATGAGAACTGGGTTAGCTATTATGTCCGCCATGACACATGCGCTATTTCCACTCCTACATTATTGAATTAAGTGCTTTAAATGTTGATTAATTGATTTGTATGAATGCCATGTTTATTTACTAGAAGTGTTTGATTAGTTTTAGACTTTTCGTTTGGCTTATAAGTAACTGTTATTCTTAATATGCTAAGTGTTTGGTTGTTACGATGTGTTTGTTTTGTGTCTTTAATGTGCTATGTGATGTCTAAACCATTATGTGGTTGTTTGGATTTACGTATATTTGTGCTTTCGCAGAATCCTAAAAGATCCTTCGTCATTATTTCATTTTGATTTCGTATTTGTATATTTATTCTGTTTTAGCTTTTGTTTCGTTATATCCGTTCACCGGGCTTTGTAAGCTCACCGCTTTTTTTTTTTTCTCGGTGTTTTAGCATTCGAGATGAGCTTATGGGATAGGTGATCCGGGTTTGAGAGTAGAGTGAGAGCAAGACTTTACCATAGAGATCTTAGATTTATTTTGAAGTTTTATCTGTTTATGTTTTCCTTTTGAATATTTTGTAAAGGCTTCCGCTTTCGTATAGTATTTAAAGTTCTGATATGAAACCGTATTGTGATATCTTTACCCTTGTCGGGTCGGGGTGTTACAATTTATCCTATCAGAGCTCTAGGTTTTAGGACCCTTAGAGCTTAGGCTATGACCTGTGAGAAGTGGGTAGATTTAGGATTTTCCTTCCTGCGTACTTCTTTGCATACCCTGTCGTATTTAAGCTTTGCTGATAGTTGGTATTTCTTTTAGATGGTTATTCCTCATACCTAGTACATCTGATAGGAATAATCAAGGACCGGCTAGGCAACATAAGGAGAAGACAAAGTGGGCGTTATCATTGCTAAGGGCTGCACGAGGTATGGTAAAGTGAAGCGGACTAATAAGAGGATAAAAGTTTCGGCCTATATGTGGCCATGCACTATCGAGGAGAAGCTGACCCTGAGGACCATTGACGGAGAGGTGGTGGAAGAATATGAAACCAAGGTTGTTGACAACGAAGGTTTCGCTACTAGATATCCTGGGAGGTGTCCTAAGTTTGTTGAGGATGAAGGAGTAGGACGAGCTGAGAGTCGCGATCTGTATGCCTTTGTGGATCGTGTGCAGGAGGAGGAAGAGAGGAAGCGTAAAGGTGGCTTTGCTAGTCGTTTACTACCACGATGAAGGAAACAAGAGCGGATGGATAGCGAGGAAGGCGAGGAAGACGAAGAGGAAGAGGAAGAAGAGGATACGAGGTGGATTCGGATTTGGAGTCTACTGCTACTAGTAGGTTCAATCCAACCCAAGAATAAGAATTTCGTTTCTGATGAGTTACTCTCCTTATGAGAATTTCTGACATTTGATTTTGAGCTAGATGCTTTTGTTTTCATTTTGACGTTTGAATCTTGGATTATTAAGTTTCATTTTGGGAGTTTGTCTTATGTCGACTTTGCAAAATTTTTGTTTGATATATGGAAATAAAGCAAAATTTTGAAAGTATAGTTCTTGTCTGTTGTTACTTGCTAGATTCGTTAAGTTTCGTTAGTCCTCATAAGTTTAAATCTGCTATTCGTTTTCTTGGTGATGTTGTTTATTTTTCATTTGAATGAGGTATGGCCATCATGATGGTATACTCATGTATATCCGTTTGTTATAGTAGGGTACTTGCTATCGTGTATGGTGCGTATGTGGTATGTTTTGTTATGATATTAGTTATGTGTTTTGTCATGACCCGAGACCGAATATAATGACAATAAGAACTTGTTATGTGATGCAAGTATTATGGCGCCCGATCAACGTAATAATACCGAGATCATATAATCGAACTTATTGAAGGTATCTGACGTCTGGGAAATGCCTGTGATTGATGTGTATAGGTTTAACTTGTATCATTGTTTGGTGTTTCTCATGTTCGTTTGGAATTCGCACCTAATTACGAGTTTTAAATCGATATTGTTACATATAAGTTTTGTACGCTTAGAATCCGAAGTTGTTATGATATGTACGAACCTCTAGATTGCTATGACCACCTTAACCTTATATGTCTCCCCATATTTCTGCGACTATTGAGGCCAATAGTATTTATTTAAATCTATGCATTTGATGTCCTCATCGTTTGATATCTGAATAAGTTAGAATTTGTCGTTTGACTTCTGCGTCTCATCATTCTCCACCATTATTACGATAGGTATATAATAAGTATTTGATTATTGAATTAAATTACGAATAAGTTTGAGATTTAATATTCGATAAGAAATCATTCGTTCCAAGATAAGATTAATGTTCGATATATTCTTAGAAATTCGAAATCCGATTAGTTTTACGCTCTGTTCCGTCTTGTCCAATTTCGAGGACGAAATTTTCTTTTAGAGGGAAGAATTGTAATACAAATTTACGAAATTCACAAAAGACCAAAATACCCTTATGATCAAAAGTAAGAATAATTAAATAAAACAATACCAAATGAGCTATGTAAATTCGGAAAACTTATAAGAAAATCACATATGATTCAAATAAATCTTGAATGACTATGTAAAGTTAATTTTATAGCTTATGATTTTATAAAATTAACTTTGTATTTTTATTTAAATAACCTAATATATTAAAGAGTTTTATAAAAGAATTAAATTAATAAAAGGCCCAATATAAATTTATATTATTGAGAGACCATTTAAATTAAGTCCAATGCATTATAAGCCCACAAGAAAATAGTAACTCAAGTATATATACATATATTCGCTCACATAATCCCTAATTACCGATTTTATCAAACCGACTCAAAACCCCTAACAAATCGATTTCAGTTTCGAGCTTGAGACCAATTTTCTTGGACAAGTTTGGAGGTAAAAAGGTGGGAAAAATAGTGATCGAGTTCCTAAGTTCTTTGTTGCGATCGTGGTTAGTTTTGAAACAATTAGGGTTTCAAGAATAGAGGTTTTGTGCTTCTTTTGTTCCAACGATTCAAGCTCATCAAGGGTATGTTTCTAATGTTGATTTCAGTCCTATAAGTCGTATATAACACATAAAATTGGCCATGCATGTTTAAGATGTCGTATGAAATTATTTGGAACCTAAAACCCTAAAAAGCGTATACAATTAACGAATGAGCTTAAAATATTTTAGAGATCATGAATCTATTTTTCCAGAAGCTATTACATGATATAAGACCTGAATAAAATATATGTTTGTGAATTCGAAGCTTGTATGAATTGTTTTGAGTTTTAGGGTTCGATTAAACATGGAAAAAGGAAGGTTTTTAAAAAGGAACGATTAGGGTTTTGCATAAACTAGGGTTTTCTTGTAATCATTAAAGGTAATTAATGAAGTAATAATGATGAGTTAATGATGGGTTATACCTAGGTTTAGGGCTTGTACTTGAACTATGCACTATTCGGCTTTATATAAAAGTTTGGGTAGGTTTTGTAAATATTGAAACTTAAAGGTTATTTTTGTGAGCAGTAAAATAAAGGTACTAAGCGTATAAAAATAATTATGGGGTTAAACGTGTAATTTTGGATATTTAGAGGCCATTCGAATTGTATTTAACTTAAAGGGGTATGTTTTGTAAATTCTAAAACCTTTGGGCTAAAAGTGTAAAATATGATAATAGAAGGTTAGGTCGTATAATTAAAGATGTTAAAGGTGCAACATGTAATTTTGGGTAATTATGGGTCAACAGTGTAAATGAATTACGTAAGGACATGCATGAGTTTTGAGGTAACTTGGGTTTGTTTTCATGTACGTTCTGGGTCAAAGTGAGAACCATTAAAAAGAAGTAACATGTGAATTAAATGCGTATTAAGTGGTATTAAAAGTATGAGAAACCCTAGAACCAAAATAGAAAGTGATTAGGGTTAAAAGCTAAGTGTGTAATTTTGTTATTTCATGTAAGTCATTGTTTATGTAAACTATTTTGGAAGAGAGTCTTAAAATCCGTCTTTGACATTGAAAAACCCTATACTTTGAAAGATGATCATATAAGCTCTTAAAGAAGATATTTATCATATTAAACCCTTAAGTTTACCGTTTGTCATTTGCAACCCATAAGTTTGGCTAAGGAATGATTAATACTCTAAAACATTGTAATTCGTCAAATCACTAAAAATAAGAATATTCGACAACTCTAAAAGTATTAATGAGATTAATCCGTTATACTAATAAGTATTAAATAAATCATAATCCGTGTAGATTCGTTTGGAGGAGAGCGACGTTACATCTTCGTATTCGTTCATTCGTTTGCTTTTCTCTCATTTGCTTTAAGGTACGGATATTACATCTTACTTTAAGACACTTGTGTTATCGTCTGAGATATTCGACCTTTTCGAGAAGGTCCCTCATGTTTTCCTTCTTCGTCATATCTCTCATGCTTATTAGGATTCCCAATGCCATTGCTATGAACCCTTTTACGAATGTTTGATATGTTGCTTATCTGGATTTATGTTCTAGTGAACTATGCAATATCGATGTGAACTTATGTTAGGAAGACTTTGATGTATACATTTGTTGAACCTCGCTATATTGGATTATGACCCTATGATTATGAACCTCGGTTATGAACTTATGTTTATGAATATATGATATGTCTCTATGATATGAACTTATGATTTCGACTATCCGAGTATGAACCTTATGATATGAACTATCGATATGATTACGTGACCTTGTGTGTATCTATGATCATGCCATATTTGAAAATCTGTTTGACTTAAGTTGGTTGACTATAACCAAATATTTAACTAGTCATGGGGTTCCATGTCCGTATCGATGATGCACTCGATATGACTCTAGGCGATGAGTGATGTTCGCCACGTCTACGGATGGTGAAGCATATTTTTGAATATGTAGGAAGGGCGTATGGATGCATCCTAGATCTGATCTGTTATCCGATATGTTATCTGGTGAATGATGTCGTGTGCAATACGCGTCTTCACAATAATCTGGGAGCTAGCTACTCCATGTATATTTGTTTTCTGATGTTACCTTTGAAGAAGAAAGATATTTTTGATATGATATGTTTGTGAATGTGCTTATGACGTATTTGTTTAAGTGATTAGTAGTTGTCATGCTAGAATAAGACTAATACGTTAAAACATCATTTGTATATCTGATATTATGATTTGTTATCGTTACGTGAATGTGTTGATCTGCGAGATTAATGTGCTAGTGTATAATTGAGTATTTTGAAGGTTAATTATCTGTCTACATATGTGACCTGCCATGTTAAACTCTGCTAAGGTTAGGATTTGATATGAGAACTGGGTTAGCTATTATGTCCGCCATGACACATCTGCTATTTCCACTCCTACATTATTGAATTAAGTGCTTTAAATGTTGATTAATTGATTTGTATGAATGCCATGTTTATTTACTAGAAGTGTTTCAGTTAGTTTTAGACTTTTCGTTTGGCTTATAAGTAATCTGTTATTCTTAATATGCTAAGTGTTTGGTTGTTCTGATGTGTTTGTTTTTGTGTCTTTAATGTGCTATGTGATGTCTAAACTGTTATGTGGTTGTTTGGATTTCTGTATATTTGTGCTTTCGCAGAATCCTAAAAGATCCTTCGTCATTATTTCTTTTTGATTTCGTATTTGTATATTTATTCTGTTTTAGCTTTTGTTTCGTTATATCCGTTCACTGGGCTTTGTAAGCTCAAATTGCACTTTTTTTTTTTTTTCGGCGGTATTTAGCATTCGAGATGAGCTTATGGGATAGCCGATCCGGGTTTGAGAGTAGAGTGAGAGCAAGACTTTACCATAGAGATCTTAGATTTATTTTGAAGTTTTATCTGCTTATGTTTTCCTTTTGAATATTTTGTAAAGGCTTCCTTCAGATAGTATTTAAAGTTCGATATGAAACCGTATTGTGATATCTTTACCATTGTCGGGTCGGGGTGTTACAATATATGAATGTAAACGGTGAAGGCGTTGATGTAATAGTAGTGATGGCGTCTTGACATTCTTCTTTCTTGTGAGAGGAATTGCCTTGATTCGAACAATCTCCCGGTGTAGAGATAGTTATCTTTGAGCAGTTATGCTTCGACGTCATCTTTAACTTCGTTCTTTGATCATTGTTCTTTGTGGTGAAAGTGATAGTATGTTGTTATGCGCATCGATGCGCCTCAGTGCCTTCATCGCTCCAGGTGTCTCCACGTCATTCTTCAACATGCTCACACGCTCTTTGGCGTTGGAATTGATCTTGATGAAGTTCTTTAAGTCTTTGACTTTGTAGATTCTTTGATTTGATGAAGAATCATTCATCGTTGTGTTGCATTCGAATAGAACTTTCATTAGTGTTGAAGTTGGCGTGAGCATGAGAAGAATCAACACGATCATCCCGCCTGGAGCTTCCATAAGAAAAAACATTTCAAGCGGTTAGTAATAAGCGGTTTAAGCACTTACAAGTTTGAACTTGAGAGTGTCAACGACATAGTGTGAAGACACAACTCTAATTCTTACAAAGGCCGTTCTGAACCGGAGTTCCACAAGTGAGATAACGCGATGTGCCGGGCACATCTGATTCGAGATAGTCGTTGAGGTACAATCAAGCATCACCTCACGATCGTAGACCATTTGAGACACACTCCGCGTAATCCACGGGAGTTACCGAAATGACCGCTTTGGTCGCTTTGATGTTGACCGGCGGGGTTTCCATTCAATCACCGAGGATCACATATGTGAACCTCTCATAAATGTTCTCGACAGTTGCTAAGATCTGTGAAGGACTCGATATGAACCATCGATAATCTTATTTGTTGATCATCAAGTGATTAAATGTCAAGTGTTCCTAAGAGATCTTTTGATGAATCTCGTGGCTCTAGACTCAATAGTGCGTTTGGTTTTCTGACGGAGACTAGGAGAGGTCTCCTTCTTCAATACCAACGATCTCTAAGAGAAAGCCAATAGTTTGCGTAGGGTTCCTGTGAGAATGAAACAAGCTTACGCTGAGAAAAACTTGAGTGGCTAAGAAGGTTTAGTGCATGCGTCATTTGGGTCCATGACGACTTTTAATCTTCAATACCGGTGTCACTAAGTGACAACCAAGAGTATATGAATTGAACCCGTGTCGCCCTAAGTTGAATAATGCTGGAGGGTCGCTTCTTTTCACCCTTTACTTTACATTTCTTTTGATTCTTCAACTCCTTCTTTCTCCGATTCTCATTTTCTCCTTTTTACAATCATTCCTAAGGACTTCTAACACTCACTAATGGTAGTGTCCTTGGGTGAATCCCTCCGGCTCTGGCGGATCATAGGACGGTTATTCCTAACCTTAGTCACCTTATAACTCCATGACTAACCTATGTTTGCCATTAAAACCACCGTATGTTAAAATATCTCTCAAAGGGTTTGTTGATGAAAACATGTTTGAACCATGTGAGAGATGATGTTTTGCATAAATACTCCCCTACATGTGCTTAATAGTTTTAATGGTTAAATGCACGATGAAGAAAGAGCGTGCACTTTTGAATTGATCCATCGAAGATAGACAATCCCCGCGAGACACGGTTCGTTGCATAGTTAAAGAGTTACATTGTCGACTTTTGGGTGACAACTAGCTCTAATAACTACCTTGAAGGTGTAGACAAACCTTGGAAGGTTGTCAAACCCGTCGAGTTCATGTCTATCAAGAGTTTTTCGAATGGTACTTTCTACTTGGACAAGTCCTTTGCGAGACACGTTTACATTACTAGCGAACTAGCTTGAAATTATTACCCGTTCAGACAAGTCTTTTCGAGTTACTAACAGTTTGCATCATCAATTCGTTGGTTAAGTCCGAGGTACACAGATTCATTTGCATATTGCACAACATATTTCTTATCACACAATTTTCTCCCCTCAAAATGGCATATAAAATGTTATTTTGAGCGGTTGACAATAAATATGACCATTTCGAGTGTTGCGGAAGATGACCACTATGAACAATTTTGAATCAAAGTTTTAATACAAATACTCCCCTCAACTAGTGATATAAACGGTTGAGGTTTTGAAAATCATATGGGAAGTATTTGTGTTTTGAGTAAAACCTTGAAAAATGAAAGGTTTGATAGGTTTTACTCAAAAATAAGAAGCTTTCCTCCTTTATAAGGATTGTGGCACCGAGGCGCACCACGGGGTCCTTTCTTGACAATTACGGGTTGTACATCGTTATGTGTGCACAAGCCATTAATATATATAATCATACATCCAAAATTATATGAAGGAAACCATTTAAGGGGTACCAGAAGTGCGGTGATATTCCCGAGTGCATGCAGGCGTTGAAAGCCGTGATGTTTCTCTGGGTGGACCACCAACATAGCTCTCCAATCGTCTCGAATCGATCCCTTCAACAACTGTTCATCAATCATGGTGATGATTAGTCGCACATCCCTCCTTTCACGAGAATTCCGGCTAGAGAGACCCAACTTTCAAAGGTGATATCCTTCAACCTCGACGCCAATCCATCCCTAACCGACTTCAAGGTATGATACCCGAATTGTGGAGCTCACTACACGCCATTAAGCGCTTTCTTTGAAGTTCACTATGGTAAACAACGCCAAAGGTTTGGTCGATGAGTGTATATTGAGATAGCTTGTTGAGATCGGGAAGAGTGGCGTTGGAGGAGAGGTTGACACGCGTCGATAAGATTCAACAACCATCCGGATATCTTCAACACGTTCTTTGATCACGATCGTCTAATGAAGATGAGAACCGACTTGATAAATTCACGTTGAACTTCAATCGAGAATTGTCTCATACGACCATGCTTTGGCAAGATACATGTCTTGATGTCGTTGAGGACAAGTTCTCAAAGTCGACCTCGGAGAATCCATAGTCCTGTTCATCTTGTCGCTTTGACTATGATATTCTTCAAGAATAAGTAGTCCCACTTAGACTTGAGATCAATGTGTTTGATGGCCACGATGTCCTTAGAACTATACATCGCATGTTGAGACTTGAACCAGCAACACAGAGTAGATTCTTCTGCTCGTGCCAATGATGAATCCCATACAATGCATCTTGGTCGTATGCTTGCGTTGTCGAAAAACAAGTGATTTGCACGTTCCTCAATAGCTATGCGGTTTGAGTAAATAGCACGAGAATGGAAGAGTCAAGGATGTAAGTATTTTCGCGAACCATCGCTACCATGTAAGAGAAAATCAGTCTCGTTAAAGAAGTAGCGGAAGGAATCCGTGGTTCGTCTGTTTGGCCAATGGTCGGTAGGGTTTGGTCCAATCGGTGTAGTATGGAGGTTGTCCCTTTGTGTGAAGTCAATGTTTGCTTCGGATTGAGCCAATCCATGTTGTTAGACATAGCTCGGCGATGTTCTCAAGATGATATTCGACCTCGAGGCGCTTTCGAGTCAGTCTTTTAGAAGTTGAAACGCTTCATTCTTGATTCGCTTCAACTCGATTTCGTCATTTTCTTCACATGGAACTTTTCTTGCAAAAGTTTTGCGTGCTCCAATGTAGAACCGTCTACCAAGTCTTGACCTTCATCGGGGTAGGGAGTTTGATTGACGAGTGTGGAGAACCATTCAAACTCTTGGTTTTATCGTCATCTAGCCATGATCATTGCGGGTTGAGTCGTCTTCTTCTTTTTGGAAGGCCTTGATGATGATATTGGTTTCGCACTTGTTTGGGTGAGGTGGGTTGTTGTCAGGCTCAAGGACCTCTTCATCGTCACCACCCGTGTACTCAAAGTAATCACCGTTTTATGAGTCAAGGGTGGTAACTCGGAATCGTCCCAGGTTTATCGAGAGAAGACCGAGGGTGGAGGAGACTTTGTTGAGAAGAAGTCCGTGGTGGAGGAGGTGGCATCAAGTAGATTTACCATACCGCTTCGGACGTTTAGGTGCAGAGTCCTTATCCTTATCATCGTCATCTCTTGGTCGTTTGGGTTGATCGGTGACTCCTTGCATGATGATCTCGAGTTGAAAATCAAGTAGATTTTGAAAAATTTAGCTTCATCCGGTAAACGTTCGGATCGCTTTGACATTTGCATCACTAGTTTAGCGATCAACTCGATTCGAGAGATCGGCTCCTTTGGCCATTGTATGTTTAACCAATGCGACGATGTTAGGGTGAGTTATGCGAAAATACTTCTCTAGTCACACCGTGGGCGATGTCGAGAAGAAATTTGTGGGTATGATCTCTTCTCGCCTTCTCCAGCCCGTTTGGACTTTAGGAACGATATCTTGAAGGTACTTTTGAGTGTAACCTTCAATCATTTCATCCGCTTTCTCTTCGATGACCTTTCATGAATTCTGTATAAACTTTCTTTCTTCTTGCATCTTGTCATTCTCGTCATGTAGATATTGTATTTGTTGATTGAGAAAGTTAAGCTTTACAGATAACATGTCTTTCATTCGACTTGTTTGTGACTTTCACAATTCTTTCATGTATCCGAGAAATCCAAGAGCGAGGTGGTTTCTTCACGATTTGGATGATGATCCGTTGACTTCTTTGATGGTGGTGGTGATGAATGAGATGAAGAGTCGATGAGGAGGAGACATGAGGAGGCTTGGGGTCCTTAGGCGGTTCAAAAGTTTCCTTCGAGACGTGTGGGACTACCGAAGCAACTTGTCATAATCATCATCTTTATCTTCCTCGATCATCTTAGTATCGTGGTTCTTAAACTCATATACGATGGTATCCTCCACAGTCGTTGTTGTTGCGTAAGAGTGGTGGCACGGATCCCTCACCGTTGATTAACCATATCGGGATCCGGTGAGGTGGGCAAGACCACTTGATCCTCCGAGGCCACCCATTTGATCTTTAGCAAATTCTTGACCTTTTGAAGGTGTCTCGACGTTGTGAAACTTTTTCCTATATGATTGATCCAGTTGCTCTTCTTCATCTTCGAGCTATCATCATGTGGCACAAGTGCAGAGTCTTCCTTTTCCTTTAATAGTTTGAGGACTTGGAGGTTTTGCATGCGAGGATTTTCATCCTTGCGCTTTGAGTATGTGATCTCTTCATCCGTGTCGGTAGCATCGAGTCCTCGCCCCGAGCCGCCTTTGCGGTTCGGTGAAAGGATCGGAGTGGCTTCACGAGAAGGAACTTTCTTCTTTGGGGTAGGTTTCCTCTTTGGAATAGGTTTCTTCTTTGGAACATTCCTTTGACTATCTGTATTTGTGACACTTCCAAAGACTTCCTTTTACGGTTCTCCTTACAGGTGTTCCAAAGATTTTTCGTCGAGATGACCAACTTTGCCTTGTCTCGACCGCTTCGGATACCTTTTATACGTTTCGAGCTTTCGACATCTTCGCTAGAAGGAAATCGGCGGCACAACACCTTGTTTCTTTGTAGACGTTTCCTTGATTACGGCAGATAGTATAGGTTCCGTCAACATATCGTGATTGTCGGGGTCATTGAGCCTCTTGGGAATATCGGGATGAAGTCCAAGTGCTCTCGGATCAACAGTTTAGTGTATCGATGTAGGAATCTTTGAGCCAAGTTTGTTGAGAAATGACATCATGTCATCCCAAATCGAGCTTCGATAGAGATGTGTTTCTGATGACCAATGCCCGAATATTTGCGGTTCCATGAGCTTAGGGTGCTCATAGCCACCGCCACGACCGTAAATGACTTGGTGATGATCATGTAGAGAGTTCTCGGGGTTGAGGAATACTCTTAAGCTCTACGTGAGAATGCTTGGTGATTACTCCTGTAGCCTCGCCATAACCGATATCGGTTAAGAATTGGAGAGTGAGCTCTTCAACAGGTGTGGCATATAGTTTGGTTGGATCGACATCGTGAATTAGGAGAATAGCCCGTAAGTCTGCTGTGTAATGGTGACTTGTTTGTGATTGAGTCATTTGTCGCGTGATTTGTCCTTTGACCCTTTCCATAGTGTTCCAAAATTGTTGGATGTAGATCTCGGGAGCAGTTGCAGAGTGAGTAAGCATGTTACGATACTGGATGAGTCCTCGAATGTCAATAGCAATTAAACACGAAGATTCGAGCAAGTGAGGGTGTCAAAGTCAACACGGAGATTGTTCTTTCCTATCTTCATTGGATAGCCATGAGGATAGATATCGACAATGGAGAGAACTTGGTGCATCCACATTCATTTGTTCGACCATGTCGTGATCTCGAAATAACATTAGCCAAAAGAACCAACATATCGAAAGACATAATGTTAGTTAACGTAAGGTCTTATTGTCTAGTTATTGAATGTACGGTGATAATGATTATTACGAGTCCTAAGTCACTTGTATGTTCAATAGTTCAATGATGTCGTGAAATGTTTCGTGAGTTAGTTAACTTTAAGTTTTAAAGTTTATTTTATCACTTATTGTTCACAACATATCAAACGATTTAAGTTTATTAGTGACATTTTGGATTCGTGATGATATGATTAGTTTATTTACAAGTTTGAACACGTAACAATTCATAACGAAGGTATGATCTCGGCTTATCGTAGGATTGGTAAAGTTATGCGTGACAGAATGATATATGCGTGTCGTAAACTTACGCGTAGGATCCTAACTTACGCGTAAGAAATGTTACGCGTGGGAAAAAGAGACCTTATGCGTAGAGCTTATGCGTGGGCATATATTAACCTTACGCGTAAGGCTACCGTAAGAGTTGACCTTATGCGTATAGGTCATTGTTTACGCATATCCTTCACGTGGATCGCGTGGTCCCATATGTAGAACCTTATGCGTGGGCGCTACGCGTAAGACTAATCTTACGCATAACAAGCTACGCGTAAGGTGATCGTTATGCGTAGATTAACAACAACCTTGATTCTGAATATTAGGTGTTGCAAGCTTGAAATAAAGCATCACATCATCAATGATTAACACATAGCATTCAGTTTATGACAGATCAAAACACAATTGGACATTTTTCCAGTTATGCGTAGAAACTCTTACGCGTAGTTTTAAAACCCTAAATCTACGCGTATGAATTTTAGCCATGGATTATGCACCAAAGTTTTTCTGGTATATCTTAGATGTTGTGAGAGCATATTGACCAAATCTTAACACTTAGTTTGCAGTGAATCAAAAATACCCAATTTTTAGAACATTAAACCCTAATTCCTAATTCTGAATCAATTAAGGTTTCTGGGTGGTTATAAGGCATGGATATCATCAATTCATCATTACATAAGCATAACACAACAATCTTTTTGACCAAAACACTTCGCATTTGAAAATACCCAATTCGATTCATAAACCCTAATTTTCAAAAATCATCAATTCGTGTTTCTGGGTGGATTTTAATGGTTAAAATGGTAACATTGATGTATTATGAACGTTTTGACACAAACCATTTCACCATAAACACACACATATTGATTGTGTGTTCATACGCATAAGCGTAGATCACCTAATTATGCGTAGAAAACGTTTTAGCCGTAGGATTTACATGAAATTCAAAACCTTATGATAAAAACATGTTGTGATCACAAAAACACTTACAAGATGAAGATCAAAAACACGGTTTTCTTGACAGTTTTGGTCCTTCCACCTTTTTCTTTTTCAAACAAAACCATTTAACTTCCATTTTGGTTACCAAACGAAGATTTTAGGAAAGAAACATGACGACACTCCCCCTCGACTTGAGAAAATAATGAAAGGTTATTAATTTAAGTCCAAGGAGTGTCTTTGAACCAGAAAATGTACCACCATTTGTAAAAGAATCAATCGAGATATGATAACATGCAAGTACACGAGATGTTTTGAAGCGATTAAGAGTTTATTTTCTCCCCTCAACACTTGATCGGAAAAATCTGAATTTTGAAAGATTAAAGTGTTGACGGAAGAAATGTACTTGCCATGTTGAAAGAAATATAGATTAGGAGAATATTTTTGTTGTTTTATCGGATTTTATATTTTTGTATTTTGTTTTGAAAAGATATTTACGAAGAAGTTTTGGTGTTTGTGGGTTTTAAGACTGTTTTAAGAGGTCATCTAATTCCTCTTGAGTCAAACACCTCATACCAATTCGGTGGACCAACTCATTAAACCTAGCGGGAGGCAAGGCTTTGGTGAGCGGATCCGCCAATTGGTATTCTCGCCCACAAAGTATAGTTCAACGGTACCTGCTCCACGTGGTCCTTGATGAAATGATAGCGTGATCGATGTGCTTTGATTTCGAGTCTTTGAACGAGTTGCACGAAATGGCAATGGCACTCCGATTGTCGCATGCATCGATTCTCATCAAATCGTAATCATAGTCTTTGAGTTGTGTTCTCATCCGGATGAATTGAGCACAACACGCGGACATGGCTACATATTCTCGCTTGGTTGATGACAATGATGTACAATCCACGCTTCTTTGATTGCCAAGACACCGGTTTATCACCGAGAAATTGTAGAGCTCTGAAGTACTTTTTCTTGAGTCTAAGCATCCTGCGTGATCGGCGTCTGGCGATTAGTTCAAAACTAGAATCCTTCTGATACCGGATCCCAAGTTAATGGTTCCCTTGATGTATCGGAGGATTCTTTTAGCCTCGAGAGGTGGGTTTCGCTTGGTCGCGATCGATAACGGGAGCATAGATAAACGGCAAAGACAATATCGTGTCCGCTAGTTGTTAGATACATGAGAGACCAATGATACTTGATTTTGGTAGGGTCAACCAATTTCCCATGTAAATCAAAGATCTAATTTCTTGGTATGAGCCATTGGTGTGGCATAAGTGTCACGAGTTGTCATTCAAATTTGTTTAACAGTTCAAGGGCATATTTGGGTGACTCAAGAAAATACCACGGGTGATTGATGAACTTGCGGTCCTAAAAAAGCGTAAGTTCACCCATCATGGACATTTCAAAATTTTCTTCATTAGTTTTGCAAAAGCGGTTGAAAACTTTTATGTGTCGACCCAAAATGATGTCATCCACGTAAATTTAAACAATTAAGATATGTGCCCGTGATATTGTATAAAGAGAGTTGGGTCAACCGAGCCTTTGGTGAAATTATTGGCGGTGAGGAAAGATGATAGCTTATCGTACCATGTTCGAGGGCTTGTTTGAGACCATAAAGAGCTTTGTTCGGTTTGTAGACATGGTTCGAAACTCGGGATCAACGAATCCATCCGGTTGGTGACATAGACTGCTTCTTTAAGTTTTCCATTGAGAAACGCCGCTTTGACATCCATCGATAGACCGTCATATTCATATGAGTCGCGAACGCGAGAAATATCCGAACGACCTCAAGACGAGCAACAGAGCAAAAGATTCTTCAAAGTCTATTCCTTCTTCCGACGATAACCCTTAGCAACGAGTCGTGACTTGTTTGAGATGAAGTTCCCTTGACATCCAATTTGTTTTTCCAAATCCATTTTAGACCAATGACGAGACCCTGTTGGTCTTTCAAGCGCTCCCATACTTCAAGACGTTTGAATTGGTTGAGTTCTTCCCGCATGGATTCAATCCAGCTTGTCTTTTGTCATTGCGTCTTTAATGTTTTTAGGCTCGGTTAGGCGCACGGTGAGAGCATAAATGCAATGTTCACCATCTCGTGCGAAGACGTTGTCTCGTAACGATTGGTTGATTCGGGTTGCCAATAATGTTAGCCGAGGATGGTCTTTGTCCATCTATGTGTAGAGGTTGATGTTGGTATACATTGTGCATATTTTGAGGATTCAAATGGTTTGTTGAAGATTCGCGACATCCGATGCGCATCTCATTAGCAAAAGGGTTGAAGAACGATTTGGATCAAAATCTGCGGTGGGGTACTTTATTCGAATATCATCACCGGTTCATCATTGTTGGAAGCGGTGTGTTCAACTGTTGTGTTGGAGTCAACGGTGTAGGTGCATCTTCAACGATGGTTGTTGTAGCAGTGTATCGGTACGGGAATATTATCGGGTTGTGCGGTGAAACAACGGATACACCGAGCACGTTCATCAATATCGTCACGCGAGCGGAGGAGCAAATAACCTTTCCATTTGTTGACGAGTTAGGCGGGGGCTTTGTTCACTAATGATGGGGTTGAGGAAGTTTAAGCGGTTGTGACTGTGTTCTAAGTCATTATACTCGGAAGCCATTTCCGTGAGTTCATCGAAATGAGCATGAATCATTTCCATTACCTCCTTAGTTCGACGATTTGATTCGGAAGCCTTTAGAATTGTCATAGTATCCAATAAAGACTCAATATCGACTTTGGCTTTGAGCTTTCCAAAATCATCACGATCATTATTCGGATAGCAAAGGGATCCAAATACATGAAAGTGTTTGATGTTCGGTTTATAGTTGTGGACAAGCTCAAAAGGTGTTTTGTTGTGGCGTTTTGTGATCATAGAACGGTTTTGAGTATAGCATGCGATGATACTACGACACGCCCATAAGTAATCTGGAAGTTTAGCATTGATTAACATTGTTCTTGCGGCTTCCACTAACGTTCGGTTTCGTCTTTCAACAACTCCGTTTTGTTCGGTGTACGTGCAATAGATGTTTGATCTTTGAATTCCCACTTTCTCATAGAATTCACGAAGGGTTTTGTTAACAAATTCGATCCTTTTTCATTACGATGATTACGGCGGTGTTGCGGAGCTGAACACATATTTTTGTGAGAAAGGTGATGATCATTTGTGGAGCTTGGTCTTTGCTACGAAGAAAGTAGACCCAAGTCCATCGTGAGTAGTCATCAACAATTACTAAGATGTAGCGTTTGCCATTGATCGTTTGCACGCGCATCGGGCCACACAAATCCATGTGAAGAAGATGAAGCACATCTTTGAGAGTCATGTTCCACCTTTGAAGGAAAATGAGCACGAGTGTTTTCCCTTGTTCACAAGTGAACAAAGGTGATCTTTTGAATACCGGAATCGTGGGAGTCCTTCAACTAGTTTGTGTCGAGCAAGGTTGGTGATGGTTTGAAAGTTTAGATGTGAGAGGCAGCGGTGCCATAGCCGAGATTTTGTAGATGTTGCCTTTGAAAGTAAGCAAATGGGAGAGGAAGCAACCATGTCTTGCATGGAGATAGTGTAGAGACTAGAATTACGCGAGCGGACATAAGGTCATTTCCTTGAAGATCACGAATGAAACAAGTTTTCTCCACGAAAGCAACCTCCAAATCTCCATCACAAAATTGACCCATCGAAAGCAGTTGTGACCGAGGCCTTCCACATAGTAAACCCTGCCGATTTCGATGTTCCCATTGACATAATCTCCGTAGCCCATGATAGTCTGCTGAAGTGATCGTTCCGAATCTGACATGCCATTGAAGTTTGCAATAAAGTTGGACAACATTTTAAGGTTGCTGTCATGTGTCGGGAACATCCGTTATCAACAATCCAGAGAATGATCATGTCACCGTGCATTACACATGCGACACGGATGGAATAGAAGTAGATGTGGAACCCGAAATGTTAGAGGTTCCAAGGCGTATGTTAGACATACACACATTGATAATTTTAGACATCCATTAAAATCCTAGTGTGTTATATATCCATTTCGCCATCTATAACTACTCTTTGCTTTAGTCTTAGTGAAAACACTAGGTGGTACTACATTCTTAGGAGGTGAAGCGGGAGCTCTTGTGATAGCAATGGTTGCCTTAGAATCTAAAGAAGGCGGTCCACCAAGCCTGCACTTAGAATGATTAGTGGGCCTAGAGGTATTCCAATTCTTAGGATTTCGTGTCGAGATTATAGTTTTAGCAACACATTTATCATGACAATCGAATTCATACTCTTCCGACAAATAACACAAGGTGCATCGATGAATATCAAAAGTACTTAACGGTTTAGCATTCGTTACATCACTATTTGTATTACATTTGCAGACGCAACATCTATAGTGGAAGCAACATGAGTTTTATTCGAGTCCTAGGGTGTTCTTCTACTTTAGCATTCCTTATTGATCTTTTCTTAGGTCGCAACTTCCTATTCTTGATTGAGTGCTTCTAGGTCGTGAAGTGCGGACGTTTGGAAAAGATGCAACTATTCTGTTTGAGAGGGAAACACATTAGCAACTTGTGATTTGGTAGTGGAATTCTAGGTTCACGATTACTAAGTGTGACCGGTGCTAATCTCTTAATCACACTAGGCGGAAGTTGTTCATACTTTCCTAACATTTCCGTAACTTAGAGATAGTGTGAATCGATCTTGATTTTCGAGCGAATATTTCCAAAGAAAATTCATGACATCTCTAGTGTGAGCAAGATATTGATCAAGTTCGTTTGATGCTTCAAGTCGAGTCTTTTGAGTAAATCAAATATGACACCATATTCTGTTTAACTTTTAAAAGTTCTTGTTCATATTTTGAAATTTGACTTTTCAAAGACACGTTTTGATCATCCGCTTGCTCAATTTTAGGATCAAAGATTTTGCACTCAATCGAGCGATTTTATTTTGAAAACCGAGTTGATGGTTGTGAATATCTTTTCACACCAATGAAGTCGACGTTTTGCATTGTAAACTTCAAGTGAGTAATCATTTATTTTCGACTTTTAAAGACTCGATCCAAGCACATTATCGGTGTTCTCAACAATAACAACAGTTTCAACAATATCGCAGAGATATGATCGGATGCATATGGCAAAGAATAGAATAACACAACATTATGGATATCGTACAGATAACATCTTCCAAGAGTCGATCAACATCTTTTCTCAAGAGTTTCTTTTACGTTTAGTATTAGAAATAGATGTTTCATTTTCTCGAAACGTTTTCATGACCCAAAGTTCCTTATGAAAATCCTTTTCCCGTGCAATTGCACAACTTTTCAAGTTTTAACATTAGGTAAAAGATTTTTCGAAAATGTCTCTTTGTTCTCGCGCCGAGGCGATTGAAAATGTTCAACTTTGATTTAAGATCGATATTCTATCTCATGTTGTAAAATTTTGAGGTCGACCATGAAAATGTCAAAATATCGAAGAATTTTTCGATTTTCGGGTTGTGAGTTTACTTCACTAATGGAAGGTAAAGGACCATAAGTTTGTGCAAAGTCATTTTAGGATTAACAATAGAAGACTCGGTGTTTTGATGATAACCCTTGGTGTGTTTGAAGAATCCGTTGGTGTGAAAAAAGTGACCGCGTTTTATAGTTAAAAGGTTTGTTGTAAACAACGGTTTTAATTTTGATTGACTCTCGTCTTCGCATCTAATTCCTCTTGACGATGATATTCAACAACACTCATGACAATATTATCAATTTTGTATTACGCCGAAACTTCGGGAGTTGGTTTAAATGTTTTAGTGAAAGCTTTGGTTTGTAATCGCCTAGATTTTTCCATATCCTTTTGGATTGGGTTTTAAGGTAAACTTTTCAATAGTCATTCTTGATTCACCATGTTTGTAAACAACGATTTTAAACTCTTTAAGTTTGTTTTGCAAGTCGATAATTTCTTCAAGAAGGTCATCTACCCGATTCGTTGAATGCTTTTGTATCTGGAACTGTTTTGACAATTTAACAACTCACCTTAGCTTTTGATTTTCCAAGGTGAGAGCGTTAATTTGCTTTTTATGTTCGTGTTTTAGTTGTTCTAATTCGCACAACAAAGCATTCTTCGAGGCTGCTAGATCACGATCTGTCTCTAAATATTTTTCGTTTTGATGAGATTTTGCAAAAGCGGCTTCAAAACCTTTTTCACTGATTGTCTTGAGATTTGAAAAAGTTGAGTTGCATTTGTAAACATTCAAAATCCTTGGTTAACATGCATTTTACTTTTTAAGGACCGATTTAATGCAACACATGCGACAATTTGGGATTGTTGGTCTTGAAGTAATGTAACAAGATCGGATGGGGCAAGGTTCATCTTGTTCAACGTGAGTCACAACATGATCATTATTTAGATCCTCAAGTATAACCACGGAGTCAATTTGATTATCAAGGAAACCATAAGGTCTTACGGATCGTCAAATGTAACTACGGGTTTATTTAATCGTCGAAATGAGATGTAGATGACTCATTTTGAACATTCCGAGCCGTGCGGATTCGAATATTAATGGAGATATTAGTTCAAATATGATGATGGTTTGTTGAATTGCACCGAGACAAGCCATCGATGTCATCTACGGGCTGTTTCACTCATGTGTAACTCTTGCATATTAGCCATCAACATAACAACCGCATTGGCACGCAAGTCCTCCATATCATCATCCGAGTCGCATCGCCATAAAGCTCGTTCTTTATGCGTGAGAGATCCACCACTTCATCCTTAAGAGCCAAAAGTAAAGCCTCTTTGAAATAAGCACCGCCCGAGTCCTTAGCTTTGGGCATGCATTAGCCGTGTCCTTCTCATTGCGGTTGTAGCATCTAAGACCATTTAACCGATTTTGAGCATTTCCTGTTCCACCACTTGAGCTCTGTTGTTATTCCTACCCATAGCATTAAACCCTTGACCACCGCCCATCCGCGACCATAATCACGATTCGAACTTCAACACGTCCATTGTTCACAACAACTTGAGTCCGTGTGTTAGATGAGGAGCGAACACGATTGTTGGATTTGTTGGTGTAACGGCCAAAAGCATTAGCAATCATCACAAATCCTTGTTGCAATGCTTGAATGGATCGATTTCTCGATCCGCTTCAACGACATGTGCTTGAGCATTGTTCTTTGTATGGAACCAATTGATTTTGTTGAGGTTGTTCTTTGTGAAGGTGTGTTTGAAGCGATTGGTTGAGTTGTTGGTTGAGAGGATAGTTACATTGAGCATACAAGGCAAGTTGTTGATTATCCGGTTGTATTGTTTACAATTTGAGCATGGAGAATCCTTTCCCGATCAACTTCCTTTTCATGAGGCTTCAAGTAATCGTACAACAATCCATAAGTAGAATGATGCATATTCTTCGCTTGCGGAGAAAGATGACATACTTCTCCCATTCGGGACCAAGACTACTCGTGAACTTAGTATTCACCGCAATTCTTGGCATGATGATGTTGTGTTTATCCAAATCATTGATGATGTCGAAAATCGATGATGATAGGACTCTAGTGTCTCTCGAGGTTCATTCATGAAGTGTTCATAAGCCAAGTAAATTTTGGATTCCAAATCCTCCCGATTGAGTCTGATCCTTCCATAAGAAGACGAATATGATCCCACATCTTTTGTGCGATCTTTTGAGCATCAACACTACGAAGAATTGGGTTTGGTAATCCTAAGAGGATGTATTCCATTGCAAGTTCATCGACTTCATAGTGTAGAAGTTACGTAGGATTTAAATCTTAGCAAGAGCAATGTTGGTTCGTTCATCTCTTGGTGGAGCAAAGCGTTGGATCTCCAGGTACAATGACGAGGGCATCTCAAATGGACCTTCCAAGATAACATTCTTTAAGAACTTTCCATGTGGCTTCTTTAGATCACAAAACCTAAAGAACCTTAACCCATTGATAGTAGTTTCTGGAGTGAGCATTGGAGGTCTATCAAGTGATCCACTTCATGAGCGATTGTTGGTGCTTAAAGCTTCACATCTTTGCAAACCAAGTGGGTTCCTTCATAGTGGTCCGTGATGGATGTTGATTGAAATCGGTTGTGTAGGGTGGAACTTGAAGACTTGGTGTTTGAACCATTTGTGGTGGTGGAATTGCACCCATTTGTGGAGTATGTTCTTTGGTTAAATTGTTGTTGATAAATTGCTTGTTGTTGATTCCATTGTTGATGTTGTGGAGTTAATTGTTGTTGTTGTTGATGATTATAAGTGTGAGGGAAATAGTTAGAGTATGGTGGTTGAGACATGTTGATGAACTTGTGTAGTAAAATGGATCTTTGTAGTCGAATGAACCTTTGTTGATGAAGTGTCCTTAGGCGTAGAAAGACAAGAAACCAAGTAGTACTTAAGCGTAAAAACACCAAAAGTTCGGCGTAACAATAAGAAGTTACTGCGTGGGATTTAGCTTACGCGTAAGTAAGGTAAAAACACTAAAGTTATGCGTAGACAAAAGTTAGGCGTAGAAAGTTAGGCGTGGGATTACCTTGTCGTGAGACCTAAGTTTACGCGTAAAGTGAATCTTATGCGTAGGATTTCTGGCGTAAGCTTATGCTTATGCGTAAGTTTAGGGTTTTGCCAAATGATCTTTACACTTCACGAAGCAAAAGATATCCAAAGTCGACGTATTTTCGGACTTATCCAAGTAAGAAAACACGGAATAAACCGGAAAATGAAGATCAAACCAAGGAAAATCTTACGCGTAATTTTAGGGTTTTGATACGCGTATAATTACTCGTAACTTTGATTTTACCCAAATGTGTTTATAAACCATTTTGTTATGGAATAAGCGTCAATAGTACCAAAAGAACACAAAAATGTGAATTTTGATGTACCAAAGCGCTAAGCGGGTTACGCGTGAGAACGACACCCACGAACAAAAACAAGCTTAAAAGCGTAGATCCACGCGTAAAGTTTGAAACTTTTGCCAAAACAAGTATTTTAACACCTCAAAACATTGAAAGTACAAGAATCTTGGATTAAAAGTGTAAAAACGAGTTTTTAAGTGAACCAAAGATGGCGTTATCTTTACGGCGTAAGACCCAAAACCAAAAACTTCAAAAACAAAGTGTACACCCAACTATTTGGCGATTGATACCACTGTTAGGTCACTAGTTTTACAACACAAGTTATATAGAAAGGAGATGAGGCGATTGAACAAGTATCAAACACACACACACACAATAAAGTATCCGGTTAGGCGTAGGAGGTGAGTGAAAGAAAAGAACTTGAACAACCAACCCTCAAATGAGGGTTTACAAGAGTATTTATAGGAGGGAAGCTAGGGCAACACTCCTAGTTCCCATCCTTTCTTATGTGGGCTTGGGCCTAAGCTTATGGGCCTTCTACATAAGCTTGACCTTAAACAAACATAAAGGCCATAATAAAGCTACCTATTACATATGAAATATAAATACTTGAAATACTGTTTAGGAGTGATTCCAACAAAGGCAAAGGTGAAAGAAAGTTAGAAAACAGTGGAAACCTACAGGAAGGAAATTTAGTAATATAGGTTACCAATGGATACCTACAGGCCGTAAGATTAATGAGCTGTGCCCTAAATTTGCTAAGTTAATGCCCACTAGAAAATGGATGCCTACTGGTAGAACTATTCCCTTAAAAAGTGAACACACTTTGAATAGGTCAAATCGGACACTAGCACCGCATCTATTTCGATGATTCTATTGTTTCTACTTTTGATGTGGGTGTTCCAATCAACATTACTAACCAAATGGAACCCATTCATGCATGGGGATCCCAATTATCCGATTATCCATTCTTATCGTGTTCAACGCATATCGTTCAAATCGATTACGTGGTACTGGACTCGATCTGTTCCAAGCATATGACCGGAGATCGCTCATGACTCATGAACCGTGAGTATATTCATCGGGATTGTTAGATTCGGGAGCGACCATTTTGGTGCAATTATGGGTTATGGAGATTATGTTGTTGGTAAAAGTGTAATCTCCAGGGTATATTATGTGGAAGGTCTTGGTCATAACTTGTTCTCTGTTGGTCAATTCTGTGATTCCGGTCTAGAAGTGGCTTTTAGAAAGCATACTTGTTTCGTTAGAGAACTCTATGGTGTGGAATTGTTAAGAGGAACTCGTGGTTCAAATCTATACACCATCTCTATCGAAGACATGATGAAGTCCTCTCTAATCTGCTTGTTGTCAAAGGCTTCGAAAACAAAGTCATGGTTATGGCATCATCGGCTAAATCACTTAAACTTCAGCACCATTAATAACCTTTCCAGAAAGGATCTTGTCAGAAGATTACCTAGATTAAAATATGAAAAAGATCATCTTTGTTCAGCTTGCCAATTGGGAAAAAGCATGAAATATGCCCACAAACCAAAACCCACAAACTCAGTAATGGAAGTTCTCCATACTCTTCATATGGATATGTGCGGACCAATGAGAGTGCAAGCGATAAATGGGAAGAAATACATTCTAGTAGTTGTTGATGACTACTCGATTTACTTGGGTAAAGTTTTTGAGGACAAAGGATGAAACTCCGGATGTCATCATCAAACTTATCAAACGACTTGAGTTCGACTCAACAATCTTGTTAGAATTGTTCGAGCAGACAATGGCACGAGTTTGTTAACAAAGGCTTAATTCGGTTTATGAAAGTGTTGGAATCGGTCATCAAAGAAGTGTTCCACGAACTCCTCGACGAGCGGTGTAGTTGAAAGACAAATCGAACTCTTGTGGAAGCCGCAAGAACAATGCTAATTTATTCAAAGGTTCCAATGTTTCTATGGGTGAAGCCATTGCCACTTGCTTGCTACACCCAAAATCGTTCCTTATTCACCCTCTCATGGAAAAATCCATATGAACTTGTCCATAAGCGAAAACACGATTTATCATATCTTCGTGTGTTTGGTGCTTTGTGCTATCCAACAAATGACGATCAAGATTTAGGTAAATTAAGAGCTAAAGCGGACATTGGAGTTTTAAGTAGTCTATGCATCAAACAAGAAGGGTTACCGAATTTACAACAAAAGAACTCGAGATATCATGGAAACTATTCACGTCACGTTCGATGAGTTTGTCCGGGCAAATGGCTCCGAGACAATCCATTCTGGACCCGCATTTCAACCTTCATCAAGTAGTCCTATCGGTTCTACCCTTGTTTCTAATCCTCACCAAGAACTCCTTATGTACCTCCTTGAAGATGACTTGAAGAATATATTTGATCCAATGTTTGATGAGCACTATGAGCCAAATGCTAATGATATGTCAATTCCATCAACGAGGCAACTTCTATCCCTATCAATGAAGTTAACCCTTCGTTTCAATGTCATTAAGTCGAAGCGCTGCTTCGATCACTATGTCTCATCAACAAATCATCAATCATTGAGTGTACATTATGAAATTGTTTCGGCACCCATGATGAAGTTAATCCCTTTGCTACTCCCAAGATGCCCCTTTGAGAACATATTTGCTCACGAATCATCATCGAACCATCTTCATCGGGAGATATCGACTCGCTACTTGGTTCCTCAACAACAACCACATGAACACCTTAGAAAATGGACACATGATCATCCATTGGACAACATCATTGGAAACCCTCTCGTCCGGTATCCACGCGAAACAACTTGCAACCGATGCCTTATGGTGCTTCTTCAACTCCGTACTCTCTAAGGTCGAACCAAAGATGTTAAAACCGCCATGAATGAAGGCAATGGTTCAATGCCATACAAGAAGAAATTCATGAGTTTGATCGACTAGATGTATGGAATTAGTACACTGCTCCAGTTGTGCAATGATCATTGCTCTAAAGTGGATCTTCAAAGTAAAACTTGATGAGCATGGTGATGTTTTAAAGAACAAGGCTCGATTGGTTGCAAAGGATACCGTCAAGAGGAGGTATTGACTTTGAAGAATCATTGGCTCCGGTTGCTCGTATCGAGGCAATCGAGAATCTTCTTGGCTAATCTTGCAACTAAGAACATGGTAGTCTATCGGATGGATGTAAAGGCGACTTTTCTTAACGGAGATCTTAAAGAAGTCGTATCGTCGACCAACCTGAAGGCTTTGTGAATCGAGCATCCTACTCATGTCTATCGTTTGAAGAAGGCTCTTTACGGTTTGAAGCAAGCTCCAAGGGCATGGTATGATCGCTATCGAAGTTTCTTCTATCTCTTGGATTGACAAAGGAACAGTTGATCGACATTGTTCACCGTAAAGTCGAGCAAACATTTAATTCACGTTCAAATATATGTTGATGATATTATTTTTACCTCAACCGACCCCAACTAATGTGACCGTTTTCAAATGAAATGGGTTCCTAATTTCAAATTTCTATGATGGGACAAATGTCATTTTCTTGGGATTACAAATTTCACAAAGTCCGGAGGCATTTTTATAAATCAATCTAAATATGCAAATGAGATTTTAAAGAAATTTGGATTTGATTCTTGTGATTATGTTGACACTCCCATGATAGGCGTACTAAAGCGGATGAGGACCACTCGGGGATCATGGTAGACCAAGCGAAATATCGTAGTATAATTGGATCCTCGATGTACCTCACGGCCGATGAACCGACATTACATTAGTTGTTTGCATGTGTTCTAGATATCGGGCTAAGCCTACCAAAAACACCTTGAAGCGGTTAAGCGGGTCTTCGGTATCTCCAGGAACCATCAATATGGGACTTTGGTACCGAAGGACACCGGTATGTCACTAACGACCTATGCGAGATCTTGATCATGCGAGGATGTCAAGATACACATCAAGCACGTCCGAGGTGCTCGGTTTTGGGTGATAAGCTTGTGAGTGGTCCTCAAAGAAACAAATGAGTACTTATATTTCCTCTGAGAGGTGAATACGTAGCCATGTCATCTTGTTGTGCTCAAATCCTATGGATGAGATCCCATTATCGACTATGGCTTTGAATTCAACAAAATCCCTCTGTCTTGTGATAATAAAAGTGCCATTGCTCTCTCATGCAACAACGTACAACACTCAAGAGCAAAGCACATCGACATTCGACATCATTTCATCGGGGAGCAAGTAGAAAGCGGTGTGGTGGAACTCTATTTTGTGAGTCTTGAATACCGGTTAGCGAGACATCTTCACCAAAGCTCTACCTAGAGAACGTTTTGAGTTTATTCTTCCACGACTTGGTCTAAAGAGTCTACAACCGGAAACACTTAAACGTCTTCAAGAGGAAGAAGAGGAGTAAAAGGTCATTCTTCATCCATCTCTTGTATATATACTTTTTCGAAAAGCAAAATACAAAATTACAAAACCTTCAAAAAGCAAATAGAAAAATATAAAACTTTCAAAAATCCATAAAAATTTGAAAATATTGAAAATTTTCAAAAAATATTGTCATTTTATCATGCTTTTCTCGATTCGATAATATCCACGGTCTTTGTGATGTCATTCAAAGAATGACACGGGACTTTAGATATTGTTCGAATGTTCAAAAAAAATAAAAAAATAAAAAAATGGGGGAAAGTGAAACTATGGTTTATAGTCATTTCATCTATAACCCGTTTTTAAAGAAAGAACGAGCCATGCTTTATCTTGTTTTTCAAATCTCATGCTCGGTTATATAAAAAATATTTTCTATCTAATGAAAACTAATTGCTTTGAAAAATAACTCGGACTCAATTTTTGAAAATCATCTGGACTTAACATTTGTCAAAATCTCTATCTCTCAGTCAACAACTTAGGTCATTGATTGAGAGGGAGAATGATTTCAATTAAATCAAAAGGTTATTTGTCATACAATTGTTTTCAAAATATACTCAAGCATGTTTGATCAATGGAGTTTAAAGTCTCATATTTGACCCTTATCGGTTAAATGTTTTCATAAGCAAGTCACAATTCTCCTCAAAAGTTTTCAAAAAATCAATTTAAATCTACAGAGATCACAAATCTCAAAGTACTTGTAAATTGTGATCGGGGGATAATTTGTGATTTAAATTGGATTTAAACTGATAATTCGATAAATGGTTTCATAAGTGGTTAGCAAGCTTTCCTCCCCACATGTGCCAAACGATTTCAAATACATGATGCATATGTTGAGGGGGAGCATCTTTTTAAACCACAAAAAATTGAAACGTGATTGATTTGTCTATAAGTGCAGGTTCCTTCTAATATGTGTAAAACTCTCTCAATACTCGAGGCACATATTGAGGGGAGCAAACTTATGAAAACCTCATCCTTCCCAATATGCTTTATCTACTTGATTTGATCGGGAAGTGATGTTGATATCTTTTAGAAAATGGTAATCAAAGAAGTTAATTCTTCCTCTTGCCTCCGTGTGCCAAAACGATTTCAAATACATGATGCACATGTTGAGGGGAGCTCTTTTCTAAAAATATCAAAAACAATTTAGGTACAAAATGCTTTGATAATATATCACAAGTATCCGGATTGATTTTCAAACAGTTTTCGATTGGTTCCAATGGCGGATGAACAATACCAAATAGACCGACCAAATTTACTTTATGTATGGTGATATAAGGATGATAAGGTTAGGTATTTGTTCCATGATCCGCCGAACCGGAGGGATCTACCAGGGACAATCCACTAGATAGTGTAGAAGTCCTTAGGTATGATGAAAAAGGAGGAAAGTGAGATATGGGAAGAGTGCGGATGAGGCAGGCTAATCTTGGAATAAACCCAACAAGGTTCTAGTTAAAAAGTCTCGGTAAGCAGAAGGGGTTGAAGAATGTAAAAGAAATGAATGGAAAAAGGGTGAAAAGAAATAGCCTCAATTATTCAACCTTAGGGTAGATACCGGGTTTAATTCATATGCTCTTGGTGGTTACTAAGGTAACATCGGTATTGAAGACAAGGCGTCATGGACCCGATGACGCTTTGCACTAAACTTTCCAAACTACTCAAGTTCCTCTTAAAATGACTTGTTTTATTCTCACAAGGGAACCGACATCATCTATCGACTTTCTCTTAGAGATGGTTGATATTGAAGAAGAGACCTCTCCCTAGTCTCCCATAGGAACCAAATGTGCACAATTGAGTCTAGAGCCTCGAGATCATCAATAAATATCATTAAGGACATCATCAATGAAGACTCTCTATTTTACACAATGTGAAAGAGATTATATTTAAGAGTCCTCGCATTATCCTTGTGGTATTGCGGAACATCCGAGTGGTATGCAAACATATTCATAATGAAGATGGAAAGCCTTACGAGCCAACATCAAACAAGCTCACGGTGGGTGGCATGTGAGATCTATCCAATAGACCAACCATGTGACAAGCGAACAAAAACAATGGGGCGATTCAATCTTTTGAATCAATCCACGTTCAGGTTATGGATTGACGGATACCATTGAAAAATCGGCCGTTGTGCTTAAAAACTCTTTTCCTTAGCACATCGACTGTGTATTAATGTTTCATAATTAAAAAGGTGTTCGTGATTGATAATTGATTTCCCTTAAAACCTTCGTTGTATTGCAAAACACTTTATTGAGCGATACCGATTTTTTTCAAATAATTTTCATCAATCGGTGAATCTCAATTATTTGGTTCACTCACTCCGTGTTGTCTTCTTTGAGACGTTCGGTTTGAGAACGACTAGAGCATTGCGAAACCTGTCAAGGAAATTCTTGATTATACACGATCACAGCGATGCTTGTCTTGATCAATGGGGAACCGTGGGCCGTGTACCTCAATTCAACGAAGTGATCAAAGACACTTTCGTGCACTTTATTGCTAAGCTGTTGCATGCGAGTCGCCCGGCGTTTCTTCGATCGAAATGAAGCGGTCAATCCATAGCCGCATGCTTACACTACACATTCATCTCTAAAGAAATCATGATAAGTGCATCAACGACTCGATATTTTCACTCCATGCTTTTGCTAAGGCTACGCAAATATCATGAATCAGCGAAGCTTCCGCTACTCGATGAGAATATATCATGATCCAGAATGTGAGCATGTCGGTCCAAATGTCACAACATCACATAATACCAACACTGCAACAGATGAGTCAGAGATTTATGGTAGCTGATGATCTCAAAGTTGGCTCGACACTCATTATCACGTGGATCAGTAAAAGACCTCCACTTGGATTATCCAAACATGCAAAAATGAAGAATCAAAGACTACGAGCTACTGAGCAAAGAACATGAACAAGAATCGAAGAACTATCTTAATGTAATATCTGTTTGTATTCAATGTAATTTGAGGTGACCTCCCTTAGAGGGAGATTGTTAGGATTTAGTAAATCCAAGTATTAAAGCGTCGGTCACCTCAAGTATATGTAATCGTTAGAAAGCTTGTAGTTGTAGTTATTTAAAGTTAAGTTGTATTTAGTTAAGTAACACCGTGGAGGACGGACGGGTCTTTACCCACTGTATGCCTGATCCACAGCCCGTAGGTGGCGATTTGTCTAAGACTATAAATACTCTCTACCTCCCAAGGTAGAGAGTTGGAGCTCATAATAATACATTCATTTTCTCTCACTAAGTTCCCAAACCTCTAACTCTTTCTCTCTCTAAAACCTTAAGTTATCGCCTACTTGTGATCATGTTTTGATGTGTATGTGAAATCCAATATGTTACAGAAACATAATAAGCAGATGTAAAATGTACATAAGCAATTTATAAGCTGTTTATAAATAAGCAGAAATAACCATTTTCAAAATAGGCACTTTCAAAACATTAAGGATTATAAAACTGAATTAAATGTAAACTATTAAAATGCTTAATATCAATTACAAAACACTTAATAAGCAATAAGCTAAATCTATCACAGCTTAAAACCATTCAACATCATCAACTACGACCAAAAAAAAAATCTCGATCGCTACTCCATTATAATCGAAAACTGTAACATTGAATCTAAACCCTCCAACATGACAAAAAACCATTTTTTGACCTTCACTAATGTTCTCACTTTCAAGGAAATCAGCCCAATTACTCCCACGAAATCCACGAGGTGCATCTCCAATAAAGTGAAGTTTCACCTGGTGCTTTTCTATTCCCTCAAGATCAAGTCCATCACGCTTCTTGAATCCATCAAAGAATCTTTTAGGTAATATCTACCACAAAAAATACACATGAGTACCTTTATATCAAACAAAAGTACCTCTATATTTTGAAAAAAAAAAAAAAAAAATACCGGACATGTTTACTTTGCAAAGAAGCATATGTTAGGCAGAGAAGGGCATATGTCACAAAATTATAAGGCCTCTTACTAGGCATGCCTCTAAATTGTATTGACAACATACAACATACGATGCGTACTCGAAGGCAAAAGTGCACATGCCATCCAACTTTGAATACCTTTAGCTTCCACATAATGATTCCAAGCTCTACCAAATACCAGCAAAGCGACACATTGATATACCTTACACAAACATAATAAACACGATCAATCATGCGTACACACAACTTCTTATGTCTCTTTCCTTTTGCAAAACTCAACACACCAGAGGAACAATGCTTTTAAAAATAAACAATTAGTAAAATTTTCAACACCGATTTAATATTTGAAACAAAATAATAGAATAATAGAACATACCATTCCGCGATCAAGCCTGTTCTTAAATTCACACAGAAATCCCATCTTACAGCAAACAAGAATCACGACTATATTGTAACAAAAGAAAAGTTAAAAAAAATTAAGAAACACTGTTTAAAAAAACAAATTATATAGACCATATCAACCTTAAACCAAATCGTTATACAATAAAAACTCAATTACGTAAAGGAAATCCTTATACAATAATACTACAATTAAAAATTCTACAATATAAACCAAAAAATATAAGCCTATACCCAATAAAAATACATAAAAGGCCAATAAAAAAAAGTTTAAAAAACCACGATTAAAATAAATTTAAGATGTTTATAGTTTTAACAAAACTATATTTGAAATCTCGTAAATCCTATTCCTATTCCTATTAATATTCATATTCATATATATATATATATATATATATATATATATATAGTTAGGATCAAATAAGAAGATTACTTAAAATAAGAAGGAATAAGAAGAACTATAACCGCAAATTCGAGATGCACCGACCCAAATTAAATGCATCTCTATAATCTTAGATGTATTATAACGCACCATAGTGTGTTTTCCGACTTTTAATCGATGCATATATGTACATTAGATGCATTTCATGATTTCTCTTGTTTTATGTTCTTCTACACGTGCAAAATCATGAAAATCAATTTGCACCATCTATACATCAAATTAACTTCGAAACTCAAGATGTTGCATCTATATGAATAGAAATGCATCTAATGCAAGTCGTTGCATCTCAAATGCGTAGTTTTGGTCACTTCTCACCACTTCTTATTTTAATTTACTTCTCATCCCTGATCTCTCTCTCTCTCTCTCTCTCTCTCTCTCTCTATATATATATATATATATATATATATATATATATATATATATAGATTTAGGATCAAATAAGAAGATTACTTAAAATAAGAAGAACTATAACCGCAAATTCGAGATGCACCGACATAAAATAGATGTATCCCTATAATCTTAGATGCATTATAACGCACCATAATGTGTTTTCTAGCTTTTAATCAGATGCATATACATATATTAGATGCATTTCATGATTTCTCTTGGTTTTTGTTCCTCTACACGTGCCGAAATCATGAAAATCAGTTGCACCATCTTCACACCAAATTAACTTTCGAAACTCAAGATGTTGCATCTATATGAATAGAAATGCATCTAATGCAAATCGTTGCATCTCAAATGCGTGGTTTGGTCACTTCTCACCACTTCTTATTTTAATTTACTTCTCAGTGGATCCCTACTCTCTCTCTCTATATATATATATATATATAAAACAAAAATTGAGATCAAATTATATATATTTTGTTTATTACTATCAACAAACTAAACTCAAACCCAAAAAATTCGACAATCTTATGATCAAGAATAAAAACAAAGCAGAGAACAACAAAAGAACAACTTCTTTCGGAAAAAGAAACAAACAAAAAAAAGAGGTTCGGTGAAGTTTTTTCGTATCTTTGAATATTCTTTCCAAGAATGATTTCTAATTCCATGCAAAACTAATTTGCAAATTTTAAAATTCGAAAAAGGAAAACATGGAATGCAAGCTTGGAAAAGAAATTCATAGATATAGTTGTTAAACTTGGAGGATCCAAAGGTTTGCAACTAGAAACACTATACTAAGTGTTTACTTTGTGTTTCACTAATTATTTGCTTCTTTTGTTTTATTAAAATACTATGACAGGTGCAACGCCAAAGAAAATAATAGAACAAATGAAAGATGATCATATAACGATTTTGGAAGTCCAAAAACATCTCCAGGTCAGAGATAACCTTTAGTGGTTATAACAATTTATAGCTTAATGTTTATTTAACATGATTATTTGCATAAAGTTTGTCTTATTAAACTTATATTTCTTTATTTGAAGACATTCGGGCGTAAAACAAAAGGCGGTTGTGATTTCGTGATGACAAAGGAACGACCATCTTTGGTTGATCATAAGATTGGACACAACAAATGATATATTACTTCAAAGGAAGATGGGAACACGAAGAAAGACAGAAAACACCAACCACGGATGACATTGCAATAGACAAAATTCCAAAAATAGACGTACAAAATGAAACTAACATGAACAAACCAGTGCCCAAAAAAGAAAAAAAAAAACAAACAATGATGTTGGTAACATATTTGACGGAAGCAAAAGACAGGTATGTTAGAATACTTTCTTATCAACTATCATACTTCTATCAAACTAATAAACTATAAATGTGTATCTTTCATTGAAAATATCAATTCAGAAATATACAACATGGTCTTGGGAGAGGTACAAAAAGTTCATTGCTATTGTGCTTAAACTTGGAGGATGTCAAGGTCAGCAAACAGAATTTATTAATGAGAGCTCTTTATTTAATTATCAAATCATATATGTGTATAATTTTTTATGGACATGGTTTACAGATGCAACTCCCAGCAAAATCATACAGTATATGAAAGATGATAATGTTAGAATATCTGAAGTACAAAATCAATTTAAGGTATCTCTTTAAAAACTCGCAATTATGAAAGTTACATACAAAGCAGTTAAATTTATAATATTTTTTTAAAAAAAATTGCAGAAATTTAAAGCAAAATCAAAGAGGGTGGACAAATTTTTAACTAAAACCAACAACCAACAAATTTAGAGAGGAACAAATGGTTAGAAGATATGCTATATTACTTCCAAGAAAGGTGCAAAACCATGCAAGGAACAGAAAAGAAAACACCTGCTGAATACAAAGGGATTTCAAAAGGTATTTTATTTTTTAGTAATTTTTTTAATTACACCAAACATATATAGTAAAGATGAAATTAACAACCCGTACATCCTAAGCGATATATAGATATTGGCGACCCTACAAGCGTGTAAAAGTTGCAAAGCGAAACTATGGAGAGCGAAACAAAAACAAAGGGCATAACATAAGAAGATTCATTCACAATGTCTTTGCAAAAGAGCGAAGTTGAGATTCCAAAGATTGCGAACCCTCAAAGGAATTGCTAGAACTCTATACATCAAGCGATCAGATTAGCAAGCGGTTTTTCATGACATTCGGAAATTTAATGTTAGGATTTAGTAAATCCGGTTATTAAAGAGTCGGTCACCTCAGTATATGTAATCGTTAGAAAGCTCGTAGTCGTAGATTATTTAGTGATAAGTAGTATTTAGTTATGTAACACCGTGGAGGACGGACGGTCTTTACCCATCTGTATGCGATTCACAACCCGTAGGTGGCGATTTATGTAAGAACTATAAATACTCTCTACCTCCCAAGGTAGGGAGTTGGAGCTCATAATAAGATTTTCTTTCTCTCTAAAGTTCCCAACCTCTAACTTTCTCTCTAAAACCATAGTATACGCCTCTTTGATCTTTGGTTTAGTGTGTTTGTGAAATCAATATGTTACAAATGGTATCAAGAGCCATGGTTTGATCATCTCTTACATATCCTTGGATTTCTAGTGGTTTTAGATGGTTTTGAGTTTGAAAAGTTTAGTGGTTTTGCATCATTTGGATCATTTCTAGTGTTAAAGTTTGAATTTTGGGTGTACTTTTGTGTTAAGAATCATTGTAAGTGCTTGGGTTTTGATTTGGTAAGCTTGAATCAACGTGGTTGAGCTTGTTTTGGATTGAAAAGTGTGTTTTGAAGTTTTTCTTGCTAGCGACTTGGTTCTCGGAGTGTTTTTCATCATAGCGACTAGCTTGATAAAAGTTAGCGAGTTACGGTGTTAGTTGTTAGCGACTTGTCTATTGAGACAAGCGACAAATAGTACAAGTTAGTGGATTCTCCACTACGGCTAGCGACTTGGTGAGGTTAACGACTTGCTTCAGAAATTGTTAGCGAGTTGTAGTGTAAATTGTTAGCGACTTGATACTAGCGACTTGGACCTTAGCGAGTTGCTCTTTAGCGACTTGACTGTGTAGTGACTTGGTGCATTAGCGACTTGTGTCCAGCGACTTGGTTCTTAGCAACTTGGTTCACAGGAAATTGAGATCTTGGCGAGTTGCTACTTAGCGACTTGGTGATTAGCGACTTGGTTCAAGAATTCGTAGCGACTTGGTTGATTTTTGTTTATGTCTGGTTTTCTCTTGATTTAGTAAAATCCGTGAAAGAATCTATTTTCAGTTTAATCATAGAGTTATAAAATCCGTGTAATATGTTAACATGTCTACCAGCGTACCTCTGATTATCTCCTTGTTGTTGAGGATGTTCAAGCGGTGGTTCGGATACTCGTCCACCTATGCTTGTCGAAGCCGACTACGACTCTTGGGCTCAACGAATCAGATTGTCTTTGTCTTGGAAAGGAAAATGGGGTCAACATTCTCAAATCCATTGATGAAGGACCTTATCGATTGAGACTACAAGAGACTTAATTGATCTGTTGCAAATGGAACCATGATCTTTGGATTGGACGGACCAAAGATGTATGATGAGCTCGATGATAAGGAGAAAAAGAGATTCGATCTTGATATCGGGGCTTGAAACATTATACTTCAAGGTCTTCCAAAGATATCTACAAGCTTATCAATCACAACATCGAAGCCAAGGTTGTTTGGGATAATGTCAAGATGCTTCTCTCGGTTCGAATTAACTAAGGAAGGCAGAGAATCACGGTGTATGATGAATTTGAGCACTTCAAGATGAAACCGAAGAGAGTATCTATGAATATTACGTGAGATTTCACAAACTTGTGAATAATATGAGGAATATCAAAATGACTATGCCAAATATTCAGCTGAACTCAAAGTTTGTGAACAACATGAATCCCGAATGGCACAAGTTTGTCACCTCTGTGAAGCTAACCAAAGGATTGAAGAACACCAACTATGAGCAAATTTAGGGCACAACTCATTAATCTTACGGCCCACGGAAGGAAATTTAGTAATATGGGTTATCAATGGATACCTCTTGGCCGTAAGATTAATGAGTTGTGCCCTAAATTTGCTAAATCAATGCCCACTAGAAAATGGATGCCTCTTGGTAGAACTATTCCCTTAAGAAGTGAACACACTTTAAATAGGTCAAATCTGAGACACTAGCTTGCATCTATTTACGATGATTCTATTGCTTCTACTTCTTATGTGGGTGTTCCAATCATTTGTTACTAACCAAATGGAACCCATTCTTGCATGGGGATCCCAATTATCTAGTTATCCATTCTTGTACATGTTCAAGCAGTAGATCGTTCAAATCGTTACATGGTACTGGACTCGGTATGTTCAAGCATATATTTGGAGACCGGTCACGGCTCAAGAACCGTGAGTAGATTCATCGAGCTGTGAGATTCGAAGCGATCATTTGGTGCTATTATGGGTTATGGAGATTACGTGGTTGGAGATAGTGTGATTTCCGGGTATATTATGTCGAAGGTCTTGGACATAATCTATTTTCATCGGACAATTTTGTGACTCGGTTTAAAGTGGCCTTGAAAACATACTTGCTTTGTTAGAGAACTTGATGGTGTGGAACTTCTCGGAGGAACTCATGGTTCAAACCTATACACCATCTCTATCGAAGATATGATGAAATCTTCACCCATCGCTTCTTGTCAAAGGCTTCCAAAACTAAGTCATGGCTATGGCACGTCGTCTCAATCACTTGAACTTTGGTACCATAAAAATCTTTCGAAAAGGACTTAGTAAGAGGATTACCCAGTTAAAGTATGAAAAGATCATCTTTGTTCGACTTGCCAATTGGGAAAAAGCACAAAATATGACCACAAACCAAAACCCACAAACTCGATGAATGGAAGTTCTTCATACCCTTCATATGGATCTGTGTGGACCAATGAGAGTGCAAGCGATAAATCGAAGAAATACATTCTAGTAGTTGTTGATGACTACTCTCGATTTACTTGGGTAAAGTTTTTGAGGACAAAGGATGAAACTCGGATGTCATCATCAAACTTATCAAAGCGACAGGTTCGACTCAACAATCTTGTTAGAATTGTTCAAGCAGACAATGGTACGAGTTTGTTAACAAAGACTTAATTCGGTTTTATGAAAGTGTTGGAATCGGTCATCAAAGAAGTGTTCCATGAACTCCTCAACGATCGGTGTAGTTGAAGGCGAAATCGAACTCTTGTGGAAGTCTGCAAGAACAATGCTAATTTATTCAAAGGTTTCAATGTTTCTATGGGTTTGAAGTCATTGCCCTTGCTTGCTACACCCAAAATCGTTCTCTTATTTACACCTCTCATGGAAAAACTCCATATGAACTTGTCCATAAACAAAAACTGATCTATCCTACCTTCTTGTGTTTGGTTCTTTATGTTACCCAACTAATGACGGTCAAGATTTAGGTAAACTAAAAGCTAAAGCGGACATTGGAGTATTTGTAGGTTATGCACCAAACGAAAAGCGATACCGAATCTACAACAAGAGAACCCGAAATATCATGGAAAAATTCACGTTACGTTCGATGGTGACCGATCAAATGGCTCCGGGACAATCCAGATTACGACCCGCATTTCAACCTTTATCAAGTAGTCCTATCAGCTCTACTCTTGTTTCTAATCCAATGTTTGATGAAAACTATGAGCCAAGGGCTAATGATATGTCGGTTCCATCAGCGAGGCCTCTATCTCTGTCAATGAAGTTAACCCTTCGTTTCAATGTCATTAAGTCAAGAAGCGTCTGCTGCGATCATTATGTCTCATCAACAAATCATCAATCATCGAGTGTACACAATGGAAATGTTCTTTTTATTACAGATGATGAAAACCATTTTGCTCCTCCGAAGATGAACCATTTGAAAACATATTTGCTCTGAGTCATCATCGAACCATCTTCTTGGGAGATATCAACTCTGCTACTTTAGTTCCTCAACAACAACCACATGAACACCTTAAAAATGGACACATGATCATCTATTGGACAACATCATTGAAACCTTTCCCGTCCGGTATCCACATGGAAACAACTTGCAACCGATGCCTTATGGTGCTTCTTCAACTCGGTACTCTCTAGATTAAACCAAAAGGCGTGAAAGCGCCATGAATGAAGGCAATTTGGTTCAATGCCATGCAAGAATAAATTCATGAGTTTGATCAACTAGATGTATGGGAATTAGTACCTGCTCCAGATTGTGCATTGATCATTGCTCTAAAGTGGATCTTCAAAGTAAAACTTGATAAGCATGGTGATGTTTAGAAGAACAAGGCTCGATTGGTTGCAAAAGGATACCGTCAAGAGGATGATATTGACTTTGAAGAATCATTTGCTCCTGTTTCTCGTATCGAGGCAATCAGAATCTTCTTGGCTAATGCTGCAAGTAAGAACATGGTAGTCTATCATATGGATGTAAAGATGGCATTTCTTAACGGAGATCTTAAAGAAGTCGTATATGTCGGCCACTGAAGGCTTTGTGATTCGGAGGATCCTACTCACGTCTATCGTTTGAAGAAGGCTCTTTACGGTTTGAAGCAAGCTCGAGGGCATGGTATGATCGCTATCAAAGTTTTTCTATCTCTTGGATTGAAAGAAAGAAGCGGTCGGTGACCCCAATGAATGTGATCGTTTTCAAATGAAATGGGTTCCAAATTTCAAATGTCAATGATGGGACAAATGTCATTTTCTTAGGATTACAAATTTCACAAAGTCCGGAGGCATTTTATAAATCAATCTAAATATGCAAATGAGATTTTAAAGAAATTTGGATTTGATTCTAGTGACCTGTTGACACTCCCATGATAGAGTGTACTAAAGCGGATGAGGACCGCTCGGGGATCATGGTAGACCAAGCGAAATATCGCGGTATGATTGGATCACGATGTACCTCACAGCGATGAGACCGACATTTTGTTCATTTGTTTGCATGTGTGCTAGATATCGAGCTAAGCCTACCAAAAGCACCTTGAAGTGGTTAAGCGGGTCTTCGGTATCTCCAAGGAACCATCAATATGGGACTTTAGTACCGAAGGACACCGGTATGTCACTAACGACCTATCACGGATGTTGATCATGCGGGATGTCAAGATACACGTCAATGCGTCGGAGGTGCTCGATTTTGGGTGATAAGCTTGTGAGTGGTCTTCAAAGAAGCAAATGAGTACTTCTATTTCCTCTAGGAGGATGAATACATAGCCATGTCATCTTGTTGTGCTCAAATCCTATGGATGAGATCTCGATTATCGACTATGGCTTTGAATTCAACAAAATCCTCATCTTGTGATAATAAAAGTGCTATTGCTCTCTCATGCAACAACGTACAACAATCAAGAGCAAAGCACATCGACATTCGACATCATTTCATCGGGGAGCAAGTAGAAAGCGGTGTCTTTGGAACTCTATTTTGTGAGGTCCGAATACCGGTTAGCGACATCTTCACCAAAGCTCTTCCTAGGGAGCGTTTGAGTTTATCCTTCCACGACTTGGTCTAAAGAGTCTACAACCGGAAACACTCAAACGTCTTCAAGAGGAAGGCGAGGAGTAAAGGTCTTTCTTCATCCATCTCTTGTAAATATTTTAATAAAAACAAATAGAAAAATATAAAACTTTCAAAAATCCATAAAAATTTGAAAATCTTGAAAAATTTCAAAAAATATTGTCTTTTGGTCATGATTTTTCTCGATTCGATAATATCTACGATCTTTGTGCTGTCATTCATAGAATGACATGGGATTTTAGATGTTGTTCGAATGTTAAAAAAAAATAAATAAAAAAAAATAAAATTGGGAGAAAGTGAAACAATGATTTATTGTCATTTCAGGCAGTAACTCGTTTTTCTAAGAAAGAACAGAGCCATGCTTTATCTTGTTTTCAACTCTCATGCTCTGATTCTATAAACAATTACTTACTATCTAATGAAAACTAATTGCTTTGAAAAATAACTCGGACTCTATTTTTGAAAATCATACGTATTAACGTTTGTCAAAATATCCATCTCTCAATCAACAACTTATGTCATTGATTGAGGGGAGAATGATTTCAAATAAATCAAAGGTTATTCGTCATATAATTGTTTTGAAAGATATTCATGCATGTTTAATCAATGGAGTGTAAAGTCTCAAAATCCGATCCTTATCGGTTAAAACGTTTTCATAATCAAGTCACAATTCTCCTCAATGACTTTCAAAATCAATTTAAATCTCTGAGATCACAAATCTCAAATGTTTTGAAAATTGTGATCGGGGAGAATTTGTGATTTAAATTGGATTTAAACTAATAATTCGATAAATGGTTTCATAAGTATTTATAAGCTTTCCTCCCACATGTGCCAAACGATTTCAAATTTTCCATGCACATGTTGAGGGGAGCAAATTTTAAACCACAAAGAATTGAAGCGTGATTGATTTGTCTCTATGTGCGGGTTCCTCTAGTATGTGCAAAACTCTTTCAAACCTCGAGGCACATATTGAGGGGAGCAAACTTTGAAAACCTCATCCTTCCCCAATATGCTTTATCTCGTGATTTAATCGGGAAGTGATGTTGATATCTTTTAGAAAATGGTATTCAAAGAAGTTAATTCTTCCTCTTGCCTCCGTGTGCTAAAAGCGATTTCAAATACATGATGCACATGTTGAGGGGAGCTCTTTTCTAAAAATATTAAAAACAATTCGGTACAAAATACTTTGATAATATATGACAAGTATCTGGATTGATTTTCAAATGGATTTTAATTGGTTCCAATGGCGGATGAACAATACCAAAAGATCGACCATTTTACATTATGTATGGAGTTATAAGGATGGTTAGGTTAGGTATTCGTTCCCGATCCCGACAGAGCCGGAGGATCTACCCAAGACAATCCACTAGATAGTGTAGAAGTCCTTAGGTATGATGAAAAAAGGAGAAAAGTGAGATATGGGAAGAGTGTGGGTGAGATAGAGCTAGAAGCGGAATAAACCCAACAAGGTTCTAGTTATGAAATCTCGGTAAGCTTGAAGGGTTGAAGAATGAAAAAGAATTGAATGTGAAAAGGGTGAAAAGAAATAGCCTCCATTAATTCAACCTTAAAGCGAAACCGGGTTCAATACATATACTCTTGGTGGTTACCAAGGTAACGGTATTGAAGACAAGGCGTCATGGACCCGGTGGCCTTGCGCACTAAACTTCCCAAGCTACTCAAGTTCCTCTTAAAAGGGCTTGTTTCATTCTCACGGGAACCGACATAATCTATCGACTTTCTCTTAGAGATTGTTGATATTGAAGAGAGACCTACTCCTAGTCTCGGCATAGGCACCAAATGTGCACAATTGAGTCTAGAGCCAAGAGATCATCCACAATATCTCATTAGGACACTATTCTTGAAGACTTGTGTTTCACACAATGTGGAAAGTGAGAATATAATTAAGAGTCCTCGCATTATCCTTGTGGTATTGCCGAACATCCGAGTGATATGTAAAAATATTCACGATGAAGATGGAAATCCTTCTAGAGCCAACATCAAACAAGCTCTTGGTGGGTGACATGTGAGATATTCTCGTAAGATCAAGCTTGTGACAACCTGGATAGAAAGCGATGGGAGATTCAATCTTGAATCAACCTTGGTCCGAGAAATAAATTAGCGAATACTTTTGGAAAAACCGTCCGATGTGCAAATGTCTTCTTTTCTCTAGCAAATCGAATGTGTATTCATTTTCAAATTGAAAAAGTATCTACGATTGAAAAATGCTTTTGGAAAAACCGTTCGATGTCGAATCTCTTCTTTCTCTAGCACATCGAATGTGTACTCTTTCAAATACAAAAAGTATTTTGATTGAAAATTGATCTTTCTCATAAAACCTTCGTCATATTGCAAAACTCTTTCTTCTAAGCAATACGCAATTGTTTTCAAATCAATTTTTCATCAATAAGTGAATCTCAATTATTTGGTTCACTCACTCCGTGTTGTCTTCTTTGAGGCGTTCGGTTTGAGAACAACTAAAGCATTGCGAAACCACGTCAAGGAGATTCTTGAATTACACGATCGCGGCGTGCTTGTCTTGATCAGCGGGGAATCGTGGGTCGTGTACCTCAATTCAACGAAGGTGATCAAAGACACTTTCATGTGTTTTATTGCTAGCTGTTGTTTGCGGTACATTTGACGGTTGCGGTGATCAAAATTGAGAAGTCAATCAAAGCCGCATGCTCACATCATCCACACTTAATTGAAGAAATCATGAATGGTGCATATCTACATAACACGGTTACGATATTTTTATACTATGCTTCTTTCTGCTTTGCAAATATCATGAATCAACTAAAGCTTCCGCTACTCGATGAGAATATATCATGATCCGAATGTGAGCATGTCGGTCCAAATGTCACAACATCACATAATACCAACACCACAATGGAAGAGTCGAGATTTATGTTGGTGATGATCTCAAAGGCGGCTCAAAACTCATTATCATGTGGATCGATTAAAGACCTCACATTGATTATCCAAACATGCAATAATGAAGAATCAATGACTACGAGCTACGGATCAAAGAACATTAACAAGAAACCAAGAACAATATAATTGTAATATATGTTTGTATTCTATGTATTTTTGAGGTGATCTCCTTAGGGGAGATTGTTAGGATTTAGTAAATCCGGTTATTAAAGTCGGTCACCTCAGTATATGTAATCGTTAGAAAGCTCGTGAGTCGTAGATTATTTAGTGTTAAGTAGTATATAGTTATGTAACACCGTGGAGAACAGACGGGTCTTTACCCACTGTATTCACGATCCACGACCCGTAGGTGGCGATTTATGTAAGAACTATAAATACTCTCTACCTCCCAAGGTAGGGAGTTGGAGCTCATAATAATATTTTCTTTCTCTCACTAAAGTTCCCAACCTCTAACTTTCTCTCTAAAACCATAGTATCGCCTCTTTGATCTTTGGTTTAGTGTGTTTGTGAAATCAATATGTTACATTTAACATGATGTATAGTTTCACATCATTGGGCGGAAAGGTAGACAAGAAAGTGAATAATGGACAGGGCCCATGGATTTAAAAAATGCATGGGTAGAATTACCATTTAATGGGAAGCTTGGTCCCGAAAGACAACAATATTCCAAAATTCTCACAGCTATATATATTCGACAGGCAAAACGAATTACAAAACAGATTTAAAGCATTAAGGCGAGCAACACATCCATATATAATATATGATTCTTATATTTCAAACTGAATCTGACATTTAATTTTTGCCAGTTCCTCAAGCGACAAACCAACAACAAAAGTAGAAAAGCAGGACCTTCTTATAGCACAAAAAATCAAAAAAAATCCTAGACAATAACAACCCTTTAGTCCAAAAATTTTAAATGGTCGGAGATAGAATTGAAGGTAACAACTGCTGCAATGTTAAGCTACGAGTAATTGAGAAAATTGAAAGAGATGGAAGACAGTACAATCTTCCAACATCCGACGAGGTCGCAGCGATTATAATTGGAGATTTGGACGATTCAGGAAATAAACGAGATATCATTGTCGAAGGCACGTCAGGTCAAAAGAAACGTATAAATGAACTTCATCCCTAATATCTTTCATTACAATATCCTTTATTATTTCCATATGCTGAAGACGGGTATCGAGATAAGATATTCTGAAAGGAAAGGTAATAAAGCGGAAAGCGGAAGATGGAGGCTATCAATGAGGAATGGTTTGCATACATAATGCAACAAAGAGATGACGAAACATCATTGATACTAATGTGCGGAAGGCTCTATCAGAGAGCTCATCGTGGGCGCATACGATGGTAGAGAATGAGAGGCTGAGTTTCCATCGGAAGAAACAAAAAAAGTTAAGAATAGTGCCTATCGCTAACCTTAATCAATATTTAGCCGCTGGAAACTCGGATGCGTCAAAGACAGGTAATCGTATAGTTCTTCCTTCTACATACATAGGTGGAACGAGATATAAGATGCAAAATTACCTATATGCGATGGCTCTTTGCAAAACCTTTGGATATCCGGATCTCTTCATTACCTTTACGTGCAACCCAAATGGCGAAAATAAGCGGTTGTCCAAAAGCATAATGTGAGTCTTGAAGGCGGGCCGGATGTGTTATCAAGAGTATTCAAACAAAAACTTGATAAGCTTATAACGTGTTTACGGGAAAAGCATATACTTGGAGTCGTTAGTGCAGTACACAAAGTTTAAATAACCCACTTTCAAAATATTAGCAATTTAATTAAATTCATACAATGTTCAATTTACATTTCCAACTAATTACAACTCTAAAAGCGCAGGGTGTACGATCAAATTCGAAAAGAGGCCTCCCACACGCACATATATGCATGTTCTTTGCTAAAGAATCAAAAATACCAAATCCACAAGACATAGACCATTTGATATCGGTAGAGATACCAAATGAAGAAAAGATCAATTATATAAGCGTATGCGAGCAAATGATGCACGGCCAAGTCAGGCCTCATAACATGAGCTCATCTTGCATGAAGAAAAGGTGTGCTCAAAAATTCCGAAAGATTACAGAAAAAACTTATATAAATGATGACGGGTATGCTATTTATAAGAGACCTGACAAGAAACGAACGGTGGTGAAAAACAGAATCCTCCTAGATAACAGGTAACACGAATAATGAACAAGATTATATCACACATTAACAAAAATATAAGCTTACAACGTTCAATTATTTTTGATCAACAGATATGTTGTTCCGCACAATCCCTTGCTGATGAAGAAATTCCAGGCTCACATTAACGTCGAATGGTGCAACCAAGAAAAAGCAATAAAGTATTTGTTCAAATACATACACAAAGGCCAAGATAGAGTTACGGTAGCTTTTGAAAAGGAAAGAGCAATGACAACACAACAACACAAGCTTCGAAAGGAAAAGCACAATGACACCAAAAAAACATCGAGACGAAATTAAAGAATATTATGATTGTCGTTATATATCCGCATGTGAAGCGACTTGGAGACTAAGTTTCCTATACACTATCGGTACCCTCATGTTGAAAGATTATCATTTCACATACGATCAACAACCGATTGTGTTTGAAGATGGCGACAATGTAGAAGGCGTTACTGTTAAAACCAACGATTAAACATTCTCAATTCTTGCAATGGATGGAGCTGAATAAAACAAACAAAATGGCGCAAAAGTTAACATACGTAGAGTTGCCGAAAAAATTTGTTTGGAATAAACAAAAAAGGAAATGGACAAGAAGAAAAAAAGGTTCTGCTGTCGGACGCATAAACTATGTCCCTCGTGCAATAGGCGAAGCATTCTTCCTTTGAATATTGCTAAACAAAAAAAAGGACCAAAAAGCTATGAAGACATCAAAACACATAACAAAAAGGAATATGCCACATTCAAAGAAACATGTTACGCTATGGGCTTACTCGACGACGACCGAGTACATTGAATCAATAAAATAGGCGCACAAATATGCAATTGGAGATTATTGCAAATCATTTGTTATGCTTATTACGAGAGAATGCTTTATCGAGATCCAGCCATGTTTGGGAACAAACATGTGACATACTATCGGAAGATATAGAAAGCATGCGAAGAGAACTAAACATGCCAAGTAAGTATATTCATATTTAAAATTTTCTATTTGGTAAACATAAATACTAACAAATTTTAACAAATAGGTCTAGTCCTTGATCGCGACGAAATATTGAACATAGCTTTGGTCAAAATAGACCACTGTTGGTCGAGAGGAAAGAACCTAAAATACATTCCACACATGCGATCGGATTACCGAACAAACAAGATTGGTCAAACCCATTGATACAGGAAGAACTTAGTTTCAAAAAAAGAAATGGAACAAGAACACGCATCTACGTACTCGAAGATGGTGATGAACAAAGAGGTGTCTATAACACTATCATGGGAGCAATAAACTCGGGCAGGCGGCGTTTTTCCTATCTGATTCGGAGGAACATGCAAAACTTTGTGTGGAAAACATTGTCTTGGCAATTAGATCCAAAGGAGAAATAATCTTGAGCGTGGCATCCGGTGGAATTGCAGCCTTGCTACTTTCGATAGGAAGAGCAGGCGCATTCAAGATTTAGAATACCAATCAATCTTCTTGAACAATCATACGCAATATCTACTTTGACGACCATCTAGCGATTTCTTTGAGGCGAACAAAGTTAATAATCGGGATGAAGCTTGATGACCCATAAACATGCATATGAAGCTCTAGATAGAACGTTACGAGATGTTATGAACACCACTTGGAAAAACCTTCGGAGGAAAACAATTTTATTCGGTGGAGATTTTAGCCAAGTTCTACTGTTATCCAAAAGGAACCGAGAGAAGAAATTGTGGATGCCTCACTCAACCATTCATATATTTGGGAACATTGTACGGTTTTGAGGTTGACAACTAACATGCGTTTAAAGTCAACTAATAACGAACAAGATAAAAAAGAGATCAAAGAATTTGCCGACTGGATGTTAACAATAGGAGAAGGAGAATTAGGTCCAAATAACGATGGAGAGGCGCAAATTGAATTCCCATGCGACGTGTTAATAAAAACCGATGGAGACACTCTTGAAGCTATGATAGAAGCAATATATCCGACAATTCATCAAGATATTGGAAAAGATGGATACTTTGAAAATAAAGCGATATTGGTGCCCACAAACGAGGAGGTTGATTTGATAAACGACAAAATGCTGTCGAAAATAGGTGGAGATGAAAAAGTATATCTAAGCTCGGATCGGTTTGTGAAACATAAATAACCGATTCAATGAATGAATCAATATCGCTCTGAGCTTTTAAATGCTTTTAAAATATCCGACTACAAAACAACATCTAAAGTGAAAAAAGGAGTCCGGTTATGCTTTTAAGAAACATAGATCAGTGAGCGGATTATGTAGCAGGACTAGACTATGTGTCACAAGTTTAGAAGACCATGTTATTGAAGGAAAAATAATCTCAAGCACACATATTGGGAAGTATACTTATATACCAGTTACAGTGATGCCATCGATAAGCGAGTACCATTTAAATTCAACATAAGGCAATTCCGGTCATGGTATGCTGCGATGACAATCAACAAAAGCCAAGGACAATTTTTAGAGGTAGGCTTATACCTATGCAAGCTGTGTTTACACATGGACGAGTTATATGTGGCAATGTCAAGAGTAACCACCAAAAAGGGGTTGAAGGTTATAATTTGCGATGAAGAAGGAAAACCAACAAACATGACGACTAACGTGGTCTACAAGGAAGTTTTACAAAGAGTTTACATCAATTAACTTTTAGAAAGGTTGGTTATTATGTGTAACAATGTCAAAAGCTTAAAAAGTACCGTAAATAGTTTGAAATTTTGAATTTTAGACTATGCAGTTATGATTGGTTAAAAACAATGTCCAATTGTTTTTTGCTGATGCGTCAAAAGTTCTAGGAATTTAAAGTTATATTGGTGGTTTGAGTGAAATAAAATTCAAACGAAAACATCAATGGAATAAGCTAAAAAAACATTGAAATAAGCTATGGTGAGGACAGATTTCTGCAGTTGCAGAGAAAAAAAACAGATGCGGGAACTTTATACGCCAAATTAAGCTAAAGGATAAACTCTAAAGTGCTCTTAAAGACAGAACAAGTGATCTATGGACTCTAAACTACAAGTGGAATCAAACATCAAGCAACAAAACAAAGTGGATAAGCAGAAAATAAGCTTTGAAATCACCTATTTGGGACAGCACAAACTGATGGCACATGGAAGATTAAACACAAACCACTTACATCAAGCTCATAGCAGCCTAAACAAAAGATTTTTTTTTTCCTTTTGAGGGATGATAAACAAGTTATTGAAATTGTTATTTTTATTTTTTTTTTAAATTTATAACAAATTAAAATGACTTAAAACTACTTGTGAAATCTGAGAAAAACAACTTTTGGATAGAAATGATTTTGCAAGACAGTTTTTAAGATTGAACTTAAAAATGCATTCTAGTAAATGACTTGAAACTTTGACTCAAAAAGCTCTAAACTAGATTTCAAACTCAAATTACTCAGATTTCATTTCCAAAAATCATTAAAACCTGAAAATTAAGCAACATCCAAACACCCCTTTTGTTAACTAATATGAACTTTACCTTATCAAACTTGATGAAATTATGACTTAACTAAATCAAAATGCTCAAAATAACTTTAAACTAAACCATATAACTATTTAGAACCAGAAATTAACTATGAACTGATTTGACTTTTAAATTTTGACCAATATTGACTTTGTTTGACTTTTTAATTCAATTGAAATTGAGACAGAATTGATCGAGCATAAACTAAGTCAAGCTCACAATAAGCTACAAGAAGCTTATGTGAGCTTGTGAAAACCGAAACAATAGGCTTGAAACAGATTTGGCAACTTGCGACTTAAAAGTAAATGACAAGTAAAAGTAAATTGTATTAATAAAGTGAGTTTACAAATTTAATTAAATTTACAATGAGCGCCAAATTAAATCTTGAAATCATAAACATGACAAAAATAATAAATGGTTACACTTTTCTAAAACATGAAAATGGACACCCTCCCCTCCCCCACCCCCCTAGCGTATGAGGATATTGATAAGGATTTAAAGGTGCACTTTTGAGGGTCATTTAAGGCCTTAATCGACCACTTATATATCCGCTTTGCTAATTTGTTCCTTTTCACTTTTAGGTCTCTTGAAGGCAAAATGCTTGGAATGATGCTTATTTGGACGAAAAGGCATGAATATGTGAAGAAAATGGCTAAAGTCAAGATCAAGACACTCAAGTGCTAGAAGTACACCGGCGTCGTCACGGACAAAGGTGGCCGTCCCTCTATTTGACGGCTCGGGGTGAAATTGCTATTTTGTACTGGCGTCGAGCTTTGAAGAGTAGGGCGTCACGACTCGGGCGGCCTAGATCCGAGTTCGACGGTGTCGGTTTGAAGGCGGCGTCACAACCACAACGTGGCGTCGTCCCAAAGGCGACTTGGCTAAGGCGAAACCCTAATGGCGGCGATCGGCGGTGTCACAATTAAAGGTGGCGTCGTCGCACTTGTAACTCTATATATAGAATTCGATTTTCAGACTTTTAGAGAGGGATATTTATGGAGTAAAAACCTAAAACGATTTTGGTTTGTCTTGGGCAGTATCTTAGGGTTCTCATACCCTATTTTACAACAAGATAAGTTATTTACTTCATTGATTTCATTATGTCTTCAATTGTATGTGTGTATGCTTGCGTGTTTACCATGTCCGGCTAATTTACTTGTGTGTTTTCTTAGATCTATGAAACATAGTTATTGAATATTGATTGGTTGTCTCTTATCTTAATTGTAATTGGCTTAGGATTGCAATAGGCCTTCGTTGTGTTTTTAATGCTTGTGTAATCTTTGTGAACATTAGTTTATGATCACCTAGAGTAATTGTAGGCTAAAAATCCAAAGATAACCTTAGAGTTAGTTTATGAATCCTAGAGATTTTGTAGGCAATAACCTTAAGGTATTCTCAAAGAGTTAAGGAGAAAAGCATACCCTACGACCTTAGAAGACACAACGCGTTAAGAATAAGGACGTGACAATTCAACCATCAATAAAAGATAAATAGGGAGTAATAGTATCTAGGTAAACACATTTTTAATCATCATACGAGCACACATCAATAGACATAGACTACCCCTTAGCTTAGATTAGATAATTAGATAACTAGAGTAATTGGTAGAAGTACCACCCCCCAAATCCAATACCCCGAGATCGTACCTTTCAATTTTCTAAAACATATAAAAAAGATAAAAAATAATCTTCCTCAACCCCAACCATAGCGTAGTAATTTCTCACTAGCATTCCTATTCTCCTAGAGAACGATATAAATCCCGAGGCTTACCCTAATACTACACTACAACGATTAGGTTCACTGCCTAGGTGGTTGAAAAGCTTGCTCGAAGAAAATGAAGTTTCCTTTGACCCCGAACGCGCGTTGTACGGGTATCAAGTTTTTGGCGCCGCTGCCGGGGAATAGAATAGCTAGTTAGTAGTCTATCTCGTTTAGGTTTCCTTGCTTGATTCCTATCAATTAAGATTTTTTCTCATTTTAGCTTCCTCGTAGTCTATCCCCCTTCTTCGTGACCTTTGTTCGTAATCCTATCACTTTTCATCATGGAAGGTGATAATCAACCACCACTCATCAACCCACCAAGATGCCGCACTCTTGGTGAATACTCAAGACCAAGCCACCTGGGCTATAGGAACACCATTGAGCTCTCTGATCAAGCTCAAACTACGGCCCTGCGATCCGACACCATCCGGTTGGTGCAAAACGGATGTGCATTCCATGGGCTTCGTTCCGAAGATCCTAATCAGCATCTTAAGGATTTCCTTAAAATCGTCGATTCCATTGACCTTGATACTACTACTCGGGAGACCACGCGCTTGTGTCTCTTCCAGTTTTCTCTACGGGACCAAGCTAGTAATTGGCTTGAGCGACTTCCCGCCGGCTCCATCTCAAGTTGGGATGATCTCACCACTCGTTTCCCCTTGCCCAATTTTTCCCACCGGGGAGAACTACTAAGCTTAGGAATGAAATCTTGATGTTCCAACAATGTCAAGGTGAATCTCTCTACGAAGCATGGACTCGATTCAAGGACTTGCTCCATAAAGTCCCTCATCACGGCATTGATCTTTGGCTTCAAGTCCAAATATTTTATGATCATGTCAACTTCTCAACTAAGCGATCCATCGACCAAGCGGCGGTGGTAAGCTTAGTGATCTCACCATGGAAGAATCGTGGGGTATAATAGAGGACCTTGCTCTCTATGACAGCGAAAGTTGGAATGACCCCGTGAGTTGCCGAAACCGTCAAGGCAATCTCCTTGCCTCCCATTAACTCACAAACTTGATTGTAGGATGCTTGAACTTGAAGATCAAGTCAAATTCCTAATGAGCTCCTACGAAAATCCTAAGTCTTCACGCCAAGTGAACAAAGTCTCTTCATACATGAGCTATGTAGTGGTCCTCATGACACTCGTGCTTGCACAAGACTCCCGAACAAGCTTCGTTGACTACACATCCTCGCGTACCAATGGAGCAGGAGGAAGATTCCTACAACACCCGGACCTAGGACTCTCAATGATGCAGAAGCATGGAAGGCAAACCCGACTTCTATTGGGGACAAACCAAAGAATTCACCTCTAATGATTTCTCATGGCCCCTCTCACGGCCCTAGCCAACAAAACATAGAAGGGATGTTGCAACACCTAGTTACATCCCAAGCTCAAATATCAAGCTTTGGACCGCTTTAACCAACAACAAGCCGAGATGGATAGGAAGATAGATAACCTTTAAAGCTATGACCAATAGTGATAGGAAGACCACCAAAAAGGTTAATTCCATCTCGACTTATTCTCCTGAAGCTTCCGGTGTGAAAATTAAGGACCCAAGTAAGTTAGCCAAGCACGTTCAATTCGTCAATACCATCACCTTAGTGAAACCTAATAGGACTAATGACGAAGCGAACCATGAGATGATACTTGAGGTTAGTGAGACTCCTAAGAATGAATCGAACGATGAAGTAAATGAAGTAGGTGATGACTATTTCAATAAGTTTCCTATGGAAGAGGAACTCTCGCCACCAACACTTAGTCTTGCGACCTCCGTCACATGTATGTTAGGAAAAGCCCTAGGATCAAGTTTGGGAACCCTTGGAATCTCAACATACCATGTTGCATAGGACATCTATTTGTGGCAAAGGCCTATATTGACCATGAGTCCCAATAAACATCATGACTAGCACGTACTATAATTGGGTGATGAAGAAGCCTATCCCAACTAAGCAAGATCCCGATAATCCTAGAGTTAGATGTAATTTCCTTGGTAGAGTTAAGGGATTGCCCATCTATGTAGGTAGTTTCACGTATCCTACGGATTTCATAATTGTGGATGATATTAATATGGCAACAGATCCTAGCTTGTCCCACGTTATTCTAGGAAAGCCTTTCATAGAGAACACCGGGATGACTTATGATCCGTTGTTAGTGATAGTAAGATTCAAAGATGAGACCGATGACATAGCTTACCAAATGCCATTTAAGATTGAGAAATTTTCCTCATTATCCAATGATGAAAAAGAACTTAAGCTATCGGTCTACTATAGGAATGAGGAGGATAAGGAGAAAGGAGTAGATTATGTGATGAATAAGATTTTCGGGTTCTATAAGGATTGCTTGAAACTAGGACCGGAATATAGAATCGATTGGGGAGAAGATGATTTTTTAGAAAGGTGCATAATAGGGCACTACTATAACATGGAAAACCCCAATAGAGACCATTAGGAGGAAGAAGGTGACGGTAATGAAGTTATGTAGGGGCACGACCTCGAGTCTAGCTCCAAGACTCATAAATAAAGAAAAGCGCTTCGTGGGAGGCAACTCATGCTTAATTGTTTGCTTGTTTGTGTGTCATATATCTTTTCATTAGTTGTTTATTCTCATATTTGAATTTGTGAAAATGCTTTACTTTGTCTTTAACCTCGTCTTAATTACATATAAAGGTATTTTACAAAAAGGATAAGTGTAGGGAAGATTACACACGTTTTTAAAAGAACGGGAACATGAGAATTACGATTATTGAAAAAGATATATATGTGTCTTTGTTAGAGTCAAATGCTTGTATCGAGTCATAATGGATGTTTTGTAGGAATTTTCCGAGTTCTAAAGATGTAATTTTCCATAATTTTTCGAGAAAAGCAATGAGAGCCCGGTTTACGTCGGGATAACTGACGTCGAGACTTCGCTACTGACGGCGTCGGGAGGAGAGCTCCACTTATCTAACTTTCTCTCGTTTTACGTGCTACTTATAAATTTTTGGAATTTCTCGGTCTTAATTTTCCGAAAACTGTAACATCCATTCCACAAGCATTATATCCTAGTTTAGTAGAGTCATATATAGTTTACCACCGATTTTACGTGAAGGTTTCGATACATTTTCTTAAGTGTGCGGGTTTTATTTATCAAGAAGAAGAAACATAAGATTGGGCGGACTTTTCACGCATATATTCTTCTTGAAGAACAATTTAACCACTACTTCACACGGATCCTACCGAGCTAATCAGGGGAGTATTATTTTCTTTCTCTTTTAATTACCTTCCATTATCATAACTTTCATACTTTTGGGGAACATTGGGGACAATGTTTAGTTTAAGTGTAGGGAGGGAGAATAAAACGGGAACTTTGAAACTATGCTTATCCTTGATTATTTGTCTTGTCCAATTTCATTTGTGTAATAAAGCATGGGAAATATCGGTTAGGGTAATTTTGGCACCAAATTTAAATTTTTTCATGACATGTAGGAGTGGGCCATTAGTCTTAATAAAGCGTCTCATGGATAGGAAGTTATATGACTAGCACAAAACCCTTTACCACTCAAATTCCACCCCAAAAATGTGAGGTTCGCCCCTAGATTTGTAGGAATTAAAGCATTCATCTTTAATGCTTCGAGAGTGTACCGGTAGTATAATATATTCTAGAACTTGTTTTGTGATGCACCCCGAGATCGCTAGTGAGACTACACTTGTGTGGTTAGGAATCACTAAATGATAAGAGGCATTATGATAACCCTTGTTTGATACCCGTATTATAATTACTTCTTCCACATCGGTTGAGTAATTCCCCCACATCCTTGCGTTGTACTCATCTTTAGTACACGATACCCCTAGTTAACCCCTCAGATCCTATCCTTTTCGCGGTTCTCGTGATGTTTTGGTTTTTCGGAATATCAATGAAGAGCATTGTTTACAATCCACCCCCAAATGTACACCCAAATCTCCTTAGCCTACCTTGTATGTACTCACTTTTAGTGCATTATTGTTATCATACTTAACCCTTAGTTCAATTATCTAGTTACTTGCATGGTTGCTAAGTCGAGTCATATCCTTTGTATCTGAGTTTTGGGATGATTGGGACTCATGGGTAAAGTTAAATTTTATGAAGTGGCGGAAAGAATGTTAAATTCAAATTCCTTTATTTACGTAATAATGTACTCCAAGTCTTGATCTTTTCAATTCGGGTCAAATTAGTGTTAGAGTAATAAAACTCAAGTGTAGGAATGTGCCTATAAATCCTTTATATTTTGATGTTATCGTAGAGGATGGTAGAGTAAAGTGTATGCAAAAAAAAAAAAAAAAAAAAAAAAAATGGGCTACTATCCTACATCTATCTTTATATTTATGTATGTTTGTTTCAAAGTTATCTAGAGTTTAGAGTGTCAAGTCTTGGCTTAGCAACGCCATTCTTCTTATGCTTGTAAAATAAAGATTTTTGACTTGCCACCACTAAATCGCCTATCCAACCAAACCCTTTGTTTTCCTACTTGTAAGCCTAACGTTACAACCCTTTAAAGACCTCTTAGATAGTTTTTCCTAGGTGCTTACGCCAAAGCGGTGGAGGTTTGATCTAGTCTCAAACCTATGGTAATCTATGTACTAGGACCGGTTAATGAGTGTTTATCTTCCATTTCCAATTTGATATATTTCATATACACCCGAGAGGTGAGAGTATCCAAACACCACTTGTGAGGTGCTAGTATGTAATTTCCGTGCTTGTTATGACTTTTACGGGGCTTATACTTGTTATGAATTGTTCTAAACCAATGCTTCATGCCCCCTAACTTATAAATTGATTGGCCAAAAGCACATTTGCTTGAGGACAAGCAAATACCAAGTGTAGGGATATTTGATAAGGATTTAAGATGTGCAATTTTGAGGGGTCATTTAAGCCTTTAATCGACCACTTTTATATCCGTTACTGCTTAATTTTGTTCCATTTCACTTTTTATGTCTCTTGAAGTCAATATGCTGGAATGATGCTTATTTGGACGAAAAGGCGTGAATATGTGAAGAAAATGGCTAAAGTCAACATCAAGACACTCAAGTCAGCTGGAAGTGCACCCGGCGTCACGGACAAAAGCGCGATGCCGTCCCTCTATTCTACGACATTTCGGGGGTGAAATTGCTATTTTGTACTTGGCGTTAGGCTTTGAAGAGTAGGCGTCACGACTCGGGCGGCCTAGCTCCAGTTCGAGCGGCGTCGAAGTTGAAGGCGATGGCGTCACAACCACAACGTGGCCGTCCCAAAGTTGACTTGGCCAAGATGAAACCCTAATGGCGGCGATCGGCGTCACAATTAAAATGTGACGTCGCGATTGTAACTCTATATATAGAATTCGATTTTCGAGACTTTTAGAGAGGAGATTTGTGGAGTAAAACCTAAAATGATTTCGGTTTGTCTTGGCGATATCTTAGGGTTCTCATACCTTATTTTACAACAATATAAGTTATTTACTTCATTGACTTCATTATATCTTCAATTGTATGTGTGTATGCTTGCATGTTTACCATGTCCGGCTAATTTACTTGTGTGTTTGCTTTGATCTATGAAACATAGTTATTGAATATTGATTTGTTGTCTCTTATCTTAATTGTAATTGACTTAGGATTGCAATAGGCCATCGTTGTGTTTTTAATGCTTGAGTAATCTTTGTGAACCTTAGTTTATGATCACCCAAAGTAATTGTAGGCTAAAAATACAAAGATAACCTTAGTTAGTTTATGAATCCTAGAGATTTTGTAGGCAATAACCTTAAGGTATTCTCAAAGAGTTAAGGAGAAAAGCATACCCTACGACCTTAGAAGACACAACGCGTTTAGAATAAGGACGTGACAATTCAACCATCAGTAAAAGATAACTAGGGAGTAATAGTATCTAGGCAAACACATTTTTAATCATCATACGAGCACACATCAATAGACATAGACTACCCCTTAGCTTTGATAGATAATTAGATAACTAGAGTAATTGGTAGAAGTACCACCCCCCAAATCCAATACCCCGAGATCGTACCTTTCGATTTTCTAAAACATATAAAAAGATAAAAATAATCTTCCTCAACCCCAACCATAGCGTAGTAATTTCTCACTAGCATTCCTATTCCCTGAGAGAGCGATATCAATCCGAGGCTTACCTAATACTACACTACAACGATTAGGTTCCTTTGCCTAGGTGGTTGAAAAACTTGCTCGAAGAAAGGAAGTTTCCTTTGACCCGAGCAGCGCGTTGTGCAGCGTATCAAAATTGCATCGAGTAGAAATGTTTTTGTTCTTCCGAATTGGTCAGCTAAAGACCCCCTGTAAATGAACCAACAGTTAAGCTAAAACTACAATTAAGCTAAAACTATTAACGACTGTGCAGTCCTCGGTTGTTCTAGATATCGGGATTCTATCAAACCAGAGGTCGAAAAAGCTGGCTCAAACCATTAAAGGTTATCCAACACAAAATCTTGGCCTAAACAACACTCAATTCGGTAAGGTCAAGCAAATTGGTCCTAATGTAGGTTCTTGACTCTATGACGGATTTATAACTAACTTTTACTAATTCAAAAACTACAATTAAGCTAAAACTATTAACGACTGTGCAGTCCTCGATTGTTCTGGATATTAGGACTCCATCAAACCAGAGGTCGAAAAAGCTGGCTCAAACCATTAAAGGTTATCCAACAAAAAATCTTGGCCTAAATAACACTCAATTCGGTAAGGTCAAGCAAATTAGTCCTAATGTAGGTTCTTGGATCAGCTCGGAATGTCATCTGTTTATAATATCAAAACGTATTGTAGACAAAGTCTGCTAGGAGGAAACTATGGTTTACCTAATATCATCACATATGAGCCAAATCCAGACTACTAAAGGTTCATAACTCATCTTTGACTTTGATTTTCAACTCAAACAATACGAAATAATGACTCAAATGAGATTATGTTTGTTTCTTATCAGTGAGATTCTTTTTCACCGGTTAATGGGAAGTAAAGTTCTATCTACAAGCTATGAGGGCACCAAGAAGATACGCGCTCAGGAAACAAGAAACATAAGATCAACAACCAATAGTAACGAAACCGAGATAAAACAAACATACACAACAAAATTTAAAAAGAACCTTCCATTAATAAAACAAGTAACAGAAAACAATTATGAAAACAATCTTAAAACAAAAGGAAAAAAGAACAGCAAAACTAAGACAAAAAAATAAAAAAAATAAAAAAATAATAAAAAAATAACGACCAATAACTTTCAGTATTCCAAATATTGCGTTGATCTTCAACTAGAACCATCTGGCGAGCAGCAGCATCGACAACTCTGTCATAACGATCATCCTCGAAAACATCATTAAATGGATGAACTACAACGCCATTGTGATAAAAAACAGTCAAGCGGTACTTATAATCACCAAGGTAACAAAGAACCATCTTTTGACCTACCATGATATTCTCATTCGAGAATAATAACTCCCAAGCCTTTCCATCAAACCCGTACACCTTACCGCTAATAACATGCCCATCAACATGATAGTTGGCATGGCAAGTAACAACACTAATCGGACGACAAACTCTGCTATTCAGATGCTTGAAAAAATCCTTTGCAAAAATCTGAAACACAAACGTAAAAACAAGTCTAATAAAAAAAATAATAAAAACAAAAATACAATGCGTGCACGAAAGAATAAAAAAAAACACACCTGGACACTCTTGCTATATGAGGACGCGAAAGTTAAGCACGAGTGAGCACGACCGCGAAAATTATCACCCAGGTCTGTAGTCATTCCTTCCAAATTATAACCCGTAACTCGCAAATACTTATTACATGCGGATCTAAAGTGTATATTTCAGCCATCAATAACACCTTTTGAAACTTTGTATAAATCCCAACTTTTGCCAAAGATTAAACAAGAGCTAGAGTTTAAACATCTAACACAAACTTTATAAACAACATCCTTAGTGACGAGAGTAATCTTCTTAACATCACCACCAGTAGCAAAGTACATAAACTCCATAGGAACAACCTACGACAAAGTAACCAAACTACATCAAAAGCAAAAATAAATAAATAAATAAATAAATAAATAAATAAAAATAAAAAATAGAAAAAAAAAAAAAAAAAAAAAAACAAAACAAAACAAAACAAACAAAGACATGTTATATTACCTAACCCCTGCATATTCTTTGAAAAGTTATACTCACAAACAAACTCCATGTAAACCAAAACACCAAAAATAACACCCGATCAATATCAATAGACAAGTAAAAAACACAACATAAAACATTGTTTATATAGACAAATAAAAAAACAATCCTATCCTAATTCAATAACAAAACAAATAAACATAACATAATAAGCACAATCCTAATTTTATACAAATTAATCTATTAAATTTATTACTCCAAATACATGGGACAAAAAAATACTTACAGAAAATCGATAATAGCACCAAACTAGAATTCATAATCGGAACAAGTGAACTAATAAACCTTTCAATAAATCGAGTAGCGAAGTGAGACCGTTTTGCGTTTTAGAATAAATTTGCAATAAAGGATATGTTTGACTCAAAGTCAAATACCTATTTATAAAGGAATAATAAAAACATATTTACAACAAAATTATATACGTACTACTCACATTATATATATATATATATATATATATATATATATATATATATATATATATATATATATATATATATATATATATATATATATATATATATATATATATATATATTTGACATCAACAACAAAAACATCCAATGCAAAAAAAACAATCTCAAAAACCAAAAGAATGGAAAATTGATCAACCAAATCAAGAAAAACCAAAAAAAACCAACACCCAAAAAATCAGCCAAAAAACTGCGAGGCTACAAAAATCCATTATGTTAAAGAACTTAAACCAAACACAACGACCTCCTACAAAATTAAAGTTAAAGCAATTCGCGTATGGAAAAGTTACTATATGGAAGCACCATCAAAAGCCAACGAAATCAATGAACAGATATGGGGCGAACCGGTATTAAACTACAATATCAATATGATGTTAATGGACGATGAAGTGTGCATTTAAATACATATTACTAATGAATTGCTAACAACATGATACATTCTGATAAAAAAAACAACGTTTATTATGAAACTAAATTATAGGGTACAAAAATCCATGCGTGCACAAATTACTATACCATATTCAAACGTGCATCGGAGAAACAACTAAAAGAAGGAGCGCAACTTATTATAAGTGACTTTAACTGTGTGCCCAACAAAGGGTCAATCAAGCTAGCAAAACACGTCGCGAAAATATACTTCAAGAAAGATACTTGTGTCACAGTGACAGATGACTTCAAAACCGACCAAGACGGTTTCGAGTTTGTTTCGTTCGAGTCAATCATCAACAAACAAATCTGCAAGGATAAGGCTTTCGGTATTTTATAATAGATCGTTAATTTAGTATTCATAATACGACAAAAACTAACATGGAATTGAATATGCAGATGTGGTTGGGCAGATAGTCTCAAACAAGAAACTCAAACAAGTCAGGATCAACCAGAAACCGACAAGCCTAATTGAATATGAGCTACAAAATACAAGGTTCGTAATCAACACTTATGTACTATAATTATTTCCTTTTCTAAGCTTACCCTTTATTTATAACAGTGGTAAGAAGATACAATGTGTTTTATGGGAAGATGATGTTGATGCCTTACAAGCATACATCGACAAGAATATCACAAGAAGCGATCCTATAGTCATGATTCTTCAGCTAGCTAAAATTAACATATGGGAAAGTAAAACTTCTTCCTTTCATATATATTCAGCACATAATTTGGATACACAAATATACTTACTAATGATCCCATACATGCAGACAAACACCAAGTATCAAGCATCAACAAAGCATCGAAAATTTATATTAACGATAGCAACAAACACGTATCTTTGTTCAAAGAAATGTAAGAAGATTATTATAAAAAAAATATTACACTATGATAACCATTTATTGTTTTATGGCAGATTATCAAAGAACATATCGAACGGCACATGCGACGAACCTCACCTAAGCCGAACGACTACCTTCAATTCAAAAACACAAGATAAGGTATTAACGATGACTGACAAGGTATGTTAGGCCAAATAGGAAAAACATACATTCATTTTGAAAAAAAACCATTCGCATCATATAATTAATTATTACGTTCTTCAATCTCTTCAAATGAAGAACAAAAGAGACCTTCCAAAAATCCACGGTCATAATGCAAACGATATAATACTAATCGAAGATTCAGAAGAGGAAAAGGTAATCAAACCGACAACCGTAACATAATTCACATACTTTATTCATAAATTTAATTGGTTCTATATTGATATAATAAGTAACTAAAAAAAACTTTTTAGTAGCACACATTGTTTCAACAAAACCATTTAGACATAGCATTTTATGTATACATATTTAAACAGTTTCAGCGATGACAACCACCCTTTGAAGAATAGAAAGGACACATCAAACAAAGCAATAAAAGTTGTTGCTACAAAATAAAACAAATAACTGATGTAGTTGATGATGAAGTCGTTAAGGTTGAAGAATTGAAGCCAAAGACCAAAAAGCAAAAAACAAATGCAAATATACCACATAATATGAAGGAAAGTGAATGCCTAAATGATTGATATTTCGCAGATTGTGACTTCGTAGATTATTATGAAGATGATGATTGTTGCTGCCCCGTATGTCAATGGATATGCCAATGCATTCCCGAAAAATGTACTTGCTCAAGACATTAATCGTGATATTTGAATATCAGTTGTTTTATGCTTATTTTATATTTAAACAATATTATGTTTTGTTTTAACGAATGATTATATTTTATTTAAATACGTTATAACAGCCCCAAAAAAAAATTTAGGTCTTCAAAGCCACATAGTTGGGTTCAACAACAATACAAATAAACATGACCACTTACTATGTAATAAGAGTATGCAAAAACAATGAATCATAAGTGACATTTGATACACCCAAATATATACAACAAACAAGGAGAACTATATACATACAATAAACATTAGCACAAAAGGATACATAGCCCACTAAATAACTACCAATCATCTTAGCAAGTCACAAACATAGATAACCACTTACCAAAACACACAAAACAATATCAACATACTACAGAAACAAACAGTTAAACAAACTTGGATACATGGAAAGAGAAAGAACAATCATAAGCTATGTTGCCAGAAACAAGATCAAACAGCAGCTTATCACCAATGATCAAATCCAAAACACCCTGCACCCGAATCCAATCACCAACCAAGAAAACACGTGTATTGCGGTCTCCTTTCCAACTTTTATTAGAATGTATTTTCATCACCATATAAAAGGAATTACCGGCTGCCTCCACCCACCCCTCGCGATGACCAACTCTCATTTGATGATTGTGAAACGAGGACGAAATATTCAGAAAAGAATAATAAACAACAACATACTACTCTAAATATAGAGTTAAATTGATATATGAAAAATAAAATAAAAAATAAAAAATAAAAAAAAAATAGAGAGACAAACCAGATATCCTTGCTTCTCAATACAAGAAGTAAAGCCACAAACAAAGAAAGTATACACAAAACAAACCATAATTGAAGATTAGCCTAAATCGACACATACAATTTTGACACGTGAAAAAAAAAAAAAAAAAAAAAAAAGCCATGATTTACAAATTTTATTAAAAAAAACATCGTAAGTTTACGAGATTTCTAAAAAAACATACTCGATCTATCTTAAACAACAACAACATACAACAAATAAATAATAAACAACAACATACAAATAAGAGATTAACAAGATTCACCTAAATCGACACATGCAATTTTGACACATACTCGATCTATCTTAATCTCGTATCTTGGTTTATAAAAGAATGCTTATAAAATTTCGTTTAAAAACTTATACAAAATAAAAACTTATATAACTACTAACTACGTCATCAAAACAATAACTAAAACACAAAATTAATAATAATAATTTATTTACAAAATTAGAAAAACTCCCGAATCTACTACAGTAAAACATTAAAATAACAAACATACAATTTGAAGTTCGAATCTAACTCACATTTGAGTTGTGTTTAATATAGATAATAAATTTTTAAAGATTTAACTAATAAAATTTGGCCACCTATTTTTCATTAAAAAAAAAGAAAAAAATCATTTTCTAACTCTTTTTTAAAAATAAACTATCTTGCAAACGGTAAATCACATATGATTTCATAAATCACATATGATAAATAACGAATTACATGTGATTTTTCAGGTATAAATTTCAACAATAAAAAAAGTCAAAAAAAGGTTCGTCGAAAATATATAAAATTGTTATTTTATAAAAAGATGATTTAATTACCATTGCGATGATATTATTCTTTTTTAGTAACGATTAACGGTTTGAGATATATTTAATTTTTTTAAACAATGGAGGTGAGTATTTTTTTTATTTGATTAAAAAAATAAATGATAAAGATTTCTTCGTTGTATCTTAAGATAATTTAAGATCTGTATTAAATTTTTCTCACTCATTTGTAAGTTGCAACCTTCGTTTCATTAATATAATAGACTACTCGGTAATAAACAACTTTTTTTTAAGTTTCACCCCATTTTACTAACATGTAAATGAGAATTTGTTAGATAAACAATAGTGAAGCATTTTCGTTTTCCAATGAAAGTGACCTATAAAATTAACTTGTGTTGACAAATGCTTCATATTCATGTTCTCCTATTAGCGTGTTAGAGAGATTATGTTTTACGTGTTGTATGAACTAAGGGGCCTAATATATTTGCACATTAAAAGGCTAGATAGACGTGTACCAAGCTCTTTTAGCTATCATCAGGGAGCTTAATAGTTTAAGAGGTATAAAATGAGCTTGTTATTTGATAACTTATAAAAGTCTATAACACGATAAAGAACAGATATTATGTTGTTTATACAGAAGTTGGAATGAAGTGACATCTTTGGTGGCATCTTCTGACAAATTTTTCTCCGCTAGCCAATTTTTTGCTATAGAATAGAAGTCGAAGCTAGGTTCTAGTTCATTGCTTTAATGGCCCGATGGTTAAGGGGCCAATTATAACAATTTTATGTTGCAAGTTCAGCAATCAGCCTTTAGCCAGTGTTGTAACCAATCTAAATAAGTGTAGTGTGGTGGCCTGTTTGATATCATAGTGAGTAGTGACACATAGGAATTCAAACACAAAATAAAGATCTCATAGACTCATACAGTCATACTGCCCAAGTGCCCATGGTCACTAACCACTCGCAACCATTGAATAAACCAAATAAACTGCTGGTTATATAGAAATTGTTTCCATGAACAAGTATCAATGAAGAAAATAAGGCAATCATGTGGATACAACGATACATGCATACCAAAAAAATTGCAACAAAAACTTGGAAAATATGGTTCTACACAAATGAACTCAAGAAGAAAATTGTTCCATTCACCACACTTGAGGCCTATTATTTACATCAAATGCCCACGCCCTTTCTCGCCGCGATGAGCTACTAAATAAAGCCGGAATAAACCTACTTCTATTACTCGCACCATCATCCGAACTTGAACTCGAACTTGAACTCAAACCCCTCCTCCTTGCACCACCCCCAAAACACGAAAACACACCACCAAAAACGCGCCTCAATCCACCATTCCCTCTTAAACCCCGAACCGGGCTTTCATCAATACCGAATCTACTAACCATTTCATTAAAAACAATTGGAATATCTCCCTCTCGCCCCCTCCTACCCACTGCAAAACCGCCACCTGGCAACCTCCATATGGTCAAACCATTTGGCTCATTTTCAACATTATCATTATCATTATTATTTAATGGCATTTCGATGCTGCGGCACTGGCGCGATTCGCTAAACCAACCGGAATAATACATTCGAATGGTACAAATGCTTACATGGCATTTCCTTAACTTCGGTTTTTAACTCAAAAACATCTTTACAAACCGCGCAATGCAAATCACTTGCTATATGATTTTCCTTTATTTCAATAGTTTCTAGCGCCTCTATCGCGGCTTTTGATGCGGGTTGACTCGGGTCAACCCGCCCCGACCCTAACCCGTTTACTTCTATTTGAGTCAACTGTTCTAATAACCTATCAAAACCCGACCCTAATAAAAATTCAGACATGCTAACGGGTAAAGGTCTGAAACCCGACCCAACCCCGTCATCATAGTACATCTCGAACCCGGCATGTGTTGGTGGGTTGCCACGTAATATGACAACGGGGTTGGAAGGTGATACGTCATCAGTGCTCCGGAGCACTGGAGACGGTGTGGACCCGGGTGGGGTCGGGCTGCGATTTTGTTCTATGAACCCACTGTTGCAATCAGGACAAAATAAAGGTGACTGTTGAGATGTAATGAACCTGCTACATCTGTAACACCAATATGATGATTGTGTTCTTGACATCTAAAATAAATATAGTAAAAAAAAAAAAAACTAAAATTGTTGGTTTTCTATAAAATGAAAACTGAAGTTTCTTCAAGAAAGTTAAAAATATATAAATCCAAAAAAACTATAAAAATAAGGTGCTATCTTTTTATAAAAATGTAATGGTTTCTTTTTTTCTAAGAAGAGGGTTTTTGGGTATGATGAATTTGAAGTAATGAATACGTGACTGAGATATAAACAGAGTATATGAAGGGGAGGGATTGGGGAGTCATCATGGCTAGTGAAGTGTAGACACGTGGCACGAATTTAAAGGAATGAGTCATGATTGAACGTTGTTGGAGATTTTGAAGATTGGAAATGCATTTAGATGCCTTTAAGTTTGGTGAGTGTTACATGTTACCCTTTGGATTTATGGAGGTGATTGTTTTGCTTTTTCTTAAATCTTTTCTTGATCGGTCGATTAAACGTTTATGACGATGAAGTGATACCGGATGAGCAATGTCCAGTGCTGAATTTTTTGCTTTTATCTAAGAGTTATGTGTCTTTTTCTTGTATCTCAAATCGACTAACTGATAAATCATTGATGATGTATGGTATTCGTAAACAACAACTTTAAAATATCCATAAATTACATTATGTTTTCGCAATAATGTAAACGTCAATTTGACAATATTCCATTTTCTGTAAAGTTTGTTTGCCAACTTTAGTTATCAAAAATGGCGAAAACCTCTTAAAATTATCTTAGTTCAAGTGATAAAGCGAGCTTCCGAAATAATGAAAATGAAAATCATATTGCACAGGAACCATTGGATTCCATGGCTCGGATTTATGCACGATACTGCATACAAAACATTAATTTTAGGTACTTCCTCAAGTTTGAATCTTGTATGCATCAATAAAATTTTGTTGTAATGTTAGAGCTTCAGATATTCCAGCCTAGCAGGACACGCTTATATGCTTTGGGTTTGAGATAGTATATGAAATAATTAGCTATATTGCGTGATTAAACATCCCAAGCTCTGTTATACCAACTGAAGTGCTCACAAGAACAAAAGCTTCTCTACCGAAATATTTGAACTGTACCAAATGCGCAAATTGAAGTTGGGGCGAGGCATTTATAGCCTCTTGTGCTTAAACGTGTTCCTATTTTGAAGGGAAAACGATCATACAGACAATGATAATGTATTTCTTTTTGACGTTACAACTAGAAGACATGTCCATGATTCAAGCTTGGTTGACATTGGTTCAATGTCATATACAATGGCGAAAGACCAACCTATGCATATTAATCTATATACTAAAAGGCAGGAAAACTTTTTGCCCAAAAATACATGCATTTAATGCCAAGTTTGTCAACTTGGCGAAAACACCTCGAGGTTTAAATGTCGTTCAAAGTAAGTCCTTTAGTATTAATAATCTTTCGCAACAGCAAAAACAACCCCGGCGCTAAGTGTCAGCCAGCAGTAAGTCGTTAGTTAACTCCACAGATCACATTGCGTCGCGGGTTCATTTTCGTTAGTACTATATTGAAGGTAACCAATGGTGCATTGAAAATGCTATAAAGCCAAACTAAATGGGCTATTTGTACAAGACCTAAGTAAGTGACTGGGGGCAAATGCAAAGATTTTAATAAACGTTAGTAGTGGGTGGATTACGTCAGTGGGAGCGGAGTTGCCATATAATATGACACTCGACGCATTCATGTTTGTGCAACTTCTCACGTGTCATCAAAACTACTCTTTGGAACAACCATCAAGTGTGCAGCGCGTACACGTTTCGGTTCAAAATGTCACACAGTATTTTATGGTTTGTTAGAGAAAGCATACGCGACCACACACAAGAACCACAACAAAATAAATCCTGTCTATGATTTACACGATGTATTTCTACTCAAAGCTATGCCAAAAGATAAAAACAAAGATTCGAAATAATCAAATACATCACCGTAGTTAAAATATGGGTAACAAACACGAGAAGCGCAAAAAGATATGACCGTAACAAATTAGTTTCTTACCATTTTAAGTGTAGACAAGACACAATCAACTTAACTCACCTCAACTCAACGAGATTACAATAACTCGACTTAGTTACACCCATAGGCTAGAATAGATTAATACACAATCCTAACAGCCTATTTAAAATTGCATTTTGGCATTACTTTTGATTATTTGTGTATTCGAAAGCGAGTTTGTTAATAATCAAATGGAGACAAAATAAAATTTTGGTTAAAATAATGTAGTGTAGGCTCGTGGAATGTGGATTATAAAATGTGCCGACCAAACATTTGTATGGTAGAAACGACATTATCAATAGCAACAGCGTTGTCGTTTTGTAGTGTCTACGACAAGAGACAGTTTTGTTGTATTTATAAAGAAAAACTAAATCTAAACCAACGTATAGTATCATCCTTAGTAATTTAATAATGCGAACTTGACATTTTTCTAATGTTGTGTAGCCAAACTTTTTTTTTTTTTTTTTTTTTTTTTTTTTTTTTTTTGCTATAGCTCTTTTGAATTTTCACATTTGTATATTTATTCATATACAATAATTTGTCTTTCATTGTAAATGGTGTGGTTAAAAAACATAAAGGTAAAATAATCACAAATTAAAATATTTAGATATACAATAGCAAAAATAAAAAGTTAGATAAATAAAACATAAAAATTAACAAGTTAAATATATTTTATGAAACATCATAGACAATTAACTAAATAAAATATGTGCTTATTATATTTAGTTTTAGTAACTTAATACTTTATTTTTATACACATTTTTACACCGTTAACTTATAACATGTCGTTAATACATGGTTTTTTATACACATTTTTACACTGTTAACTAAGCATACTAGTTCAATTTCTTTTGTAACTTTTATAGTCGCTAAGAATTTGATATTTTTTTAATTAACCATTTATACCGTTTATTTTTCCTTCGGTATTTATTTTAGTCACATATTCATCGAATATCATGGTGATAACTCATCCGCTTAACTCACCACTGAGGCATTGCCGTATCACTTCCTTATAACAAATATTCGGTTGAAGACTTTGAAGAAAGAAATAGATCATTGATTCAATCTCAACTCTTTGCTAAATGTTATTGAACTAAATACTCATTGATTGGAGCTAGATCTTAAAAGAATCGGTACTCAAAAAATGCATAGGATCAAAATTTTCTGTCAACTCAAGCATTTTGGAGAACACATCCACTTAACTTGTATTATTAAGTATATATCAAGGATCTAAAGCCTTAAAGTTCCAAATTAAAGGTAACGTTTAGAGATTAAATTAAAAGGAGATAGTATATTTATTATAGATTTTAGAGTAAATTACACTGCTCGTCCTTTGGTTTTACGTTGGCAATGAGAGGGGTTTCGCCCTTCGACCGAAAAGTTAAGCGTCCGTCGCCCAAGTGGGAAGCGTTATGCACCGTTCGTCCCCTCCATCAAGCGGGCCCTGTAACCGTTAAGTCTTGTTAACACGATGGGATAATCGTCTATTTCAGCACCATAGGAATGACATCTGCAAGACGAACAGTGTATATATACCCCAACACACATACCTCCTCATTTCCTTTCCATGGCCACACATTTCTCTTTTAGCCATCCATTCATTCGCTTTTGATTAGAAAGTCTTGCGGAATCTAATTTTGTTTTCGATCGGTGACTGAGCTTGTTGTAAATTTTCTCAGAGACACTCCTCATTGTCGGTGGACATAGATACTCAAATGGAGATGAATCAAAATGCCCGGGCGTGTTTGCTTCACTTTGAATTCCATCTTAAATGATCAATCCAACCTTCATGATCTATCTTCATTTTAACTTCACCTTTAAAGCACATTATAGTATTATCAATATAAAAATATCATTAGAAGGGTGTTTAATTTAAAGTGCTTATAAAGCAAGAATATCAAGAGTACCATCCAAATACTCAAAGTGTTTATCCACTTTTACAAAAAACGCACTTAGCATTTAAAAGATAAACTAACCAAATTTGATATCTTTGAGATGCAATTGAGTCTCATTGAACATCAAACCTTGTGGGTGGACCAACGCAGTAGGCACAGGTATATTTTTGATATGGACGTGAATCACTAGATATACACACCACCTATTATTTTTCTACTTCCATCACGAAATGGGGTATTGGTACAAATAACCACAAAGGTTTGATGTGGCGTGGAGTCCTTCAAGTTCTGGATCCTTCTTAAGAGCTCTCGGTGAAGGTGGATTTTGCTTTTCTCCATTTTCCCACACTTTTACACAAAACCAAAACTTTGATCTTTAGATCAAGAAAAGTGGTTTTACATTTCAAGTTTCAATTTTGGAGGAACCCAATCAACACTAACAAAAACAAAGTATTTTTCATGATAGAAACACACTTTGATTGTTTCACCGGTGGGCGTGCGTTATGGTGATGCTCGAACCAAGAACAAATAACAAAACCCTTGAAATAACAACACAACTCGAAACCATTTAGCTCAGATCCGAAAGGCGTGAGGGCCCTCACCGCGCGGTGGTGCGTAGAAAGAACCACAAGGTCTCGATCTATCATCCAATGGGGCGGTAATATGGCGTGGGTGATATAATGAGAAAAGGCCAAACGCCTTTAGAAACTCTAGACATGATGAGGATAGATCGATCATTTGATTTCGGCTAAAGGGGTGTCACGGAAGGTGCTGCCTGCCGTGAGATGATGATTGGCTTTGAGAATTTGAAATGAATGAACACTGAAACACTGTTGAATCATATGAAAAGAGCTATTGATTGTTTCACGGTGGTTAACGGTGGCACAAGTATGGAACCAATTTGCTCGACCAAGAACAAATAACAAAACCCTTGAAATAACAACACACGATTTTAAAAGCTGAAACAAATATATTCTATTTCTTGAAATAAGATTCATCTTATTCACTATATCCTAAATTTCTCATGAAGCCAGACCAACTAGGCACGAACTAATATTTGCTATACATTGCAATCATGACAACTCAAGCTATACATTGCAATTGGTCTGATTTTAAGCTCCTTTTCGCTATGCAATTTTATAAGAAAACTTTAGTACAATCATCACTTTTTAGTTATGTTTAAACATAAAGAATGATCGATGATTTATGCTCTTATTTTGTTTATGCAATTCAAGTGCGATAAGCAATAGTACATTTATAATATATTGCTTTATCGGTTTATACGTTTGAGTGTCTGAAATAAGATTTGAGTGTCTTCATCAATTCTCGTAGAGAATGGTGTTGACATGAAACATGAAAGTTGTGAGAGACAAAACATCATGATGATCCAAAATACCAACCATGTTTTTATGCATACGTTTTCACTTATAATCCTCAATATCATAATCGTAACTAGCTTCTATTCTAATCAAAATTCTTGCATTTCATATTTTAGAAGCATTTCAATCGTCCAAGTATTTTTACTTATGAAATCAAGCATTACATATTTTAGACCCGGGACTAGATCTTTTTATATTTTCTTACAAGTATTGATCTAATGAAAATATCGACTAAATAACATTTATGCTCAATAGAGCTTATTCCACGGGCCAACTCCTTAAAAATTCTCAAATATCTACCATAGGCTAATTAGCATAGGCACATCGTGGGGTGTGGTCAGGTCAACCTGACCTAACTCGAACCGACCTAACTCGAAACTTATAGGATGCTGCAAACGAGTCACAAATTGTCACTAACCCGAACCCAACAATATTATAGATTCGGGTACTTTTTTTTACATTTTTTTTAACTAATGTTCATGTAAGATTGTACCAACTTTTTACTTACTAGAATAGTAGAATGTACAAGTCGTATATCATACTGTCATAATTTATTTTTGGTTCATAAGCCAGCTACTAACTTGATTTGTTTAATTTTTTTAGTCTAAAATACACCGTTCGTCCCTAAACTTGTTGCTGCGCATCGCGATTGAACAAACTTGGGCTTTTTCATCGTCCGGAGTCCCTTTTCCAACTTTCATACTCCTAACTGGTCCTTTGACCATATTTCCGTTAGTCAAGGGACGTCGATTGCCGTTTGATTTGTATTTAGTCAAGGGCACAATTGTCATTTTACCAATGTCAAGTAATTAATATTACCGTGTCGAGTTCACTTGTTTACGGCAAGGGCACCAGAAAAACCTTGCTAATAAAAGGGAAAGTTTATCACCGCCCTTATCTTTCCTATCCACTAAAATCTTATCTTCTTCACCGACGAAAACTGAAAAATGGTGTTGTGTTCATGCAATGAAGGGCTATCCTTGAACACCGCTAGAACAACACGAACCTGTGCGAGGAGGTTCCATGCCCATCCAAGACAGTTGGGACACTTAATTTTATTCTATTTTAAAGTTGGCATGTAGTGGTTTACCTTAAATGTGTTGATTATAGTATATATATGTTTTATTATAATTGTGATTTTATACAAGTGGGTTTAGTTGGTGGATCGGGAGTCTCAAAATGTGTAATGCCCTAGATGATCTTGGAGCAAGTATTAGCATTATGCCTCGTTCGATGTTCCTATGTATGGGATTGGTGACTTGAAGCCGGCCAAGATGAAAATTGAGATGGTCGGTCGATCTATCGCGATCACCATTGGGCATCGTTGAAAATGTGTTAGTGAAGATTAAGAAATTCCTTTTCCCAGAGATTTTGTGATTCTTGACATTAGGAAGACAACATAATACTGCCATTTTAGGTAGACCTATGCTTGCCTTGCCCGTACTAAGGTGGATGTCTTTCTTTGGAAAACTAACTCTTGAAGCTAATGGAGAAATTGCAGCGTTCGGACCTAATGAACTTGGCTACTCCTCAAAAGGTATGCGGTTGACCCAGTGGCGCTTTGGTGGCTTTCTAGAAGAATTTCTTAGCGACCCCCGATCCCCGGCGAGATTGATTCGGGAGAGATTTTGATGTAACTATTTCACCAACTACGGTGGTAATATATTTCTTTTATGCTTTGGTCCTTATCTTTGTCGCCTTTACTAATATGTCATTTGTAACACCCCAATTTCGTGATACGCAGTTGAATTCAAACTGGTGGTACTTCATGGCACTATGATCATAACAATAGAAAGCGAACTCTAATGGAGTCGTTTTAAAAGATTTATCATTTGATTTATATAAATATCGAGTTTACAAAAATGAGGTCCCAAATGGTTCCATGTTTACAAAATATATTAAATGGGTTTCGAATGATAATAAAATTTATAGCCTTCTTGAGTATCCGTGCTTCTCCCGTACCGACCTTGTACAATATGGACACGAAATACATGCTTAAAACTCACAACACAAAGGTTGAGTGAAAATCATAGAGTTTAGGAAACGAGTTGAACACATAATGTTTGTAGTGTGAGCTATAGACTCACACCAATGGTTTGAAAACAAAATGTTATTATTGCACTAAGCTCATGATACCGAAAGCGTTAACGACTTGTCAATAGAAATTGATATAATAGTTTGCCGGTCATTGGTCAAGCAATTGCCTAATAGGTAATTTGCCAATTAACCTATGGTTCTTGAAATAGAGTGCGTTTGTTTACCGGACTTGGCCAAACAAACGGGATTCGTCAATCCGATAGATCTATCCACATTATTCGCGTTCACATATGAGTGATTAATGGCTCATGATAATAGGGACTTAAGATTGGCAATAGTGGTACTTAGTGCAAGTAATACATTCGAGATAAGCATACGGTTTCAAAGCAATGTGTTCGATTTAAAAATAAAGTATGTATCTCCCCCAAGGGTTTGTAAAACAATTAAGTAATAGAAAGTGGGGCTATGAACTCACCGTAGAGTAAATGATATCAAATGTAAAATGAGAATGATGGATATGCCGTGAGAACTTCTACGAGCAACCTAAAATAGAATGTTGCGACTTAGGTTTGGAATAATGTTTAGGAAAACATAAACCATCCTATATACGTCTCTATGTTGATCATGATGTAGTACATGGTTTTTGTGTATGTTGTTTATAGAAATGGTCTAGTTGTGAAAACATGTTTAGTTTATAGATATCGTACTACCGTTCGGGCCATCATAATTCGGAGGTCATGCAAGAACGTTAGAGAGCTAGGACACTTTAAATCGTAATCCAAGAACTCGTCAGACATCGCTTTACTCAAATGAAACCCTCACATGAAGCTCCCTACTATTGTAGCACTTAGTAAATACAACATATGTTTTGAGTGAAGATTGTTATAACATAAAGTTTATCATGTTTTAATAACTATCTAGTTTTTACAAGTTCTCGTCGTTTCATTAATATAATTACCACAATTAATCTGTCTTGGGCAAACAAGCCTCGAGGCTTTAGCCATGGCCTTGTCGTGACTTTGGTCTTGACTACCATGGTCTTGAGACTTAGCTTTGACCTTAGCCGTGGCCGTGGTCTTGGCTTATGCCATTAGGCCTCTTGGTTTGCTTTAGTTGTGACAAAAGTATAGTTATGTGACTATATTCTGGCAGCTCTTTTTGAAAGATTTATGGCTGGTATTGAAGGAAAGCGCTGTTCGGACAACTTTCGTGTTTTAACTTTTGATGATTCGGACCGGAAGGGCCTCTAAAAATTTCATATTTTAGGCGATAGCTATTTGGCGATTCATGTTTTAGTTTCGCTAATTTCTTTTTGTCATAACTTTTGACTCGTGTGTCCGTTTAGAGTGATTCAAATTGCTACGTTTTAGTTTTAATATTATCTACAAGAATATGGAAAGTATCATATCTATATGTGGTCGATTTTGTGGAAACTTTGTACAAAAGTTTATCATTTATACACTTTACTAACCCAAGTTTAACATATAGGTTCTTATAACTTGTTTTAAAGATTTTTGTACATCATGATCCAACATAGTAACTATATATATAGCATGAAATAGTTAAGATTATGAATAATAAAGATGAGATGATGGTGGTGATAAGTTGCTTACAACTTTTGGCTTTTCAATAAGAAAGGAGTAACTTAGTAAGGATCGGACTTTGATTGATCGCGAAGACTTGGATTGAGCTAGCTTTCCACACCTTTGGTGTCTAAGAATGTAATAGAGACCACCGTAGATTTACTGATGTCTAAGAATGTAATAGAGACTATTGTATCTCACAATGTCTTGGAAGTAGGAAAGACCATTGTAGTCGATTACAATGTCTTGGATAAAGTTTCGTAATCCTAAAAAGCACGAGTAGATGCATGATTAGGAGATTAGGAAAATATGATTATGCTTAGTAATGCCTTAGAATAAGCATACATGAGATATATTTAGTACATTGTTTATGATTGAAATTATGTCAAGTGTATATATCAATATACTAGTATGTTTATATAGCTTTAAAAAGCCTAAAAGTCACATAATCGCGGGAGGATGGAAGGCACGGAGAGCGGAAGGCTATAAAATGTTTTTGTTTGAAAAAGTAGTTATAGTTTAAGTCTCGATTAGACCCGTTTCTCTATAAGCGTGGCTCGATACCAATCTTTAACACCCCAATTTAAGTGATCTGCAATGAATTCAAACGGGTGGTACTTCATGCACAACATCATAATAATAAAAACGAACTCTAATGGAGTCGTTTTAAAAGATTTATCATTTGATTTATATAAATATCAGAGTTTACAAAAATGAGGTCCCAAATGGTTCCATGTTTACAAAATATATTAAATGGGTTTTCGAATGATAATAAAATTTATAGCCTTCTTGAGTATCCGTGCTTCTCCGTGCCAGCCTTGTACAATATGGACCTAAAATACATGCTTAAAACTGTCAACACAAAGGTTGAGTGAAAATCATAGAGTTTAGGAAATCAGTTGAACACATAATGTTTGTAGTGTGAGCTATAGACTCACACCAATGGTTTGAAAACAAAACAGTTATTATTGCACTAAGCTCATGATACAAAACGTTATCGACTTGTCAATAGAAATTGATATAATAGTTTGCGGTCATTGGTCAAACAGGTTGCTCTAATAGGTAATTTGCCAATTAACTATGGTTCTTGAAATAAGTGCGTTTGTTTACCGACTTGGCAAACAAGCGGATTAAATCAATCCCGATAGATCTATCCACATTATTCGCGTTCACCCGCAAAGTGATTAATGGTTCATGATAATAGGGACTTAAGATTGGCAATAGTGGTACTTAGTGCAAGTAATACATTCGAGATAAGCATCGCGTTTCAAAGCAATGTGTTCGGTTTAAAATAAAGCATATCTCCCCAAGGGTTTGTAAAACAATTAAGTAATAGAAAGTGGGGCTATGAACTCACCGTAGAGTAAATGATATCAAATGTAAAATGAGAATGATGGATATCTGGTGAGAACTTCTACGAGCAAACTAAAATAGAATGTTGCGACTTAGGTTTGGAATAATGTTTAGGAAAACATAAACCATCCTATATATCGTCTCTATGTTGATCATGATGTAGTACATGGTTTTTGTGTATGTTGTTTATAGAAATGGTCTAGTTGAAAACATGTTTGGTTTATAGATATCGTACTACCGTTCGGCCATCATAATTCGAGAGGTCATGCGAGAAACGTTAGAGAGCTAGGGCACTTTAAATCAGAAATCCAAAGAACCTCGTCGATCGTTTTACTCAAATGAAACCCTCACATGAAGCTCCCTACTATTGTAGCACTTAGTAAATACAACATATGTTTTGAGTGAAGATTGTTATAACATAAAGTTTATCATGTTTTAATAACTATCTAGTTTTTACAAGTTCTCGTCGTTTCATAAATATAATTACCACAATTAACGGTCTTGGGCAAACAAGCCTTGAGGCTTTAGCCATGGCCTTGTCGTGACTTTGGTCTTGACTACCATGGTCTTGAGACTTAGCTTTGACCTTAGCCGTAGCCGTGGTCTTGGCTTATGGCCATTAGGCCTCTTGGTTTGCTTTTAGTTGTGACAAAAGTATAGTTATGTGACTATATTTACTGGCTGCTTTTTTTGAAGATTTATGGCTTGCTTATGCGTTTTCAAGGTCCCGAGCTTCTTTGAAATCGAAGGAAAACGTCGTTAGGACAACTTTCGTGTTTTAACTTTTGATGATTCGGACCGGTAAGGGCCTCTAAAAATTTCATATTTTAGGCGATAAGCTATTTAGCGATTCATGTTTTAGTTTCGCTAATTTCTTTTTGTCATAACTTTTGACTCGTGTGTCCGTTTAGAGTGATTCAAATTGCTACGTTTTAGTTTTAATATTATCTACAAGAATATGTAAAGTATCATATCTATATGTGGTCGATTTTGTGGAAACTTTGTACAAAAGTTTATCATTTATACACTTACTAACCCAAGTTTAACATATAGGTTCTTATAACTTGTTTTAAAGATTTTGTACATCATGATCCAACATAGTAACTATATATATAGCATGAAATAGTTAAGATTATGAATAATAAAGATGAGATGATGGTGGTGATAAGTTGCTTACAACTTTTGGCTTTCAATAAGAAAGGAGTAACTTAGTAAGGATCGGACTTTGATTGATCGCGAAAGACTTCGGATTGAGCTAGCTTTCCACACCTTTGCACCCTTGCAAACTTTAAGAGTTGGTGATGAAGTACTAAGTGACTTGAGTGGATCTAAACTCAAGAAGATCACTTAAACTTGCTAGAGATTTGATGTAGTGGCTTGATCTTTGGAACTTCCTTGTATAAACTTGGAGTTTATAGATCAAATGATGGAAGATGTGAGTGTTTAGGGTATGAACGACCAAATTCAGTATGTGAGGGAGTTTATGATGTATTTCACTTCCTATTTATGAGGGTAAGTTTGGTTAACCATATATTGGGTTAAATATTAACCATGGTTAGGTTAGACACTTGTAAAGATCTAAATGAACCATGGTTGGGATGATGCCACCAAAATGATGACTCCCCTTAGGTCGGCCTAAACAAGATAAGATGACTTAGGTGGTTAGTTTTGGTATTATCTTGGTTCTGAGTGAGTTTTGGTTCGATTAATCGCTAATCGAAGCCATAAAACGTAAACGGGTATCGTAAAAATCTGAAACTTGTAGGAATGATGAGACTCATCATTATACTTCATCTAAAAATATAAAATGGGTGATAAGTCTCATTGGATGCAAAAACGCCGCTAAAGTCGAAATACGGGTCAAAAACGTAGTGTTGCAGCTTATCGAAAAAAACGAAATTTCGAGGAAACGACCGTGAATTTATTTAGAGTAGACTAAAATTAGTCTAAAAGTGATGTGAGATGTCAAAATGTGTTTTAGTCATACGCGGGATAACTTTACGGTTATTCGTGAAATTTAAAGTTCTGTGATTTATGCAAAATGTAACGTATAAGGTTAATTCCTTTATGGTCAAAGGAGGAGGAAATATGTTTGACTTTTCAAAAATGTAAAAGTTTCAAAACATATTAGAAACATGATGTAGGAATCGTTAAATCGGATGTAAGTAGATTTGTTTAAACGTAAGTTTAGTTTCTCCTGTGGTGGCATCTTTCTTTGATAGGTTAGGCGAATTGACCAAATATTGTCCTCTCGACTTTGACCCCACCAAGTAATTGGAAGTAAGTAGAGCGTGAGACATTACTAGCTAGGAGGAATAACTAGGTTAGCACCACTCTCCTCTATTGATTTATCCTTTACCTTTATATCTTTATATACGCTTTAGTAGTTAATTAATTATTTCCTTATCATAATCATATTAAAAGCATGACACCTAGACTTAGTAATTATCCAACACATAGCTCTTGGGGCGACCTCGGTTTCTTGAATACTACATTACACACGACCGGGTACATTGCCCGTAGGTGCATTACAGTGAACCATGGGTATAACGAGGATATAAATATTAAAACACAGTCGATGAAACTTGCATCAAGTTTTTGGCGCCCGCTTGGGGAGCTATTTTAAGATTTCACACTAAGTCAAATTTTAATTTTCTTTCTTCTCTTAAATGTCGGGATACAAGACTCGTAGCTCGAGGCCTTTTTGGACACCCCATTCGACGATCCGGAGAAGCAATTTCGGACAAGGAAAGTTTACTCTCGGTTCCTATCACAACATCTTTTCATTTCTGAATCGGACCGGTCGGACATGAACCGGAGGTCATCGATGAAAATAATATCGATGACTTAACTATGGAGCAAGATTTTGGTGACCAAATGAGAACTACCAACGAACCTTCGTGACAAGATTCTTGTCTTGAAAAATAATCTATTCGGATCAATTTATTCAGAGATACACGAACTTAAGTTTTCTCGAGATGAAGATGAGGACGTTCGTGAATCACGTGAAGAAGTACTCTACTTATCCTCTCTTTTCAACATCGGAGGTACCCGAGCTATTCGGTCACCGCAAGGATTTTTCCTATGACTCTTACTCGAAGCTGCGAAAAGATGGTATAACAAACTCCCAGCGAATGTAAAGGAGCATGGGATAAACTAAGAAAAGAGTTCGTCCGACAATTTGCCCTCCTTAAAAATGGTCAAACTTCTTGGTAAAATCTATCGATTCGTTCAAGTTGGAGAAAGCGCTTTACTGCACGAGAAAGATTTAATGAGCTAATTTATCGATGTCCCTCCCAATATTTGAACAAACATCGGATCGTCTCGTCTTCTACCGGGAATTAATGCGCTAACACGAGAACTACTCGATTCCCGATCCTAGCATGACTCCAGACCAAGCCTTGGAATGTATTCAGCGGTTTTGAACATTGCTACATATGGCATATGGATGCAGTACCGGACCAAGAGATAATTTTGATCATAAGGTAATGAAGGCGATAACAAAGCAAGAATACAATTATGGGAAATTTTGAAAAGCGAATGTTAGAAAGAGAAGTCAAGCATGTAGGATTGAGAGGGTTAAGAGTGTGTTTGGGACCAAAACCGGAATTAATCTTGAAAATAAGATTCTTGACCACATCAAGGAATCAAGGGAGCAGATGATAGAATTGAAAAATGATGAAGACATTAGGTGGATACTACGGTCTCTTCTCTCAAAATTCACGAAGATAGGATTAAGGGATTGGAAAAAAGTGTTAGGTCATGTTCACAAGCCATCACTGATTACCTAGCAGCTCGGGAAGAGGAAGTTGTCAACACGGTGGAAACTATCCTTGAAGAACCAATGACCTTTTCGGAAGCGACGAATCCGCATGGAAAGACAATCACTTCTGGACCAAGCTTTACCGGTAAACTCTCCTATTAATAATTCCATTGAAACTAATCATGATGATATTCCGCAGGAATTAAGCTATGACGAGACAGTTCAACTCAACGAAAGATGTTCAACAGCTTTGAGAAGCGAGCTACCACAAAATGAAAAGATCCGGGATGTTTCACTCTCCGCGCTTGATCGGGAGTCTCAATATGTGTAATGCCCTAGGCGATCTTGGAGCAAGTATTAGCATTATGCCTCGCTCGATGTTCCTATGTATGGGGATTGGTGACTTGAAGCCGCCAAGATGAAAATTGAGATGGTCGATCGATCTATCGATCACCGTTGGGCATCGTTGAAAATGTTTCTGAAGATTAAGAAATTCCTTTTCCCAAGAGATTTTGTGATTCTTGACATTCGGAAGACAACATAATACATGTCATTTTAGGTAGACCTATGCTTGCCATGCCCATACTAAGGTGGATGTCTTTCTTTGGAAAACTAGCTCTTGAAGCTAATGGAGAAATTGCAGCGTTCGGACCTAATGAACTTGGCTACTCCTCAAAAGGTATGCTGCGGTTGACCCGGAGAGGCGGTTTTGGTGGCGCTAGAAGAATTTCTTAGCGACCCCGGATCCCGGGCGAGATTGATTCGGGAGAGATTTTGATGTTTCGTCAACTTCAAGGAAGAGGATAATTTAAGAATCGATCTTGACGACTTCTCAAGTGACGCCGAAATGGCTCATTGGCAAGACAAATCGGTGAAGGCTTTTTCATGAAAAATCAACCTAGATTTCATGAGGTAGGAACCGAAGATACATCATAGAAACCCTTATTATCGAAGATCTCATGCAAAATCGGGTTCATCGATTTCCACCCATTTATTGACACAACTTCTCGGTCAACATCATGTCAAAGGTGCTACAACCGAGTTATGAAGAAAGAATTAGAATATAAGGGGAATAACTTCCTTGGGTTTGCAACTAACATCCATGTCTTCGTTGGAACTCATTCATTTTTGGTGGACTTTATGGTTTTGGACGGCGTAAGAATTTGTGGAAGATGGACTTACGGGGTGATTTTAGGAAAACCTTTTCGGAAATGTCGGGGTTAGATAACAATGAAAAGAAGGGTTAGTATGGTTAAAGATAAGCGATGATAAGACTATCTTCAAAATGCCGAGAATGATTAAGAATTTTAAAATTGGACCAAGAGGCGGTTAAGCCAAACCCAACCGCCTTCGATATCGATGAGAAGACAAAGAAAAAGTTATTGACCACCCTTACAGAAAATCAAGAGTTTCTACTCGGGCTATTTAGAATTGGGGATGACTACAAGCGGGATGAGAATTTGGTAAGTTGGATCCAACGTGGAGATTGCCATATCCACGAAATGACCAACAAGCACCGGTAGCCCCAGACTCGAGTCTAACTTAAAGACTCGTAAATAAAGAAAAATGATCTTTCGAGACAACCCAAATTATACCTTTCTTTTATTTTGTTTCCATTTGTGTGGGGTTTTGTGTTTTCTAACCATTTTGCGGAAGCGAGGAAGTAATTGTTCTTTGCGGTTCTTTGATCGACCATAGTTACGGCGTAACCCATCTATGTGATTCGCCATAACCAACCTTTTGCGGCAGAATTTTAGGCGTATTACAGAATAATACCATCTCGTAGTTACGCGGTAACCACTCGCTTCTGACTTATGTCGGGGTTTTGCGATTCTGGCGTAACTCCTATAAAGAGTTACGGCGTAACCTTCTTCTGCTTTAATTCTTTCATTTTAAAACACAATAACCTTGTATTAGTATTTTAAATGAACTTTGTTGGTGTGTTCACAGTAAACCCTCACGAGACTTCACTCGTCCACTTGGGACACCAAGTGGTTTAAAAACTTGTTGCATATGCTAAATGCAACCGTGATTCCTAAATAGTGAGTTAGGTTTGTTTTCATTTTCATTTTATTTTTTAGAATTATGCTTGTCGATTGTGTGCTTTCGGGGATGAAGTTTGCTCATGGATGCTTATATCAGGCGTCTCTTTTCGTGGCCCTTTTTCTTTTTGGAGCAAATTTGAGGAATTTCTCGCTCTAATTCTACTTTTCTCTTCACTTTTATTTAGCTACAGTACAAAGGGACTTTGTACAATTCAAGTGGGGACGGAGTAGAATTATCTCTTGAACATTATTTTGCCCTTGTTTTTCTAGTTTATTTTGAAAAAATTATGCCATTTTAAAATTTTGACATGTTTTTCTTAGACCTTAGCCGAGCACATACAACCCTTGACATTATATGGTAAGAATAGCCTTACCCGTTTCCAATATTTTACCCCAAATCCATCAAATTATGAGTGTTGGGTGAGCTTGTAAACTTTAGAACTTGGTCTTTGCATCATTTGAGACCATAAACGAGGTATGTTGAGTTAGCTCGATGTATTTGGACTTTCGGTTTAGAAGGCAATATTATAGGATTATCACCCAAATAGCCTACCATTGTGTCTATCGATTAGTCACCTCGACTTCTCGACCCCGTGAAACCCTTTGTTGCACTCACTTTAGTGCAAGATACCCTAGATACACCCATCAGAGCTATTCCTTTCATTTTGTTAACCCAATATATTGTTTCGATACACCTATACACCTTAGCCTACCACGTAGTCTTTATTTGTGATTGGGAAGTCATCATTTGCCTAAGTTCAAGGTTCAAGTGGAAAGGTTCAAATCACGCTTTATCGACGACATATTTTGAAGATTATTGAAGACCCCGAATTCCCATTGTTAATCTCAAGTGGGGGATATTATGTTTAGTTATTATTGTTATGTTAAAAAAGTGATTCGAAAAAAATAATAAAAAATTGTTATGTTATTGTAAAGTGCGATGTTATAAGCACTATGAGCTTTATAGATTTAGTATCGAGGAGGCCACCTCGGTCACATTCGAAGATTGAAGTTGGTAGTTATGCCAACAGTTGAAGAAAAGGTAGTGTGCCCATCACGACGTCCTCTAATGACACATCTACCTAGTATTTCATGATCCGGATTCTTGACTTCAAAGCTTGAACTTTGGGCGGACGGTAAGTGGTGATGACTTGGTTATAGATTTAGACTACCTGCTTGATTTTTATTTTACACCATTTAAATATACCATGTCTTATCCTACCCTTTAGTCATGAAGCATGTCTAGGTGATGCGGTGAGCAATCTTTGGTGTCTTGGCCATGGATTTGGTCATGTATGATTGATTTTGTCCACCGTGACATGTTAGTAATGACGAGTCACCCTTAACCTTTGTCGTGTCTACCCATATTGCCTTGAGAATTGTTTAGCCCTTAACTCTAGTGGTGGAGATTTGTGTAACCGTAAACATGATAGAATACATGCTATGATTGTGCGATTGGTGATCACCCAAAATTGACACTTAGAATAGTTGAGAGATTTGATTGTTTTGTTCCCATTTTGAGGTGTTTGGCTTTGTTTTATTCTAGCATAAGGATTTGTAAACTTATATTTTCCGGTTATGGGAGATATCTTTTAGGAATCTTTCTAATAAGGTCTACACGAGGGCAAGTAGAGTTCAGTGGGGATATTTGATAACATCAAATAGTCACGAATATTAAGTGTCAATTTCCGATAATGCTTGTAGTTTATATCATTTATATGGATTCACGCTTGTTTTCCATTGTTTTCCACTTTCATGTAAATTACGAGCATTGGAGCTAAAGAGGCGGAATTGGAGAAATATCAAAAGATTTATCATAGTATGTCGACTTTGAAGAAGTTACTGCTCAACTCATCTCTCACATTACGCCGTAACTAAAGCGTGACTTAGAAAACCAACTCATCGGAAGGTTCAGGTGTAACTCTCCCCAAAGACTACTGACGTAACTATATTAGGTCAAATGAGGTTCCACGACACGATAACTACGCCATAACTATTTCACCAACTACTGGCGTAACCCGGTTATATTGAAGATGCGGCGTAACCACTCATAAGGTTACGTCGTAACCAACGCAGATCTAGTGCAAATAACGAAGGAATAGAAGATTATGGCGTAACTCTTATTTTGAATTCTGCCAGTAACCCGATCCGCCTATAAATACCTCACGATTTCTAGCATTTCAATGCATCACATTCCACACACCACAACCAAAGAGCGTGGGAAGAAGCCAAAGGCGGTCTAGAGGAGCATCGGGAGTCGTCTCGAGGGAGAAATCACTCCCTACGATAAGCATTAGCATTTTATCTTTTCTTTACTTTTGATTCATGTATTTCCCAACTTTGAATATTGAATTGATTTGTATGGTTAATATGAGCGGCTAAGCACCTCTTGGTGTTGGCCTAGTTATGATTCATAATTGTTTTGTTTGCATTTACATTACTTCCGATATAATTATTTCTAAGTGTATGCATGCATAGAATGGCGGTGAGGCTAGTTGCTTGGAGATATGACCAACCGGCCCTAAGTGAGTAGGCGGGAGGCGGGAAGGGTAGATATGACCAATTGTGACGGTTTCTACTTGTTCGATTTGATCAAGCGATCACCCACCGTTTGATGAACTTAAAATTAGGGGTGAGTGTTTAAGTTGCTAACGCCCTGTACTCACTATTATAAATCTAGCATGTAGCGGTACTTAATGACTTGCTTAGGGACCGGAACAACATGACTTATGAGGGGATACGACTTCTCTGTGGTGGCATCTTTCTTCGATAGGTTGGGCGAATTGACCAAATGCTTGTCTTGTCTCGACTTTGACCCACGAAGTAATTGGAAGTAAGTGAGCGTAGACATTACTAGCTAGGAGGAATAACTAGGTTAGCACCACTTTCTCTGATTGATTTATCCTTTACCTTTAATCGCTTTTATACGCTTTAGTAGTTAATTAATTATTTCCTTATCATAATCATATTAAAAGCGTGACACCTAGACTTAGTAATTATCTAACACACATAGATCTTGGGACGACCTCGGTTTCTGAATACTACACTACACACAACCGGATACACCGCCCAGTTAGTGCATTAGGGTAGACCATAGGTATAACGAGACTATATAAATATTAAAACACAGTCGATAAAACACGCATCATTCATCCATTTTGATCCTTCATTCTTTGTTTGTGATAATAGAATATGATGTCTAACTCAAAACACATACGTATGAAGTCTCAATGATGGGTGACAGATGATTAACTGTAAAGTCAATAGTTACTATCGCGTATGAACTAGTAACAATACATAGAAATACACGGTAAAGTGGTAAATCAATACAATAAAAACACAATTTAACCCGTAGACTAACATGACATGATTTCATACATAATGCAAATGGATATATTTTAATAAATGCATAAAATTTTGTAGTCTACAAAGTTCGAGAAACATACATTGTTTAAACACGACAAATAATATTTAGGGAATACATATTCGATGGAAAACATTGGCTTTCATATGCTTAACCAACATTTTTTATGGTGAAAAAGCTTTCTTGCTATAATCTTGGTCTTAGTCCAAAATTATTTTGGAGACCCACAGGCGGCGTCGACTTGACTTCAGTTGAGGCTGGACCACACTTGGTTGAAAATCACCTTCAGATTGAGCATCGGTTTGACACCGAGGTTTTCATTTCCTTCAAGTTATGACACGTAACCTTTGCCTTCTTCTTTGCTGTAACTTTTGGTTTGGGATGAACTTGTTTTTTGAGGCTGTTGTGTCTTGCCTTGACTTCTGTTACACCTCCTTGCCCAAGACATGTTTTCTTGTTGTATCCGGCATTGCCACAAATACCACAAACCACACTCTTACTAGGCGTGACAAGTTCTTGGTTTTGTCACTATTATCATTTCGATAAAGCCCTAGTTCTTTTCTTTACGTGGTCTACCTAATGGTTTATGATGTTTAGGTGGAAGAATGGTTGTAGGCACTTGTGACTTATTCCAATGTTGATAACCATCTATTGGTTGGATGTGGTGTTTGTAAGTTTCTTCCCAGTCTTAAGCAAGTAACATGGATGAACCCATGATTCAATGATCCTACTTGCATTCCATTGAACCTCATACACCGTTGGGTAGCAACAACATGTTTACATGGCATACTTGTAGCTCTCGTCTTCTACATGTACAAGCCTAGCTTCAACATTCACAAACACTTATCTCTCCATCCTTGACCTCATACTTATCTCCTTCAACCCGTAAAATGGTGTACTTATAAGCCTCTTTCTTTATCAAGTCTAACATGAGTGTTGCCTTTGGTGTTAATGGTCGGGCACACTTGTGAATCACATTCACAACATTCACTATTCTTTTCATACAATATTCTCTAATGTATTCCAAAGTAGTAATGATGGGTTGGTTCCTACCTCCCAATAATTTCCCATTGAACACCTCACACATGTTATTAAGTAACACATCGAAATGAGCCCTCCCTACACATTTATACAACATGTTTGATTTATACAAACAATGATTAATCGAACAATGTGTAGAGAACAAAAGATGTACACGTAGACATAGATTTGGTTATGTACACGAAAAATGACCTTGACCATGGGTTGGTGGTATCTTACTTAACGAAGCATGGGCGAGTTCGCTAAACCTCTTGAATGCCGCATGGTGCCTCAAGTGTTGGACGGTTGTTGCTTCTTTGCACATCTCCACAAATGTTCCTTGTATGCTTTAGCATTCCATTGCAATTCATATTATCATGGATGTGCTTCAAACAATATCTATGTTCGACTAAAGGAATCTTCTTTGCTAATCTTGGAATGATACCCTACACAAATAAACATCAATTCACTACTAATAAAACTTGCATTTATCGAAAATACAAGTGAATCTAATCAACTAAATGGTAACATCACCTTTTGCCTTCACCGATAAAAGTGTAGTTTGAGTTTGGTTGCAAGTCAAGATCATCTTTTAGACATTCAAGAAACCAAATCCATGAGTCTTTGCTTTAAACCGCACACCGTGTGTAGGCTAAAGGGTATATTCCATTATTCTTGTCTATACCAACTACTGTAAGAAGGCGCGAGGAAAAGGACCCTCATAAAAGCACCATCTAACCCCATCAACTCTCTTTGACAAGATTTATATACTTCCTTCAAAGCACCTAAGCATACATACATTCTTTTGAAAACTACGGTTGGACTTGTTGCATCATTGCGGTTTGTACACTTATCCTAAGCTGTTGTATCGGGTTTGTTTTACGCAACTCTTCAACATAGTCTCTTAAAAGGGTGTATTCTGCTTATGATCACCCCTAATCTCATTTTCGCTTTGTTTTTTCCCTTAATGCCTTTTGCATAGATACGAACTTAAATTGTTTCTTGGTGATCTTGAACAACCTTGATTGGAATATCTGGATTGACTTAAGCGTGGTCAACTATTTTCTTGAAGAAACTTGTAGTCACAAGCTTTAATCTCTCTTGATTGCAAACATTTGTGTTCATCCACGAAAGTTCGAACAATCCATACATCTTTAGTCTGTATTTTTGGCTACATATAACAACCATGGGCAATCATTGCTTGCTCCTTGAGTGATCGCAAATATACATCCACTTCCAAGGCCTCTAGTTATCGGACCGGTTTTCCTCTTTGAGGCTTTTCCCAAATTTCAACACCTTCGGTTATTCCACAAGCAGGTATTTTCTAAGACACCTAACCCTAATTCTCTGTTTGTCATTCTTAATGAGTTGCAATTTCCTCCTAGTCTTTATTGAAAGCGGTAGATCCTATCTTTCACTTCTTTGCGATTACAAAAGTTTGACCACGAGAAAAATATATTTAGTCCTTTGTTTGTGCTCCTCACTTAACTTTTGTTTCTTGTATGCCCTCATTTTTTTCTTCCTAATAACATACTCATCCTCATTCTCATAACCACTTTCAAAATCATTATCATCTAACGGATCCAACTCACTTTTCTTAAAAAATCATACGGTATCTGGTGAGGTACCTATAGATGGTAACTCTGTAGTCTCGATCACTTTGAGCAGTTAACATCAAAATCGGGCTCCTCAAAAGTATTAGCCTCACCGACAAGCTGTGTTTCCATCACGATTGTTCTCAATATCATCATCATCACTTATATAATTATGCATCTCCTCACATTGTCATCACTTAAAGCTTCATCGATTTCACATACACTGCACATATTTACCTTTTAAGATATGCTCCACGAGGATTACATATTTCTTCCTCATGATGACCTAACTCTTGATAATTTTGACATACCTCTTCAGACTATCTATTTGGATATGCTCAACATGTTTATCTATATGTTGGTTGACATCACCTACAACATCTTCGATCCCTGACAGACCTCTACGATGAAAACAAGGGTTGCTTTACGGCATCGACTAGATTGTACCAAAGTATTGACTTCCAGGTTGATGTGTAACACGATGATAACGCTACATGCGTCATTCGAGGTCAAGGAAACTTCCTTTTCTTGAGCAAGTTTTATAACACCCTAGGCGTTGAACCTAATCGTTGTAGTGTAGTAATTAGGGTAAGCCACGGTATTGATATCGTTCTCTGGGGAATAGGAATGCTAGTAAGTTACTACGCTAAGGTTAAGGTTGAGGAAGATTATTTTTGTATTTTTATATTTTATGAAATGGAAAGGCACGAATCTCGGTATTGGATTTGGGGGTTTTGGTATTTCTACCGATTACTCTACTATTATCTAATTATCTAAACTAAGGTTGTGGAGTCATGTCTAATTAATGTGTGTCGTATGATAGTTTAAAGATGTGTTTACTTAGGTTGTACTACTCCTTAATTATCTCCTATTGATGGTTGAATTGTCACGTCCTTATTCTTAGTTGCGTTGTGTGTCTAAAGTTGTAGGGTATGCGTTTCCCCTAACTCTTTGAACTTACCAAAGGGTCTCGTCTACAAAACCCACTAGGGATGATAAACTCTTACTCTAAGGCACTCTTTGGATAATTTAGCCTACAACTACTCGGGTAATCATATTCTAAGGTTCACAAAGATGAATCAAGCATTAAGTACACAGCGAATGACCTATCGCATTACTAGATCATTGATCAACTAAGATAAGAAACAACCAATCAATATTTAATAATTAAGTTTCATACTTCTAAGCAAACACACAAATAAATTAGCTGGACATGGAGAACATGCAAGCATACACAAATAATCAAAGACATAATTGAATTAATGAAGTAAATACTTATCTTGATGTAAGATAGGGTTTAAAACCCTAAAATCTTGCACAAGACACCTTAGGTTCGGTTTTGGTTTTCACTCAAAAGACTCTCTAAAAGCGAAAAATTCGGATTCTATATATAAGATTACATATCGCGACGCCACCTTATGTTTCGTTTGCGCCGTCGTCGCCGCCATTGGGGTTTCGTCTTGGCCACGTTAACCTTGCGACGCCGTCACCTTATGTCCGTGACGCCGTCCTCTTCGACTTCGGCGTCGTCGGATTGCATCTAGGCCGTGCGAGTAATGACGGCTTACTCTTTTTACAATGGGCGTCGTCACTTGAAAATAAGAGTTTTGGGTTACGTCGTCACAAAAATCCTCGGACGGCGTCGCAATTAACACCGACGCCGTCGCTTATTATTTTCGCAAGACTTTGAGTGTCTCGATTTTGACTTTGGCATTTTCTTCATATATTCGCGCCTTTTAGGTCCAAATAAGTGCCATTCCGGATTTTGCCTTCAAGAGACCTAAAAGTGAAAATGAGCGATATTAAGCAATAACGGATATAAAGTGATCAAATAAGGACTTAAACGACCCTCAAAATGGTACCTTTTAAAACCTTATCAAATATCCTACACTTGTTATTTGCTTGTCCTCAAGCAAATGTGCTTTTGATTAATTTATAAGTTAGGGGTCATGAAGCATTAATTCAAAGCGGTCCACAACACATATAAGCCCATAAAAGTCATAACAAGCACGAAAATTACATACTAGCACCTTACATGGGGTGTTTGGATACTCACATCTCTCTCGGTGTATATATGAAATATAACATATAGGAAATGGAAGATAAACACTCATTAACCGGTCCTAGTACATAGATTACCATAGGCTTGAGAATAGATCAAACCTCCATCGCTTTGGCGTAAGCACCTAGGAAAGACTATCAAAGAGGTCTTTTAAAGGTTTGTAATGTTAGGCTTCGGTGGAAACAAGGGTTTGGTGGGATAGGCTATTTAGTGGTGGCAAGTCAAAATCTCTATGTTAAATGCATACGAAGAATGGCGTTGCTAAGCGAAGACTCGACACTCTAAAACTCTAGGTGCGAAATAAACAAACATAACTTTAAAGGATAGATGTAGGATGGTAGCCCGTATATATATATATATATATATATATATATATATATATATATATATATATATATATATATATATATTTTACTCTATATATTTTTTCTTTTTCTATTTTCTATATTTTTTTCGAACTTATTTTTTTTATTTTTTTTTTCATACACTTTTACTCTACCATCCTCTATGATAACATCAAAATAATAGGGATTTATAGGCATATCCTACACTTGAGTTTTTATGACTCTAATACTAATTTGACCCGAATTGAAAAGATCAAACACTTGGGGTACATTATTATGCAAACAAAGGAATTTGAATTTAACGTTCCCTTCCGTCATTTCATAAACTTTAACTTTTCCCATGAATCCCAATCGTCCCAAAGCGTGTACAAAGGATATGACTCGACTTAGCAACTTATGCAAGCAACTAGATAATTGAACTAAGGGTTTAGGGTGATAACAAACATTTGCACTAAAAGTGAGTGCATAAGGGTAGGCGATTTGGGTGAATATTTGGGGTGGGGTGTAAACAATGCTCTTCATTGATATTCGGAAAAACCGAAACATCACGAGAACCGCGAAAAGGATAGGCTCGAGGGGTTAACTAGGGGTATCGTGTACTAAAGATGAGTACAACGCAAAGGGTGTGGGGAATTACTCAACCGATATGGAAGAAGTAATTATATTCACGGTATCAAACAAGGGTTATCCTAATGCCTCTTATCATTTAGTTATTCCTAACTACACAGCGTAGTCTCACTTGCGATCTCGGAATGCATCACAAAACAAGTTCTAGAATCTAATATACTACGGTTCACACTCTAAGCATTAAAGATGAATGCTTTTAATTCCTACTAATCTAAGGCGATCCTCACATTTTGGTGGAATTTGGGTGGTAAAGGGTTTTGTGCTAGTCATGCAACTTCCTATCCATGAGGCGCTTTTGTTAAGACTAATGGCCCACTCCTATATGTCATGAAAAATTTTAAATTTGGTGCCAAAATTACCACTAACCGACATTTTCTCATGGTTTATTACAAAATCACATTTGGACAAAGCAAATAGTCAAGGATAAGCATAGTTTCAAAGTTCCCATTTTATTTTCCTCCCTACACTTAAAGCGAACATTGTCCCCAATGTTCCCCAAAAGTATCAAAGTTATGATAAAAGAAGGTAATTAAAAGCAAAGAAACTAGTACTCACGATTAGCTCGGTAGGATCCGTGTAAAGTGGTGGTTAAATCCTTTTCAAGAAGAATTATTGCATGAAAAGCTCCTTCCAATCTTATGTAACTTCTTCTTGACAAACTAAACTGCACACTTGAAAAGAAACAAAGCGAAACCTTCGCGTAAAATCGTGGTAATAATATATATAAGACTCGATTTAAACTAGGATATAATGCTTGTGGAATGGATGTTTACAATTTCTAAGAAAATTAAGACACGGAAGATTCCAAAAATTTATAAGTAGCTCGAAAACGAGAAAAAGTAATCGATGTTTTACTCCTTCCACGACGCGTCGGTTGCAATCTGGCGCCGTCGGTTATCTAACAAAAAGCGGTGCGATTTTCGGAAAAATTGCGAAAATTTACATATTTAGAATCGGAAAATTTACGCAAAAACATCCATTATGACTCGATACAAGCATTTGACTCGAACAAACAAACATAAATATCTTTCGGTTAATTGTTATTCTCATGTTTACGTTTCTTTTGAAACGTGTGTAATCCTCCCTACACTTATCCCTTATGTAAAATACCTTTATATGCAATTAAGGCGAGGTTAAAAACAAAATAAAGCATTTTTACAAATTTAAACATGAGGATAAACAATTAATAAAAGATATATGACACTAACAAGCAAACAATTAAGCATGGGTTGCCTCACGAGCGCTTTTCTTTATTAAAGAGTCTTGTAGCTAGACTCATGAGTGGTGCTCATCGTTTTCTCACCACCGCCTCTTGACGGTTTTTCCGTCATCGAAAGTGTAGTAGGCGTATGCTTACTTTGGATTCCTTGCCAACGCTATCAATTATGGTGACGGTTTTATCATTTAAATTGGTCTCCTTAGCATGAAAGGCCCAAACCATCTTGGTTTGTTTCTTCCTCGTAATGCCCTTATCCGAGATCTATATAATAGCACTTTTTCTCCTTTAGAAATTCCTTAGGGTCCTTTTTTGCTTTAGGTATCGAGGTGGGATTCTTTGCCTAACTTTTATCGGGTTTCCACAACGTCGCATACAATCCCAGAACCATAAAGTCTAAGCCATTTTTCCAGGTCATTCATCTTTTTCTTAACATTGTTGCGGGGCCTTCGATTTCCACCGTAATCATTTCCATGATCTTAAGAGGATATCTTGGGATGATGGGTATCCTAGCGTACCCTTCCGCTTTTGAGTATCATGATGCCTTCTCCGCATTTGATGGTTGCCTTGGCGGTGGCGAGCGGCGTCCCAAGAATGAGAGTGCGTTTTATCTTCCTCGACATCAATGATCACGAAATCCATCGGATAAACGATATTGGCTATCTCAATTAGAACATCAACAACGATTCCTACGGGGTGGACATAAGTATGATTAGCTAAGGAAAGTCTAAGGTCGGTCTTGGTGGTTTTCTTTAGTTAACTTATTATAGATTGACAATGGCATTATGTTCACATCGGTCCTTGATCGGCCAAGGCATTTATATTGTCCATGTCGCGACACTAAGCGGTATCACGAAATTCCTGTGGTGTCTCGTTTTCTTGTTAACGGTTTTTATAACCAACTCATCTGAGGTTCCATAGGTAAGGCGTCGTATTCTTCTTTCGTCATTTTTCCTTCAAGAGATTCCCTAAGAACTTCATTGTACCTAAAGTTGTTTACTTGGTTTGCAATGGTTTTCTTGTTAATTTCGTGCTTAGGTAGTACTCAATGGTCTCGGGTTCATCATTAGGCACAGACTCATCCTTCGTGCTTTCCTCGGTTTTCCACATCTCACCTTGCATTCTCGGGCATAATGGAAGCAGGCGTTTACAAATGAAGTGGGAGGGCAATCGTTGCTTCTTCGAGCACTTTTTGGGAACCTTTGTTTTGGTAAATTCAATTACCAAATTCATCATTTCTTTCATTTTGCTTGCATTTCCTCTCTCCGCCTATAAACCTCCTCTTCAAATCGGCTAATCTCTCTGTATGAGCTGCCATGTACTCCCTCATTTTGATCCTTGAAGCTTGGTGAAAGTGGTATTGGGGAAGTAGAGCAGGCGCCTTTCGGAAGTGGGTTTTGCTCGCGACTTGGGGATTCCGAAAGAGGTGTGGAGCGGTTGGTGGAGTGGGCGGTTGACAACCTCTCGAGGAATTTGTGCGGGTGCTCTTTTACGCCTTTCCATAAGATAATCAATTCCTCTCGATGGCACTCAATTGCTCTTGAGTGTATCGGAGGATTCGGAAGGAGTGGATATGGCATTAACCACGTTAATCGGAGTTCGGAGATTCACTCCAATCTTCGTAGCTTTGATCGACAAGCTCCTCTATAATATCCCATGATTTCTCTGCGTTAAAGTCATTTGAGCCTTCCACCGCCGCTCGATCAATGGATCGTCGAGTGATGAAGTCGGTATGATCATAGAAGATTTGGATTTGAAGCCAAAGATCAATGCCATGGTGTGGAAGTCTGGAGTAGTTCCTTCGTCGAGTCCATGCTTTGTAAAGAGACTCACTGGAGTCTTTGGAATGTCAAGATGTCTCGCCTAAGCTTAGTGGTTCTCCCGGTGGGAAAAATTGAGCAAGGAAGCGAGAGGTAAGATCATCGAACTTGAGATGGAGCCGGAAGTCGCTCAAGCCAATTACTAGCTTGGTCCCGTAGAGAGAATGGAAGAGGCGCAGTAGCGTGGTCTCCCGAGTAGTAGCATCAAGGTCGATGGAACCGACAATTTTGAGGAAATCCCTCGGATCTTGATTTGGATCTTGAACGAAGTCCATGGAATACACATCCGTTTTGCACCAACGGATGGTGCCGAATCATGAGCCGTAGTTTGGGCTTGGTCGGGAAGCTCAATGGGGTTCCTATAGCCTTGGTGGCTTGGTCTCGAGTATTCACCAAAGTGCGGGCTCTTGGCGGGTCATTTGGTGGTGGGTTGATGAGTGGTGGTTGGTTATCACCTTCCATGATGAAAAGTGATAAGATTACGAACAAAGGTCACGAAGAAGGGATAGACTAAGAAAGCTAAAATGAGAAAATTTACTTGATAGGAATCAAGCAAAGAAACCTAAGCGAGGTGGACTACTAACTAGCTATTCTATTCCCGGCGTGGCGCAAAAACTTGATAACGCTACACGCATCGTTCGGGGTCAAGGAAACTTCCTTTTCTTGAGCAAGTTTTATAACACCCTGGCGATGAACCTAATCGTTGTAGTGTAGTAATTAGGGTAAGCCAGTATTGATATCGTTCTCAGGGAATAGGAATGCTAGTAAGAAGTTACTACGCTAAGGTTAAGGTTGAGGAAGATTATTTTTGTATCTTTATATTTTATGAAATGGAAAGGTACGAATCTCGGGTATTAGTTTGGGGGTTTGGTATTTCTACGATTACTCTACTATTATCTAATTATCTAAACTAAGGTTGTGAGTCTATGTCTAATTAATGTGTGCTCGTATGATAGTTTAAAGATGTGTTTACTTAGGTTGTACTACTCCTTAATTATCTCCTATTGATGGTTGAATTGTCGTCCTTATTCTTAGTTGCGTTGTGTGTCTAAAGTTGTAGGGTGTCGTTTCTCCCTAACTCTTTGAACTTACCAAAGGGTCTAGTCTACAAAATCCACTAGGGATGATAAACTCTTACTCTAAGGCACTCTTTGGATAATTTAGCCTACAACTACTCGGGTAATCATATTCTAAGGTTCACAAAGATGAATCAAGCATTAAGTACACAACGAATGACCTATCGCATTACTAGATCATTGATCAACTAAGATAAGAAACAACCAATCAATATTTAATAATTAAGTTTCATACTTCCTAAGCAAACACACAAATAAATTAGCGGACATGGAGAACATGCAAGCATACACACAAATAATCAAAGACATAATTGAATTAATGAAGTAAATACTTATCTTGATGTAAGATAGGGTTTAAAACCCTAAAATCTTGTACAAGACACCTTAGGTTCGGTTTAGGTTTTCACTCCAAAGACTCTCTCTAAAGCGAAAAATTGGATTCTATATATAAGATTACATATGCGACGGCGTCACCTTGTTTCGTGACGCCGTGTGTCGCCGCCGATTAGGATTTCGTTTGGCCGTTAACCTTGCGGCGCCGTCACCTTATGTCCGTGGCGCGTCCTCTTCGACTTCGGCGTCGTCTGGATTGCATCTAGGCCGTGCGAGTAGCGACGACCTACTCTTTTACAACCTGGGCGTCGTCACTTGAAAATAAGAGTTTTGGGTTACGTCCCGTCACAAAAATCCTCGGACGGCGTCGCAATTAACACCGACGTCGCCTTCTATTTTCAATGACTTTGAGTGTCTCGATTTTGACTTTGGCCATTTTCTTCATATATTCGCCTTTTAGGTCCAAATAAGTGCCATTCCAGATTTTGCCTTCAAGAGACCTAAAAGTGAAAAGGAACGATATTAAGCAATAACGGATACAAAAGTGATCAAATAAGGACTTAAGCGACCCTCAAAATGGTACCTTTTAAAACCTTATCACCTGACATATATCCTCTACCACAGATTTATTAACAATGTTTTATAAGAACAATTTGTTTGAGCAATATGGAACAATAGCAAGAGCTGCTTTTTTCTTTGTTGCATCGACATCAGCAATAACTGTCCTAATTGACTTTGGTGACATTTGATCAACATCCAAAGTTGTCTTACCATTTTCAACTTAAACCTCTATCATCTTATGGTCATCAACAAGATCTTTCAATATTTCTAAATTAGCACTCTCACTTAAGCTATACAAACCATCATCTAAATTACTAACAGGCTTAACAAAGTAATAGTAATTTTTGAACCAAGCTCATAACCCAATTCATACATAAGAACATCCACTCTTGGTGACACTATCAACATCAACCAAATCAACTAAATTTTCCATACCTCCAACGTAGATTCTACCGGTCGGTATTTAAAGAAACCGTTGTGATGAACCCTCATGCTAAACATATTAGACCTACCACCTGAAAACATGTCAATATATGTTTAGGGCATTCTAAAAACTTAATTGGCAAACTATAAATACCCCAATTAGAAATTCCAATGACTATAATAATATAATAATAATAATAATAATAATAATAATAATAATAATAATAATAATAATAATAATAATAAAAATACCGTATTTCTTCTTAGCGAGTCGTACATGACGGTATCATCAATGGATAACTGGATGTCTTCTTACTTTCCATAGAGTAAAGTCCACGTTTCGGTTTTATGATTGATAAACAGGGGTTTTGTAACATGCAATTAGGGTTTGTGAATTTTGATAATTCTTGTAACGAAAGTTCTTGGACGAAAAATAATACAGACTATGTGTTTATGGGGCGGGAAGAGGGTTACATTACATGTGTCAATAATTAAGAAATTTTTAATTGAAATAAGGAAATGACAATTGTGCCCTTGGACTAAAGACAAATCAAACAGCAACTGACGTGCTTGACTAACGGAAATATGGTCAAAGGACCAGTTAAGAGTATAAAAGTTGGAAAAGGGACTCCAGACGATGAAAAAGCCCAAGTTTGTCCCATCGCGATGTACAACAACAAGTTTAGGGACCAACGGTGTATTTTAGTCATTTTTTTATTTTTGTTCCTACAAGGCTACACCTACTGCCATTTTGTTAGTTCTAGCATTTGTGTTTACTTTTATAACATGTATACATTTAGACTCAAGATCTGTGAGAACTAGTTCTTACCGTTGGTATTGAAGTATACGAATGGCCAAAAATATGAGACTAGCCTACACAATACCAGGCAAAAATTAGTTAAAACTTTATAGATGCATACTTTATAAGGTGATCTTAAGAGCACTCCCATCCATAACACCATAACACCAATAACATCGTCGTCGTCGACGTCGCATCGAACTTTAACATTTAACATTAACATCCCAAAAACACTCCATCCATAACATCCCAATAACACCATAACACCAATAATATTTCATATTTTCAATTTCAACCACTAAACTAAAACAAACATTTCATTTATTAAACTAAAACAAACATTTCATTAAAACTAAAACATATTACAATACGAGATTAAAAAATAATAAAAAAAAATAAATAATAAATAATAAAAAAAAAAAAAAAAAAAAAAACAACACATCTGAGTTAAAAAAAAACATAGCAAATACTTATTCATCGTATCGCTCTCTTGTTGTTGTCCATATCGTTCAAGATTATTACTCGCGAAACATGCTCCATAAGGTCCCGTTGGAGTTGGGTATGCGTTGTTGGTGGTGTATTTCTTTTGCCTTACGATTGTGAGTATCACATCTTTCGACCCATCTTCGTTGCCTCAAATTTCTTGACGGATCTACCCACGATTCGTTATAGTCGCGTAATTCAAATTTTGATCTTTTACAATCATGTTATGCATAATAATGCAACAATACATGATTCTACGTGTCGTAGCAATTTCAAATTGACGTGCGGTTGTTGTAGTATACCCCAACGACCTTGAAGAACACCAAAAGCACGTTCAATATCCTTTCGAGCACTTTCTTGTCTCCTTTTAAAATCGTATGTTTTCATCGGTTGTTGCCGTGAAGGATTTGTGAAAGTTGCCAACCGTGGATAAATTCCATCGACCAAGTAATACCCACATTTATACCTAGTTCGTTGACCATATAAGGTGCTCTTGGGGCATTATCGGCAAGAAGGTCGTCGAATAACGGAGAGTTATCTAAAACATTAATATCGTTATTTGCCCCGCCATCCCAAAAATGCATATCGGATCCATAAATCTTGAAAACACGACTTCAAGCATAATTGTTGGGTATTTTTATCACCCCTAGCAAAATGCCTTTGCGAAGCCAACGGACAATTTTCCATTCCAATGCATGCGATCAATGCTACCAAGCATTCCGGAAAACCATGTTTTCTTCATGTAGTTGATAAATTTTTTGAATGTCGGCCCATGTTGGTTTCTTAAATACTCCGGCATAAACAAATCAATAATACATTTGTTAAAATTATCAAGACATAATTGTCGCGTACTCGCACCCATTTGCAAGTATTCATCAAATGCATCGGGTGAGGTGTCGTGCAGCCAATTAGCGTGTGACGAGCGTACACTTCATTAAAGCACTTATACTCATTCGACCACAAGCATCGGTGTCCTTAAAGTAATTAAAATGATGCGGAATATTATCGGAGTATAAGATTCAATACCTTCAACTATTTGCAAGAATAGTTTCCGGCTCATCTGAAATCTTCTACGAAAATTACGGTTTGAATACTTAAAACCTTATGCGAAATAATCGTTGACGGACGTTCTCTGCAAGCTCACGTTCACGATATATATGGAGTGCGAGGGCGAGTAGGATGGTGAGATTCACTTGCCTTCCCTTGTTCCAAGCGAAGGTGATACTCGTGCGGACGCCATAAATTGGAAGTCTTCTAGGTCTTATGTATGCGGGGGCAGGAGGAAAATCACCGACTTGATTTGGATCCATTGTTACAACGAATTTGATTTTTGAATAATGAAAGTGAGAGGAAGTATATAAAGTGTGAGTGGGCTGTGAAAAAATAGAGTTTTAGTTGGGTATTTATAGTGGTAAAATAATGTTTTGAATTTTTTTTTTTTTTTTAAACTAGCCGTTAGGGGTTTTATGTAAATTTTTAAAAATCTTAACGTTACAAGGACTAGTTTTGTAACATTTTCAAATTTTTTTTCCCTACCCATAGCAGGCGTTAAGGGGCAGCGCCTCCCTATAACGCCGTTATCTATTCGTTCCATCGGCAGCGCCCAGCAGCGTTGCGCCTCCCTCACGGCGTTAACGCCTCCCCTCACGGCGTTATTATGTGAACGATGGGAGTGCTCTAATAACGAATTCTAGATAGACATGTTAGTTACACCACCAAAATCCGTGCCTCTTAAACTCGGGTGTTACACATATGTTAGTGACACCTCCAAAGTCGAAAGCAACAAACTACATGGATATTTTCGGGTTTCAGCTAAAAATCTAGATGGAAGAGATATGAGTTATCCGCTACTCTAAACGGGGGCTCACATTTCTTCTGTGACCGATGTGGGACAGGGTTGTCGCGATACTCTTCTTCAACCCGAACCTATAATGGATACACGTCCGTCTCTCACTAGATGCCCAATTCACAGGTATCTCATTGATGATTAATCGTCGATTTTTGTGCTTTTACACAGGGATTGTGTATCTCTAGCTCTTGAAGTATGTACTTACAACTTTACAAGATGTAGCTCTAATTGAACGGTGCCATAGTATATAACATGCTGTCTAAATATGACGCTGCAAATGCTAATCGTTTACATCAGTTACTCAATTAGTATCGGGCTCGCGTAATTCAAAAAATTCTAAATAGGTCATTTTGTCATTCATATCCGCATATGCTATCATCATTGCATTTAAGTTCAAGTGATATCGATAAACTACGTCCAAGCAGCCAATGCTTGCGAGTTCAAGTCTTATCAAAGACATGTTCACATAATTGAAGTAATTACAATACGCATTACCAAAATTAAAATCTACATTGAAAAAACCATGTATCCAGAAAGAATGACCAATCCACAAATATTATTTTCTATGCAAAATAAAATTACAAAAAAAATGTTCAAATTACATCAAAGAAAGAAATAATTATTACATGTGAAAAAACAAACAATTATTATACCAAATTAGTCAATTATCATCGACCAATTAATTAAAAATAAACGGTTTAACTGTACCAACAACTTTCTTAACAGTTTTGCCCATCTTTTGAACCCGATCCATCATCGTTGTATACGACACCGTTCCATCGTTTCCCGCTAGCACTCGATACTTATCTTTCCTTGTGAAATTTGTGCACTCAAATCCTAGTGTAGCTGCCAAGATTCTTTGAACATAATTCGCTACGTCGTGTGGGCTTTTTCCTGATGAGCATGTAGCTTCCGCGGGCAGTTGATTCAAGAATGTTACCTCATAAACCGGCCTAGGGTTCATGAAGAAAAATATTGGGTCTAACCCTTTCCAGCCCTTTGCGGTTGTTGCATGAAAAAACCCGACACGGTAGTTCATTGCTACTGGGACGATACGGTCTGTTAGCTCGGCGAATAGTGCACTAAACCTTAGCAAGAATGGTTCTCTACAAGTTGTACCTGAAAATTAGGATATACGTATTGATTAAGGTTCTCATGCAAGTCATGCATATGTGTGAATATTTATTGTTCTAGACAAAAATAAAGTACCTTCTGGGCAGACCACCAAATCGCCTTTAGATAACTCTTTTTTGATTTTCTCGGCATCAACATCACGGATCCTTGTCAAACGGACGGTCGGGATAGGAGATAAGATCTCGGATAATCTTGATAAGGGTATGTGACGGCTGGAATACTTCGTTGAAGGACAGTGGATAGCACGACAGGGTCCAATAAGGTCCGTGGGTGCAGACGAAGAGTACACCGCTGTTGGACCCGGATGCTGGTGGTGGTGGGACTCCTTTTACTATGACTCTGGCTCCAAAAATGCAAGATACATATGGAATAGCCCACATTGGCAATATACATCCAATGAGTATACGAATGATAGCGAGGATGATACCAATAGGGATCCAAAGGATGATGAGAAGGGCCGTAGAAGGGGTTGGTCGCTTCACGAGCCTGCCATCATGAAAGATCACCGGGACCGGACGGATATCCTTGTGGAAATTGTGATTTTGGTCTTGGAGTATGTATGGTGCATTTACTTGTTCCTACAAGGATATAAAATATCATCAGTTGTATGTTATATTGTGTAGACTTTTGCATGCATATGCATGTTTGGACCATGAACGTTATTTTCTATACTTGAATCATAAATAACAAAAATCAAACTTTATGTAGTTTATTAGTAGATCAACCAACACAAGTAGTTGATATATTTTACAAAACAGATCATCAAACATTGTTAAAAAGTTATGCCACATCAAAAGATACTCGTAGTTGTTTACGTACCTTGCATAGAGACAAGAATGAAGAATCGGAACATCTTGCAAGCCCTAGACTTGGTTGCTCGCCTTTAAACATGTCCGTGATACGATCACAAACAGATAATCCAAGGCCACCATTCTGGACCAAGCCCGTGGCGAACCCAAACCTGTTCACCACGAGCTCGGTCCCAATAACTTCATCAGCACGCAAATGCTCTTTCACAAATTGCTCAACCATCACCCTAGGCATTTTGTCACAACCACTCTTCTATCACCCGTGTTAAACACCTTCCAAGCCTCCAAATCGATATCATCATAATAAAACTTTGGCAAAACTGCCCTTGCAACCGATTGTATCTCCGACATGGGAACTCCCACTGTGGCAAGAAAAATGGACAATTTTAAGCCAATATCCGGCTTACCACATATTTCGAGTAGCTTGATAATTGGCCAGAATAGTAATAACAATGTAAATCGAATTAAGCCGGACGCTTCAAAAGCTACTAGCATGAAATATGAGAAAGGATCATGGTTCTTCAAAAGGGTTCCTTCTAGCTCCGAGACAATAGATGCCATATGACGATTTCTTTCGTTCGTGTTTTTGAGTTTCTTTGAATGTGTTCTTTCAGTTTTTTAGTTAAGATTGGTTTGAATGAAGTGTTAAGATGAAGATGATAATGAATTCAAAAGTTGGATTGGAATTTAAGGATGGAGGGTGAAGCTAAATTGACTATTGTGTAATGCTAAAAAAGGCCGTTTATCAGTTTACACCTACTTTCAATGGAGGCTAATGACACCAATTTATATTTGAATTTTCGTCTCTTGGTTATTATTTTTTACTACTACTTTTCATACGTATTTATGTGTGAAATATCTTGGTAGTTAATATATAGAATAAAAAAAAAAAAAGGAATGCTTATGTGGATATATCGGTTACTTAACTCCAACAACTTCAATTCATTTGAGTTGATCATATATATCACGTACACTCTTTCATTCTCGTGATACTAATACTTTTTACTTAAAGGATATTTGTAATTAACTAATTAATGTGCGTTGAGTTATATATTTAGTTACATCAAAATAAATTCCAAATGGCTTTTATAGTTGTTTAAACGTAATCAAGCTCATAACATCTACTAAATTGTATCTGAAAAAAATACATGTTTCTTGTTTTTAGTTTACGTGTCATATATATTTATTCTCTCTAATGACAGTAGGGTCTACTGGTGTATCATGGATATTATTTTTTATAAATAATCTGTTGAATGAAGAGTATGTTTTTGGCATAGAAAATGTAGGTTACTTACCAAGAGATGATATAAATTAAGCGACAAAGTATTGTATAGAAAAGGTATTCAAATAAAATAAGTATTGAGGTGACCTCCACGTTTGTACATGACATTTTCTTTGCCACACAAATGGCTGCTCGATCTTTTATGGTGTGTGTATGGCAAGCTAGGTACACCATACTTTTAACATTTTCCGTATATTTTATGTACATGATACACTTATGAAATACTAATGTAATAACACTTTTGTGTCATGAATACAAGTGTCATAATACATTACAAGACGTATGTCAATGTGAATTTTGAAATATATATGTAACATTTGAATAACACTTTTGTGCCATGAATACAAGTGTCATAATACATTACAAGACGTATGTCAATGTGAATTATGAAATATATATGTAACATTTGAATATTTGATATGCAAGAATGAAAAGATCATAATACAAACTATTATATTACAAGTAAAATATTCATGATCACGGCTCAAATAAGAGCAACCATGCCAAGTATATGTCATTCATTACATCTAATTGATTTCACTAGATTTTTTTTATTTTTTTTTAACAAATTGATTTCACTAGATGGGCCATAGGAGTTTCACTTTTTCTTCACATCATTCTGTAGTAAAATACTATATGGATTATTGCAGTGTTTACTTATTTTTATAAAGCGGACAAACACTCTTCTAAACGGACCGACAAGTTAGTCTGCATATATTACATTCCACAATTTGTTCTTGAAAATATTTAGTAACATTAGTTCTATAAAACATATCGCTATTTTCTATTATTTAATATAACTAGAGAACATTCGACCACAAACATGCATGATGATCACAAATCAATTAAACTTTGATACTAAGCATGATTTTATAACAAAGAAACCGATCCTTATTTTACACATGACCAATGTCACTTTAATTTGGGACCAGGGTGGACTTTGGGGAGTTTTCGATGGTTCACAATGTTAGATAGGAAAAGCTTGCAAGCTTGCGGGGTTTGGCCCGTTTAGTTATTAGGATTAAGTTAGTTTTGTTTTTATTTAGTATTTTGTAATCTTTATTATTTTGGTGGGTTTTGTTTTGATTTGGTCCTTGGTTTGCGTGACAGATTTATTCTTCATTTGGTTCGATCTATTAATTTGTGACTGGTTTAACTGGAATTCGATATACATGATCGAAAGTAGTTGTTATTCCATCTTCTGAAGATACATGTGGTTCTGCGTTTGGTTTCGTCTGGTTTTATCTGCATTTGTCTAAATCTGTCTGTCTGCACATGTCTACCTGAATATGCCTGTTTGCATCAATCTGGATGTGCACGTGGTTCTACATATGGTTTCACACGTGGTTTTGCATATGGTTCCGCCTAGTTTTTCCTGCATCTTTCTGTCTGAATTTTCCTCTGTCTGTCTACCTGTTCTACTTTCGTTCATCTCCGTATTTATGTTTCTATGTGCTCTGCACCTGCATCTGCACCCTGTTCATTTGGATTGCATCAGACTGAGACCCCATCTATCACCTAGTTTGCACTTCGGGACACTCTGCTTTCGTTTGTTTTTCAGTTTTAGTTTATTTTCTGTTTGACAAACTCTCAATGTTTACAGTTTAGCGACGTTGCGAGTTTGAGAGGAGATGTTAGATAATAAAGGCCATAAAGCCGTTGCGTTTGACCCGTTTAGTTACTAGGGTTAGGTTAGTTTTGTAGTCTATTTAATACTTTGTAATCTTCATTATTTTGTGAATATGATAATCGATGGTTTCGATATTCTCTTGATTTCTACACACAAAACCCGATGAAAGTTTGCACCTAGTGTAAATTTTCATTAAATATCTTGATTTTTAAATGAGCTTGTGCAAAATTTTGTGTCATATAAAATATGTTTTCTTTAGTTAATCAACTAATTCGTCAAAAAATGCATGTCTTTTCAATTTTATTTCTTTTACATTCATAAAAAAAATGTGCATCTGCTTACTAATAGTGCTTAGTCCATCCTTGTTTGGGATAAAACTTTTCCTTCACAATTCCAAAGAAAACACTCCTCAAGTGTTAGTGTGACATGCATCATTTGTCATTTTTTTTCTGGCTTGATTTGCTTATTCAGTTATATTACTCGTAGACGCGTAGTTTGTTATGTTAATAATAGTAATTAATAACGTATGGTACCAGAATGTCTGACTCTCGGAAACTTGCCACTGCGTTAAAAATAGGTAGGAAACTTTAAACTTTTGCAAATGTAGGTGAGAAAATTTTGTAGCATGAATTAGTTACGTACAACCTTTATTTAAATATAAAAGCATCTATCAAACATAAACTTAGAATATTATTACATAAAAATAATTGGCGATCGTATATCACAAGTGTCATTTGTGAAAATCTGATTAGTTTTCTTTTATAGTACGGTGACGAGTGTTTCTACATGTGTAACAATGTATGATATGATCATACAAGTATGCCAAGTGTTAAGTGTTTAACTTTGTGTCTAAGATTTAGGATTATGATAAATACGTATGGCTTATGACAGCTTGACACAAGCTTAATACATATTGTAAGCTATTTGAATTCGCACAATTCGACCCCTGAATCATATCTGTATGTATGGGGCGTTCATCGATTCAGGTTTGGTCTTTTAGGTTTCCATCGTTTGGTCTTTCGGTTTGAGAAACCGAAACGAATCAAGCATATTAAATATTATAACCAAACCAACTGAAAACTGAATTTTATCCGGCTAAGTTTCTGTTATAAACCGAATGTAGAAACAAAAAAAAAAAAAAAAAACATAAGCAATAACTTCAAAGATTGAATATAACTACGTATTTCTTATTACATGGACAAAGGATCAAGTAGCACTAGTAATTAACATCAAAACCTTATCATTTGCCAAAAAAATATCATCAAGAACTACGTAGGTGCGTGTATTTGGTTGGGCATGATAATATGATATGAAAAGTTTAGTTTTAATATGAAAAGGCTTATAGTATTTCATAGCCCAGTTATAAAGGAGTTTCTTCTTAGCCCACTTTATATTGACAAAGTATTAGCCCATATGTTTATGCTCTCTTTCTGGGATAATTTTGACTTCAAAGGGTTGTTTTTACCCGGTAAGATACACTAAATTCAAAATATTGGTATAAGCCTTACTATTCTTGGAGCACACGATTATAGACCGATTCAAATCAAAGCTCTCTTCATGGAAAGCTAATCTTCTATCCATCGATGGCCGTTCGACGCTTATTAAATCCGTGTTGGGAAGCTTGTGAATTTATTACATGTCGATGTTTAAAGTTTCGGAGCTTGTTCTTAAAGCTTTAGAGCGCCTCAGAGCTCAGTTTTTCTGGGGAGTGATGGTTCTATCCAAAAACTAGCTTGGAGTAATTGGAATCAAATGCTAGCTTCCTTTGAACGTGGTGGCCTTGGTATTGGAAGTCTTAAATCTTTTAACTTAGCCTTGCTCCTCAAATGGCGTTGGAGGTTAGTATCTAATCCAAAAGCTTTATGGGTTTCACTTATTAAAGCTATCCAAGGAGGAGATGTTGGTTTAGGTACCTCGGGGTGTTCTATGAATGGTGTTTGAGTTGCCATTATCCAAAAGAAACATTACGGCACAAAGTTGGTAACGGAACCCAAATTAAGTTTAGGAAGGACTCATGGATCGGTGAAGAACCCTCAATATTCGCTATAATCATCTCTTTAGGTTGGACTTGCATGAAGATTGCTTTATCAATGATCGATGGTCCCCAAATGGTTGGATATGGAAATGGTATTGGCGTAGATCGGTTGAAAATGGGCGTGCGGTACTCACTCTCTTCCATGCTTGCCGAGTTTGAATGTCACCTTAATGAATAATTTGGACTCTTGGTTTTGGCAAATTGGGCAAGATGGTGTTTGCATGAGAGATACAAAGCGCCATATTGATGAACATATCACGCCTTCTATGGATGTCCCACTATCCGGAACAAAAACCTTCCTCGCAAAGTTAACGTGTTAATGTGGAGATTGCGTCTTGATCGTCTCCCTAATCGGTTTAATCATCGAGACATGGTTTGGATATTGATTCCATAAATTTCCCGGTTTGTAACTTGATGCCAGAAACCTCATCTCACTATTTCTTCACTTGTGACCCCACTTCCTCTATTTTGAGAGCCATCCGAATATGATGTGATATTTTACTCCTACACTTCTTTCTTATATAGATTGGATGATGTCGTGGATTGAGTCGTTGCAAGGTTCTAAACAGAAGAAAATCCGATTATATATCATCTTCGCTACTACGTGTTGGGTTCTATGGAAGTATTGAAACAGTGTCATCTTTAATCCTCATCTAATGATGAAAGTAAACATTCTAAATAATATTCGTCTTTTTTTCCTTTTTCTGGTTAAAGAATAGAAATGCTAATTTTTGTAATTGGTATGACTGGTTACTAACTCCTTTGTAATTTCTTCTAGCATCTTGCTAGAATCGTTTCATTTTCTATATATTTTTCCTTGCTGTTAAAAAAATGGTACACCAAGTAATACATGACACTGACATACTTAATGTCTTGATATATAGTATAGAGTTAATATCATTTGAAAGCATTATACTTATTCAAAAATACTTTTTTTAAGTAATAACTAAAAATACTCTTATCGATCTTAATGTTGACATTTACATTTATGTAAGTACTAAGTAGTATGACAAATTTACCTTTCTAAATTACATAAATGATCTATGTGGGTTTGCGAAAATTGCATCCAACGTCCCTAGGGTAAATTACATAAATGGTCCTTGTCGTTTGGAGAAAACTGCATCCATCGTCTCTATTTTTTATTTTTATTTCGTTCTTTTTTTACCGAAATTTTTTTCCAAATTTTTTTTGAAATTCTATTTCATAATTTTTCTTCGGAATTTTTTTGTCGAAAACTTTTATTCCAAAATATTTTTTTTAGAATTTTTTTTTCCGTGACAAAAAATAAAACAAAGTTTTCCGATAAAAAAATTCACTTGTGACAAAAAGGTTTCTGAAAATAATTTCACATGTGACAAAAAAAAATCACATGCGCAAAAAAAATCCCAAAAAAATTTTTAAAAATTCGAACATTAAAACGGACGGAAAAAAATTTTCGACAAAAAAATTCCGAAACAAAAAGTTGAAAAAGAAAATCGAAAAACGAATTTTTGGAAAAAAAAATTCGAAAAAAAGTTTAAGGACAGTGGATGCAATTTTCTCCAAACGAAATGGACCATTTATTTAATTTATCCTAGGGACGGTGAATGTAATTTTCAAAAATCCGAAAGGGTAAATGGTCATCACAGATTTTTACTACTCACTTAAAGACAAAAATATAAACATTAGTACTCACAAGAGCATTTTTTTTAAATTCGCTACTTAGAAAAGAATTTTTTGATAAGTATGATGTTTTTTAATGGTATTACCCGTAATATATGGTTTAAATGAAGATTTATAAATCATAATCTCACTTAAATAAAACATGTTAAAGAAATGAGTAAACTGCAAAAATCATCTATGTGGTTTGTGTATTTTCGCAAGAATCATCCCTATCTCAAACTTATAGCATTAAACATCCTCAAGTTCACAAACCTTTGGCATTAATCATCCCTGAGCACAAACGTCGTTAGTTTTACCAGTTGATGAGTGTCTAAATACTCATCATTTTTGTACTGTTAGAATGCCAAAAACATCTGAAAACACTCAGAAACACATCAAAATGATCAAAATATCACAAACAAGTGTTTTATGTGTTTTAAATGCAAAATATCAAAATCGGATGAAAACGTATCAAGTTTGCATAATTGGCGCTTTAGTCCCCAGTTACAAAAGTTGTCAAAATCGGTCCACAGTAATTCAAAACTTGCAAAATATCATTTTAAGTCCTTGAGATTCAAAAGTTGTCAAAATAAACCCTTCAAAGTTTAAAAATCACAAATTGACAACTTTAGTCCACCGAGTTTGGAAAAATGTCAAAAATAGTCCTTGGTTAAATTAAAAGTGAAAATTATCAAGTTTTAACCTTGTACTATTCATATTTGACAAAAATGGTCCTTATGATAAACTTTTGAGAAATTACAATATTGGTCCTCAAGTTTTAAACTTGATGGTTTTAGTCCTGGATTTGTAAAATGGAAATTAACAACAAAGGTCCTTGTACTATTAATACTTGGCGCTTTTAGTCCTTATGAGAGCTTGGGAAAATGTTCAAGTTCAGCCCTTCAACTTTAGCCAATTGCATATATGGTCCTTATTGTTAAAACAAACCAAACCGGACCCTTTTATCTATTAGCCCAACCAACCCAAACACTTGACCCGCCCAAAAATTAAATTCAAATAAAACCATGATTCTTGTTCATCGTCTCTCCCAAAGTCAGTTTAGCCAATACCGGTGGTATTTAACCACTTGATTTCAATCCACTCATCCCAATCAACTTTCCACCTCTCCCTCCACTCCACACCATTACAAACCTAATTAATGCAAGAAACCCACTCCTTGAAAAATGGCGCCAAAAATCACCATGTGTCAATTCTGATTATCTGGATGATTTCAATGGACAGGATTTGGTGGGAAATACTCTAGAGGTCGACAAGAGATGTGGGAAGTCAATAAATATCAAGAAGGAGGCAAGAGAGAAACAATCTAGTGTAATTTTCAATTTTTATGTCGTTTTAGTTAATTTTCTTTATCCAGTGTATTTTTAAGCTCTCAAGTACTTTATTAAGTGTTATCAGTGTATGTTTAAACTTTTCAATAATCAATTTCAAGATTGAAGTTCCAATCTTAGTTTTCAAATTTTCAAATTTCAAGAAAATCTCATTATGTTGAAATGTTGTTAGCGATTGTTACTTTGGACTTAGAAGCTCATATAAGCTCTAATAAAGCTTATCAAAGCTTTTAGACACTCTTAAAAGAAGTTTAGTAGCGAACCAAAAATTCACAAAAATATCAAGAAAATAAAGAAAAATAAAAATCAATGGTGAAACTCGATGAATGCTTGGGCGGGGTATATTTTGGATTGCCTTGGGATTAGTGCTTCATGGGAAGCTTTAGGATGTGTTTTCAGACCTTGGTTCTCAGTTTTCAGTTGGAAGCCAATTGTAAGCCTTTTGATCAAATTTTACATTTATGTGTTTTAGTTGTCCAAATAGTGTAATATCTGTTTCTTAATAATCATTAGTTATAATTAAGTGTTCTCAAACCATAAAACCGGTAGTTTGTTATTTTAAATCAGAAGTTATTAAAAATCTCATCTTAACAGTTAATTTAGCATAGTTGTAATTTCTCAATATTATGTTGTTATTGATATGGTTTAGTACTTATTCGGTCTTAATAAGTGATAATATCGGGTTTAAAATCATGTTCATGGTGCGAATCTTGGTTATCCTTTGAAAAACATAAAATCGATCACAAAAGGGTTGTTTGGTTGTGTAGTTATCTATGTAAAAGGTTGTTGCGCACTTTGTTCTTGATTGTTACATGTCATACTAGTCCTTAATAACTCATTGCAGACATAGAAAACCGAGCTTGTTAGTCTTAAAAGTCAAACTTTTAGTTTTCATCAAAAGTCAAAATTTGGCAAAAATCTGTTTTGGGCCCAAATGCAAGGAATTTTCTAGGATTCATTTTAGGTCTTATTTTGTGAAATTTGTAGTTTTAAAACCTCTCTTGGTCTGCTTACTTATGACCATTTTATTGATTTTGCAAATTTATTACAAGCTTCAAATCGACTTCCTTTGGGCTCATTCGCATGTGCAAAACTCGGATATCTTGAGTTTTCTCGACTTTTTGCGAGCTTGCAGGGCTTAGTTTAGCTCCCATAGGTCTGATTTTGGCTTATAGATACTCAACCAGGTCCTTTTCATGTCTCAAGTATTGGTTTTCCATTTCACTTATTTAGTAGCTTTTGCATAAGCTTAAAGTAGGCCCTTTATGGCGATTTGTGCTTATAATCTCATAACCCAAATCTTTGCAATCTAGCTTATCAGAGGATATAGCTTGTTTATTATTGTTGCATTTTGGTCCTTTTAGCTTATTATAGCTCTCTTTTCAGTTTGGTGCTTATTGATCTTCATTAGCTTATCCTAAGTGCTTATTTTAAGCACTTTGGACATCAGTTGCTTATTCCTCTTAACAACCTCCTGTTTTTCTATTTTTCTTATATTCCTTATATTATTTTAGACTTTTCCTTAAATTTTTAGATTTTTCCAAGTTGTCTAGCTATTTTTCTTTATTTAAATTAGTTTTTAATCCTTTTTAAATAGTTTTAAATACAAAAAATTAGAAAAAAGGTTCAAAAAAATAATTTTTCTATTTTATTAAGTTAAGATAAATATAAAAAGCATAAAAAGTATTTTTCCTTATTTTTCTCCTTTTATTTGGTATTTTCACAATTTTAATTAGTTTTAAATAGTTTTAAATTAGTAATAAATACATAAAAGTCAAAAATATATTTTCAATTTTAAAATTAGTTTTATCATATTTTAGATTTTTCTAAATCTTAATTTTATTTTTCTAGTCTTATTTCATATTTTCTTTTATTTTAGAGTATTATTAAATAGTTTAAAATAGTTTTTAATTAATAATAATTAATTATTTAGTTATAAAAATAATTTTCCTTTTCTATAAATTTTCTTTTATCATTAGGTTTGTAAAAATGTATTTTTCATATTTTTAGGATCTATATTGTATAAGTTTCACTTTTTATTTTGTGCGTTTACGTTATTTTTATTTAAAGCGTAAGTTTTAGGTTTTAAACGTTCATCACTTTAAAAATAGTGATAGCGTTTATTTAATATCTTTTATCTTTTAATTTTCTTAATTTGCATTTAAGTCGCTTTTGTTTATAACCTTTTTCGATGGTGTAATTATCATATCCAAATCCTTCCGATCGCTATCATTAGTGATCATTCTATCGTCTGAATCGGTGTTTAACACACCATTGAGTCTCCGTGGGACTTAACGACCGGGAATCCACTTGTATTCTCGATCTTCATTGCATCGTGCATAAGTGTTTTAAGTCTGTTTAGACTTGACTTGTTTAGCACCAATAAAATTTTGCGCATGTGCCGGAGCTTTAACGTGTGTTTAGCCTTTTCAGATCCATTCTTGCACATACCCCATCTTTTGTAAAAGTTTTTGTAAAGTTATCAAAAATCTCAAAAGTTCATTAACACTTTTCCTAAAGTGTTAAAAGCATAAAAATATTTTCATTCTTTGTTTTATCGTCATGTTTTTCAAAACACCAAAATATTCCTCTTTACCCTCTCAACTTTTTGATTCTCCATTTCTTATCCTCTGTTAACCTTTGATTCTATCTATGTCTTATCCTCACCCTCTTGGTTATCAATGGTGTGGTGGTCCTTATAATGGTGGCAATTGCCCCGGTTGTGGCATGGTGGAGTCGAAAGCGGTGCATCTATAACCAAGATCCCTATTCCTACCATAACACGATGATTATTACATCGGCTACCACATTTGTGAGACTCAGCAGATTTCTTGTTGTGAATCTGTGGTGGTTCACATTCCGGTTCGATTGTCAATCGAAACACGCTTGTCTATGAGCGGGTTCACGATAACGATTATGACTACAACACATACCACTCACGGCCGCATCGGTTTCTTGTTGTGAGCATTGTGGAGGTTCTCACTCTAGCTCGGATTGTCAAGCAGGGAACCCAATTCCTTGTAACAATTACGACTCTTCGTATCAAGACCAACCTCCACGTGCCAAATGATTCAAGCAACTCCTCATGAAACTACGGCGGACCTTCTATCAAGACTGGGGTTATTAAAAGAACTTAAGGAGGAGTCGACTATGTCATCCCATAATCCAAATGAGAAATCCATGGAAGTCTTGTTAGCAGAAGAGCGGTCGCTAAATTAGATTCCCAAATTGCCTTTGAACAATCTATTAAGGAATCAATTGCAAAAGAAAAAGCGGCCAAATCTAGCTCTCGATTCCGTTTCATTCCCGATGGCGATGATGATGAAGATATCCTTGATATCCTACAATTCTATAATAGTTCATCAAGTTCATCGATTGAGACTCCTTTCATGAAAAGTCGGGAGAAAAGACTATGATGGAATTACTAGCGGAAGAACAAATGTTAAGCATTAAACATATGTATGCTAGTCCATCTAATCTCCTCATCATTGTTATCACACGATATTCCCACTCGCTCTCTAAACATGGGGATGAGCTTAGCACTATTCCGAAATGGAATTGTCTAGTGTTGAGGACCTTATCCCAATCCGAGAGAGTCACAGGAGCTATTGACCATATGTGTGATATCCCTTCCCTCTGAGTGTTCTCAAGATCATTTTGAAACTTTCTCGATCTTAGCGACGATTGTGCTTCCTATGGAAACATCGAGTACGTTGAGGCATCACTTCCACAATCGATCTTGATCCCTTCTTGAGGAGTTCTCCGGTGAACTCACTCGCATCAATCCACTCTTTGATTTGAAGCCGATCCGGGAGAAACCGAAAGTCTCATTGATAATGATCGTTCACTCACTTCTTATCCCAACAATCCAAATGAGAATGTTGATCACTTTGTTCCCAAACATTCAAAGCTACTTTCACCAATCCTCTATTTGAATTCGACTCGAATTCACTTCAATTTATGAGAATCCACTCTTTGATACTCGGTGAGGATAGTGATGAGCCCACAATGGAACAAGAGTTCACAAATTACATTATGTGACCGATTCTCTTCATGAGGAGTTCTCCGGTGAACTCTCTCATATCATATCTCCATTGGAGTATGATTGCTTGGATGGCAAAGATCATGATCGGGGAGAGAATCTCAATTTGCATAGTTATGACAAATCTTCCCACCCTCCCCACCGAGATGCCTTCCAAACCAAAGAGCTCGACCAATAAAATCCAAATAAGTGCAATCAGCACTTAATCCGAAGAAGATCTAGTTATGATTGTTATCATGATCTTCCTTCTTTTCTTCACCTACTCGGTGACTTCTCTCTTCTTCACTCCTTGGGAGTGAGGACACTATTTTTGACCCGGCATTTTCATGTACCATCGTGAGCCGGGTGCATCTTTCTCTGTATATCTCATCGGTGTGGAACTTTCACGTGCTTCAATGTTTATCAAAACATCTTGAATGAAAGTCCGATGGAGATTGTTTCTTCCACTTTGCTTCCCATGAACCAATGAATTCGGAATTCGAGTCAAGCTAGCGACTGAAATCAAAAACGATGACGCACCATATGGGTTTTCACCCATATTTCGCCTTCTTACCCCTTTCTACCACTAAGTGTGGGGTGATACCCATGTTATATATATATATATTATCAAAAAAAAAAAAAAAAAAAAAATCTTTCTAAATAATGGCGTTGTATTTCCCTTTTACGTTCTCTGTTTCGGCATAACTGCGGTACTTTGAATATTGAGGGCAATATTCATTTCTTAGTGTGGGGAATTCTCACGAATTTCATGTAATTATTTCACCCAATTCCCGTTTTTGGCCAAAATTTTTTTGGAGTAAGTGTTTACACTTACTCATTTGATTATCGATCCGCCATGTTTGATAAACTAAAGGATTGGCTAATCCAGAGCAAACGGCTCTTGGTAAAGATATCTCAAATCCGTTTATGGCTTGCAATTTGCCTAAAATTGTATGGTGTTCAACTCGCCATATCTTTAAACTAGTGAAAAGTTGGCTAGCCCGCAAGTTTATGGCTTGTGGTAAAGGCGATTGAAAATCCATAATTGGTAATCACTCACCAAAGATAATTTTGATAATTTATCTAAGAGTTGGCTAGTCCGGAAGGTGCGGCTTCGTAAAGACAAAATCAAATCCGTTGAAAGGCGGTGGTTTGCTCAAAATCACATGGTTATCGTTGTACCATGGTTCTTACTTGAACTAAAACAATTGGCTACTCCGAAGTAATGGCTTTTGGTAAAGAGATAAAATCCATTAAATTTTCTCAAATCATTGCTAGGGACTAGCAATATCTTAGTGTGGGGATTGATGAGTGTCTAAATCTCATCATTTTTGTCTTATTAAAAAAACATCCGAAAACACTCGAAACACATCAAAATGATCAAAATATCACAAACAAGTGTTTTATGTGTTTTAAATGCAAAAATATCAAAATCAGATGAAAAACGTATCAAGTTTGCATAATTGGCAGTTTTAGTCCCCCAAGTTACAAAAGTTGTCAAAATCAGTCCCTGGTAATTCAAAAACTTGCAAAATATCATTTTAAGTCCTTGAGATTCAAAAGTTGTCAAAATAAACCCTTCAAAGTTTAAAAATCACAAATTGACAACTTTAGTCCCTCAAGTTTGGAAAAATGTCAAAAATAGTCCTTGGTTAAATTAAAAAGTGAAAATTATCAAGTTTTAACCTTGTACTATTCATATTTGACAAAAATGGTCCTTATGATAAACTTTTTGAGAAATTACAATATTGGTCCCTCAAGTTTTAAACTTGACAGTTTTAGTCCCTGGATTTGTAAAAATGGAAATTAACAACAAAGGTCCTTGTACTATTAATACTTGGCAGTTTTAGTCCTTATGAGAGCTTGGGAAAATGTTCAAGTTCAGCCCTTCAACTTTAGCCAAATTGCATATATGGTCCTTATTGTTAAAACAAACCAAACCGGACCCTTTTTATCTATTAGCCCAAATCCAACCCAAACACTTGACCCGGCCCAAAAATTAAATTCAAATAAAACCGCTGATTCTTGTTCATCGTCTCTCCCAAAGTTTTTAGCCAATACCGGTGGTATTTAACCACTGATTTCAATCCACTCATCCCAAATCAACTTTCCACCTCTCCCTCCACTCCACACCATTACAAACCTAATTAATGCAAGAAACCCTCCTTGAAAAATGGCGCCAAAAATCACCATGTGTCAATTCGATTATCGGATGATTTCAATGGATGATTTGGTGGGAAATACTCTAGAGGTCGACAAGAGATGTGGGAAGTCAATAAATATCAAGAAGGAGGCAAGAGAGAAACAATCTAGTGTAATATTCAATTTTTATGTCGTTTTAGTTAATTTTCTTTATCCAGTGTATTTTAAGCTCTCAAGTACTTTATTAAGTGTTATCGATGTATGTTTAAACTTTTCAATAATCAATTTCAAGATTGAAGTTCCAATCTTAGTTTTCAAATTTTCAAATTTCAAGAAAATCTCATTATGTTGAAATGTTGTTAGCGATTGTTACTTTGGACTTAGAAGCTCATATAAGCTCCTAATAAAGCTTATCAAAGCTTTTAGACACTCTTAAAAGAAGTTTAGTAGCCGAACCAAAAATTCACAAAAATATCAAGAAAATAAAGAAAAAATAAAAATCAATGGTGAAACCTGATGAATGCTTGGAGCAGGGTATATTTTGGATTGCCTTGGGATTAGTGCTTCATGGGAAGCTTTAGGATGTGTTTTCAGACCTTGGTTCTCAGTTTTCAGTTGGAAGCCAATTGTAAGCCTTTTGATCAAATTTTGCATTTATGTGTTTTAGTTGTCCAAATAGTGTAATATCTGTTTCTTAATCATCATTAGTTATAATTAAGTGTTCTCAAACCATAAAACCAGAGTTTGTTATTTTAAATCAGAAGTTATTAAAAATCTCATCTTAACAGTTAATTTAGCATAGTTGTAATTTCTCAATATTATGTTGTTATTGATATGGTTTAGTACTTATTCAGTCTTAATAAGTGATAATATCAGGTTTAAAATCATGTTCATGGTCTGAATCTTGGTTATCCTTTGAAAAACATAAAATCAGTCACAAAAAGGGTTGTTTGGATTTGTGTAGTTATCTATGTAAAAGGTTGTTGCAGACTTTGTTCTTGATTGTTACATGTCATACTAGTCCTTAATAACTCATTGCAGCATAGAAAACCAGAGCTTGTTAGTCTTAAAAGTCAAACTTTTAGTTTTTCATCAAAAGTCAAAATTTGGCAAAAATCTGTTTTGGGCCCAAATGCAAGGAATTTTCTAGGATTCATTTTTAGGTCTTATTTTGTGAAATTTGTAGTTTTAAAAACCTCTCTTGGTCTGCTTACTTATGACCATTTTTATTGATTTTTTCAAATTTATTACAAGCTTCAAATCAGCTTCTCCTTTGGGCTCATCGCCTGCAGGCAAAACTCAAAGATATCTTTGAGTTTTTCTCGCCTTTTGAGCTTGCAGGGCTTAGTTTAGCTCCCATAGGTCTGATTTTTGGCTTATAGATACTCAACCAGGTCCTTTTCATGTCTCAAGTATTGGTTTTCCATTTCAGCTTATTTAGTAGCTTTTGCATAAGCTTAAAGTAGGCCCCCTTGTAACTGATTTGTGCTTATAATCTCATAACCCAAATCTTTGCAATCTAGCTTATCAGAGGATATAGCTTGTTTATTATTGTTGCATTTTGGTCCTTTTAGCTTATTATAGCTCTCTTTTCAGTTTGGTGCTTATTGATCTTCATTAGCTTATCCTAAGTGCTTATTTTTAAGCACTTTGGACATCAGTTGCTTATTCCTCTTAACAACCTCCTGTTTTTCTATTTTTCTTATATTCCTTATATTATTTTAGACTTTTCCTTAAATTTTTAGATTTTTCCAAGTTGTCTAGCTATTTTTCTTTATTTAAATTAGTTTTAATCCTTTTAAATAGTTTTAAATACAAAAAATTAGAAAAAGGTTCAAAAAAATAATTTTTCTATTTTATTAAGTTAAGATAAATATAAAAAGCATAAAAAGTATTTTTCCTTATTTTTCTCCTTTTATTTGGTATTTTTCACAATTTTAATTAGTTTTAAATAGTTTTAAATTAGTAATAAATACATAAAAAGTCAAAAAAATATATTTTCAATTTTAAAATTAGTTTTATCATATTTTAGATTTTTCTAAATCTTAATTTTATTTTTCTAGTCTTATTTCATATTTTCTTTTATTTTAGAGTATTATTAAATAGTTTAAAATAGTTTTTAATTAATAATAATTAATTATTTAGTTATAAAAATAATTTTCCTTTTCTATAAATTTTATTTTATCATTAGGTTTGTAAAATGTATTTTCATATTTTAGGATCTATATTGTATAAGTTTCACTTTTTATTTTGTGCGTTTACGTTATTTTTATTTAAAGCGTAAGTTTTTAGGTTTTAAACGTTCATCACTTTAAAAATAGTGATAGCGTTTATTTAATATCTTTTATCTTTTTAATTTTCTTAATTTGCATTTAAGTCGCTTTTGTTTATAACCTTTTCGGTGAGTGTAATTATCATATCCAAATCCTTCCCGATCGCTATCATTAGTGATCATTCTATCGTCTGAATCGGTGTTTAACACACCATTTAGTCTCCGTGGGACTTAACGACAGGAATCCAATCGTATTCTCGATCTTCATTGCATCGTGCATAAATGTCATTTTAAGTCTGTTTAGACTTGACCGTTTAGCGAGATCACCGCTAGTGTTAAATAATATTTTCCGTTAGTCCTCCGTTAATATTTTTGCACCGTTAGTCCTCATTTTACGTTTTAAATGCGCTTTTTACGCTTTTGTCGGTTTAACTCGTTTTCATCCATTTTATATGTTTCGTCCGCTTTTATCCGTTTTGTCCGTTTTTATATGTATTCGTCCTTTTTTACGTTTTACGTTCTCGTCCGTTTTTACGTTTTTCGTCCGTTGTTTTACGCTTTTGTCCGTTTACTCGCTTTTATCCGTTTTATATGTTTCCGCCGCTTTATCCGTTTTCGTCCGTTTTTACGTTTTACGTTCGTTCGTTTTTACGTTTCGTCCGTTTTTACGTTTTGTCCGTTTTACTCGCTTTTATCCGTTTTATATGTTTCGTCCGCTTTTATCCGTTTGGTCCTTTTTATATGTATTCATCCGTGTTTTTTAAAGTTTTTACGTTCTTGTCCGTTTTTACGTTTTGTATGTTTTTACGCTTTTGTTTGTTTCTTGGTTTTCGTCCGTTTTATATGTTTCGTCCGCTTTTTATTCGTTTTTACAATGTCGTTCGTTTTTGCGTTTCCTTGGGTTATATACGTTTATGTCCGTTTTTACGTTTTGTCCATTTTACGTTCGTCCATTTTTACGTTTCGTCCTTTTTACGTTTTGTATCATTTTTCGTCCTCGTCCGTTTTTACGTTTCGTCTTGTTTTACGTTTTACCGTTTTCGTCCGTTTTATATGGTTCGTCCGCTTTTTATCTGTTTTCGTCCGTTTTTTATATGTATTCGTCTGTTTTTTTACGTTCTCGTCCCTTTTTTTTATGTTATCGTCCGTTTTTTTATGTTTTCGTCCATTTTTTTACGTTTTTGTCCTTTATTACGTTTTTGTCCGAAAACGTAAAAAACGGACGAAAAAAAATAGACAAGAAAGTATAAAACGTAAAAAAAAGGACGAGAACGTTCAAAACGTAAACAAAACGGACGAATACATATAAAAGCGGACGGATAAAAAGCGGACGGCAATAAAACGAACAAAACAAAAATGAACAAACGTAAAACGGACGAAACGTAAACGTAAAACGGACGAATGCATATAAAACGGGCAACGGATAAAAGTGGGCGAAACAGTAAAACGAACAAAAAGGACAAAACGTAAAAGCGAGGACTAACGGTGCAAAAAATATTAACGGAGGGACTAACGGGCAAATATTATTTAACACTTAACGGGTAAAACTAACGGCGTTAGTGCTCAGGGATGATTAATGCCAAAAGTTTGTGGACTTGGGAATGTTTAATGCTAAAGGTTTGAGATAGGGATGATTCTTACGAAAATACACAAACCACAGGGATAATTTTTGCAGTTCTCTAAAGAAAATTAAGGCGAATTTGCAAACATAGTGTCATAATGACGGATGGTCAACCTTAGAGCATTGGGTATAGTGGCTATATCTCTAGCCAAAATGAAATGGACATGGTTTTGGCTATGCAAATCTTAGCCATTATACCATCATGGCTATGCCACTTTTAATTTAGCAAACCTCCAACACACAAAAACAAAATATTTTCATTTATAATTTTCAACATTTTGAAAATAATGGAGGTGTGTAAGGCTCAAATGGTTGTGTTGAAGTTAGTTATGAGGAGAGGTATTTTGAGGTTGGAGTGTTGAAATGAGATGGCGTGTGATGGGCCTCAAATGGCTAAAAATAATAGCCATTATACCTTATGCTCTTATGATTGCATCGGCATTACCCTACAATCTTTGTATAGTAATTAGTAGGTTTTATAATCGAAACTTGGAAGAACCCGCCTACTGAGACCTAAAGTTATATTTAATTAATTTATTTCATGACAAGTGTATAACACTTATTCTCTCTCATTATTTTTCATCAATCACATTTTGAAATTCAACAATCAAATCTTTAGGTATAAATGAAAGAAATGAGAGTATTTTGTAAGTTGATGTTTTATTATTATTATTATTTATTTATTTTTATTTTTTAATAAATACATTTTAAAATATATTTTTTAAATAAATATTTGAAAAAAAGTTTTTTCAAAAATAATTTTAATTTTTTTAAATAATTATTTTTTAGAAAAAATAATTTTAAAAAATAAAGAAAATAAATAAATTTTAAAAAATATATATTTTTTAAATAATTAAAAATATATTTAAAAAAAATAAATACTAATTTTAAATTGTTATTTAGAAAAATAATTTAAAAAAAATCAACAAACAAATACATGTGAGTCTCATATGACAAAATATTATTAATTTTTATTTTATTTTCATTTCTAAGGGTTAAGTCTTTTGTTGTTCTAAACATTAGAATTGAGCAAAATTCTTTCTTAATTTCTATTCTCTTAATTTTTATTCTCTACTTCATTACGTTTTTTGAAATTCTCTACTAAACGTTTCTTGTATTAGACATACAAATCATTTTCATTAGTTAAATAATGTGTGCTTGGTCGTTTCTTATCTTATTATGGTACACATCAACTACCTAACAATCATCCTCTTTATGTGCCAATTTTAGAATAGTCAAAGAAAAGCTACTCCGTAATTTATTTCACTTATCTGTCATAGGTGCAGTAAAAGAGTTAGTTCCACTGCTATGTTGGCTTGTTGTGATTGTGATCTATATCAAGCAAAAGTACTCTTACACTTGTATTCATGTTCAATCTTGATCCTTCGACTTAACCAAGTTGACGAGCTCAATTGGTTCAAACCCTAACAACAGTTCTATAAGTATATACGACTCGACGAGCTTAGCATAAGTTATTAACATGTATAACCTAGAAATGGTTTTAAATGCAATGTTGAGTTTCGATTTTGAATACAAAATATGAAAAAATAAATGGGCTGGGTGATATCAATAATTTTTACTTATAACAATAATGTTCTTAACAAAATTCGGTATTCGATAATAACAAAACACATTCTTCTCGTTAACACATTTAAGATTTTTGATGAAATTTCATGGGACACTTCTGTTTCAAACAAGATTATTTCATGACAGGTTAGTTCGATGGAAATTATAATCGGAGTTCATTTTTGGACTCATTGCGACCCTTCTCCAAAAACCACGCTTGAGGAAATGTTGAGTTGTTTTCGGCGATGAGATTAAACAAAAGGTTTATTGCAAAAAAAAGGTATCGAACTACAGCCATGTTCTTTATTAAGGTACCGTACTGTCGAAATGATTAAAAAGAAAGTATTCAAATTTAATTTTTTGTGCAATAAGAGTAAATTTTGTGAAGTTATTCAATAATATGTTGACACGTGTCAAAATTTGAATGTGTAAAATGTAGAAATTACCTATATTGCACAAAAATGAAAGTTGAAAACATTTTATGATCATTTGATAGAATGGTACCTGAATTAGGAATTGACATATACTTTGACACTCTTTTTCGCATAAAACCCTTCAACAAATAACCAATTTCACAAAAAATATATTTCCCATGCTAACAAAGATGTTTGCGCTTGCCGTTGGAAATAAACATGACTATTGGCTTATTTACCAACTAGTATTTGCATTAGTAGGACTAGGATGTGTGGCATGTCAAGAGACAAGAGCTATACTTTTGGGTCACGAGATACTGATGTATAAAAACAAAAACTCAAGACCAAGCCTAGCAAGCATCATCTATACAGATGATCAAATTGATAGCAAATAACTTCTATTTCATTGATCTCAGTTTTTACATTCGATACATTATGACATAACATAATAATCAATCAACTTTTCTAAAAAGAAATTTAATCAATCAGAAATGAGCATTACAGACTCTAGCCTTAAAGTGCAAGGTGTGGGGAGAACGAATAACACATTATTCGGATGTCAACTTATGAGGCTCCTAATAACACATCAACGACTAGAATACCCTTCCAGCAAAAAAACCAATAACATATTATTGGTACTACGAAATACCCCACCAAAATACGTGACTCACTCAAAAAAAAAAAAAAAAAAATACCGTATGGCGCGGCGATGCACCCGCATAGTGTACCGATGAATGAATGGCATGATACTCGGTGCATTACAATGTGTTGTTCGTCCGTTGTTGGTGCTTTTGACGGACCAATTAATACTTCCACACTGAGCACTCTTATTGTTACCAAAAGAAACGCTTTCACTAACACTATGTTTTCAAGTTATATTTAGGGAAGAAAGTGGAATAAACTCATTTTTTTGTGTTCTCGAGAATTTTTAAGGAAGTGAAATGGAAATGAGAAGTAAAGTCAGAGTCAATTAATGTGTTTTGTACCGAAATTTGGGATGAAAGTGGATGAAAGTTATCATGTGCATGCATATTGACTAAATTAACCCTACATGCCTATATCATATTTTGTCTTCTTGTTTGGGTATAACTGTTATTTTTCATCTTTCACCACCTCCCTCTTCTAGGAATGAAAGTATGTAAAAGTTATACCCTCTTATTTAGGTATAACAAACTTCATTTCTTTCTTCACCACTTATCATACTCTACTCATCATTTTTCCCCTCCAAACTCAAGAACACAATGTAAAACATTTTCGCTAATGTAACTTTCAAAATTTTCACTATTCAAGAGTACTATTTATTTTTATTTTCGTTTTATCCCCATCAACTTTGTTTACCTTTACTATTATGCTTACATACATACATACAAACTACATTATACATCATATTATTACTAATTAACTTCACTTTTTAATATATTCGCGACTCAAAGCATGGTTAGCATTAACATTAATCAACTATTAATTGTTGAATGATGAATAAACTCGTAATGATTAATGTATCTTTAACAGATCCCTGCCATAAGCATACTTGGGCCGAACATAATATTGTCTAATATTATCTCGCAGTTTAAGTGATGAAATCGCGAAAGCTAAAACGGGAAAAGCAAACTATAATTATTAAAGAGTAACCTAAAAGATAAAGACAAATCTAAATATAATATCTTGAAAAAGACTTTAAGAGCAGTCAATTGCACCTGATAAACGTAGATATGAAAAAAAGAAGGTTTTTTTTTTTCCGAAAACAGTTGACTTATGGTGACACTTCACAATGATGGAGGTGGCGATTGTAAATGCATTTTTTTCGAAAATTAATTATGAATCCACAACAAATGACGGCGTCAGCTAACTCCAAACGACTTAAGAATTTATAAGCAAAACAATGAGCCAACGTTGTTTTTAGAATCCAACATCTTGTTACGGCGCGTCATGATTGCTCTAAGGACGATTCCAATATGCTTTTCTTCATTGTTTTAGTACGAACCAAATGACGTTGACAACCAAATGACGCTGACGGCGTCATTTAACTCCTAACGTTGTGAGTTATTGTTGAAATAATGACCTGATTTTTTTTTCTTTTCCGAGAAAAGATAACGGCGACGGCTAGGTTTTGGCGAGTGGCATAGATACATGATTAGACCCGCTCTAATGCCATGTTACATGAAGAATAAACCCCTAAAGATTAATGTAACGTTTTGTCTACGTATAGTACATATTGAGGGTTTATACTGGTGGATCGTTTGGTTTCACACATTCGGTAAGGACCTCAAAGTGTGATTGAAATCACCAGTTAGGGTCACGTTCACGAGTTGACTCGGTATTTTGGGTTGTGTGTGCCAATTATCTGTGAGAGAATAATTAACCTTGGTGTAGTTTTGCCAAGGCTGGCTTGACGTAACTAGCTTGGGCCATTTCGGGGAAATGACCAAGTATTTATATGAGGGCCCTTAGGGTTGTGGGGAACTTGTAAAGGTAATTTTATGTCCCCGGATGATCCACGTGGTGATCATCGGGGTAATGGATGAGAGAGGCACGCGGTGCTTGTTCTAACGGCCCTGGCGAGATCACTAGGCATGTCGTCTGCCTGGACGCCTTCGTCAGGCAGGTTTTGTCTTGGTGTCACCTGGGACAGTGTTTCCCATGCCTCTTATTGTAATTTAGCCTTGATGGGTTTATATTTGGGGCGAGTTTAGAGTGTATGGGTCTTATTCAGTTGGGTTGAAGGTCCTATACGCTGTCACGTTTGTTTACTATAAATAGATTACAAATGCAACATATAAACCTTAACGTACCGTAAGCCACAACTTGGGTCAAACATAATATTGAAATGCTATACAATTCTAAAAAATTCTCCTAGTTATTCTCTTACACCAACTAAACTTTAACATGTGTAATCCACTATTTATCACTCTAAGAGCCCGTTTGGTTTGTAATCTGGTTTAGGATTTGGATTTGAATTTGGATTTGATGTAGAAAAAAGAAAATATATTATAAAAATATAAAAAGATGTGTGTTTGTGTGCTAAAGAAAGAGAGATATATTATTAAAAGAGTCTGTGAAATAGAAAACCCACCATACTCTTCATCTTTAGGTTTTGTGAGCCCGTTTGCACTATTTGAATTTCAAAACCCTCTACCAAACTACAAATTTTAAAACAAAACCAAATCTTAATCCAAACCCCACATAATAAATGGGCCCTTCCTACTAACAACGGGCATGTCGGGTCCTTATTCATGTCTAGCACATGGAAATCCGCAAAAAGAGTCAACTCACCCACGTGTACTACCATGTCTTTTATTATCCCTACCGAATATGCGATACTACCGTCCGCTAGACCTAAGATGGTTTTCGTTGGTTCTATCTTACCTAGGTTAAGGCTTCTATGGAGGGACAACGGAACAAGATTGATGCATGATCCTAATTCGGCTAAAGCATCGAGAGGTTTGGAGGTTCCAAGCCTACATGGAAGAGTGAATAGCCCGGGATCATCTAACTTATTAGGTAAATTATTTTGCACAAATGCGGACCCATATTTTCCTAGTTTTAGTTCTCGCTCATATTTTTCTTTTAAGGCATTGTAATAAGGTGCATGAGCTAAGACTTCAAGAACCGGTTTTCTTGGTGGGTTCCTTGTACTCCTCCTAGATTAGGTTTGGGTTCTTGGTTGGCGAATTTTCAAGAGTGGGTTGTACCAATGGTGCGGGTACTTGTTACCTCAATTGGGATCGCTTGGAACCCTTGTTGATAGCGTTTACGAGTGGACCTTTGGGTGTGAGGGTCATGTATGCACTCTCCCATGGTGAACAAGATGATGAATTAGATAAAATCGAATTCACTTTTGGGTTCTTTATAGTATCACTTGGGAGTTCTCCAATTTCCGGTCATTGAAGGCTTTTAAGAGCTTCAAGCTTGTTTGTCATCTCGCTTTGTCGTTGCTTGAAATCGGCTTCAAGCTTAGTCAATCGAGTTTTTAGATGACATGAATCTAGATGCAATTGCCTCAAGACTAGTGGGGTTCACGGTATTTGGAGGGTTGAACCTATTAGGTGGACTAGATGAGCTTTGGGGTGGGTTTGAATTTTGGTTCCACTTAAGGTTAGGGTGATTACTCCATGAGGGTTGTAGGAGTTTCCTAAGTTGTTTTCTTGGGCTTGAAAGTGTACCACTTCTCTCCCGCTCCGTCGATGCAGCGTGGGCGTAGTCCATAAAGCTTGTTCGTGAGTCTTGTGCAATCACGAGTGTCGTGGGGACCACTACACAACTCACAAGGTAGAGTGATTTTGTTCACTTGATGTGAAGACTTAGGATTTTGTAGGAGCTCATTAGGAATTTGACTTGATCTTCAAGCTCGAGCATCCTACGGTCGGAAGGTTGTGAGTCAATGGGAGGCAAGGAGATTGCCTTTACGGTTTTGGGCAACTCACGGGGGTCATTCCAACTTTCGTTGTCATAGAGAGCAAGGTCCTCTATTATACCCCACAATTCTTCCAGCGGTGAGATCACTAAGTTTACCACCGCCGCTTGGTCGATGGATCGCTTAGTTGGGAAGTTGACATGATCATAAAGAGTTGGACTTGAAGCCAAAGATCAATGCCATGATGAGGGACTTTATGGAGCAAGTCCTTGAATCGAGTCCATGCTTCAGAGAGATTCACCTTGACGTTGTTGGAACATCAAGATTTCATTCCTAAGCTTAGTAGTTCTCACGGTGGGAAAAATTGGGCAAGTAAGCGAGAGGTAAGATCATCCCAACTTGAGATGGAGCCGTGGGAAGTCGCACAAGCCAATTACTAGCTTGGTCCCGTGAGAGAATTGGAAGAGGCAATCGTGTGGTCTCCCTAGTAGTAGCATCGAGGTCGATGGAATCGACGATTTTAAAGAAATCCTTAAGATGTCGATTAGGATCTTCAAGCGAAGTTCATGGAATGCACATCCGTTTTGCACCAACCGGATGGTGTCGGATCGAAGGACCGTAGTTTGGGCTTGGTCGGAAGCTCAATGGTGTTCCTATAGCCTAGGTGGCTTGGTCTTGAGTATTCACCAAGAGTACGGCCTCTTGGTGGGTCATTTGGTGGTGGGTTGACGGTGGTGGTTGGTTATCACCTTCCATGATGAAAAGTGATAGGATTACTAACAAAGGTCACGAAGAGGGGGATAAACTACGAGGAAGCTAAAAAAGCTTACTTGGTAGGAATCAAGCAAGGGAACCTAAGCGAGATAGACTCTAACTAGCTATTCTATTCCCCGTGACACCGAAAACTTGATACTGGCGTACAGCGTGCGTTCGGGGTCAAAAAATTTCCTTTTCTTAGAGCAATTTTTCAACCACCTAGGCAGTGAACCTAATCGTTGTAGTGTAGTATTAGGGTAAGCCTTGGGATTGATATGGTTCTCTAAGGGAATATGAATGCTAGTGAGAAATTACTACGCTAAGGTTGGGGTTGAGGAAGATTATTTTTTATCTTTTTTATATTTTTTAGAAAATTGAAATTACGAATCTCGGGGTATTGGATTTGGGGGTGGTATTTCTACCGATTATTCTACTATTCTAATTATCTAATTAACTAAGCTAAGGGGTAGTCTATGTCAAATTGATGTGTGCTCGTATGATGATTAAAGATGTGTTTACCTAGATGCTATTACTCCCTAGTTATCTCCTATTGATGGTTGAATTGTCATGTCCTTATTCTTAACGCGTTGTGTCTTCTAAGGTCGTAGGGTATGCTTTCTTCCCTAACTCTTTGGGACTACCTTAAGGTTATTGCCTACAAAATCTCTAGGATTCATAAACTAACTCTAAGGTTATCTTTGGATTTTAGCCTACAACAACTCTAGGCGATTATAAACTAATGTTCACAAAGATTACTCAAGCATTAAAAACACAACGATGACCTATTGCAATCCTAGGCTAATTACAATTAAGATAAGAGACAACCAATCAATATCCAATACCCAGGTTTCATAGATCTAAGCAAACACACAAGTAAATTAGCCGGACATGGTGAACATGCAAGCATACACACATACAATTGAAGACATAATTGAATCAATGAAGTAAATTACTTATCTTGTTGTAAAATAGGGTACGATAACCCTAAGATACTGCCCAAAACAACCAAAAATCGTTCTTAGGTTTTACTCCACAAAACTACCTCCCTAAAAGTCTGAAAATTCGAATTCTATATATAGAGTTACAACTGCGACGGCACTCTTTAAATGTGGCGCCGTCGGATCGCCACCATTAGGGTTTCGTCTTGACCACGTCAACTTTGTGACGGCGTCACCTTGTGGTTGTGAAGCCGTCGGCTTCATCTTCTGACGCCGTCGGAATCTGAATCTAGGTCGTCTGAGTTGTGACGCCCTACTCTTTAAAGCCTGACACCGTCAGGTGCAAAATAACAAATTAAGCTCTTGAGCCGTCACAATTTTGGAGCATGTTGCGGCGTGCATCTCTGACGTGGACGCCGTCACCTTCAATTCCATGACTTGAGTGTCTCGATATTGACTTTGGCCATTTTCTTCATATATTCACGCCTTTTCGTCCAAATAAGTGTCATTCCAGCAATTTGCCTTCAAGAGACCTAAAAAGTGAAAAGAAACGAAATTAAGCAGTAACGGATATAAAAGTGGTCGATTAAAGGCTTAAATGACCCCTCAAAAGTGTACCTTTTAAATCTTTATCATAATAACGGGAAAAAATCCTGAAAAAACAAATTATTTATTTGATTTTATGGTGATTCCTCTAAAAAATTTAAATCAGCAGTGAGAATACCAACCGCATGACAGCGTGGGTGTCGACTTACCATTCACGGGACCAACCCCAAACAATGTTTAATTGTTTCATGTTAACCAAAAGGAACTAAGATTAAACCATGGCACGATTTGATAATGACTTAACTTTATTAATGGTTAAAGTTACAATAAAGTACAAAAATTGGAATAAAGATTATTTTATGTCATCATATGAGGGAAAACTAACCTATGAGTCATAAGGTCATAAGGCAAACCTTCTTGAAATCATTATGGGGTGTGTTAAGTTGAGGATGATGAGCATTAAAGTCATAAGGTCTCCTCGTGTTATTAAAGTGGCTAAATATTGGGATATCAACTTTAAGTATACTTTTTCTAAGCAATGATATACTTTGAGTGTGATAATTTCATAGGTATTGGTTTAATTAAAGAGGACATTTAGATGTGTATTGAACAGATGGCTTTGTACTTTGGTTAGATGCTATTCTACATTGGTTATTCAGTATTCTAAGTGTGTCTAGGTCAGGCAACTTATTATATATGCAATGACCAATAAAGTTTAAAATGGTGTTTTAATCATAAGGTATGTTTCTTATTCTTGTTTTTGGGATAGATAAGAATATTATATTCCAATTGAATATATGGAGTTTACAATTCTCAATGAATTTTCGAAATTATAATAAACATATCCTGCTTGATTTGATACTTTTGATCAATATAGCAGATGTTTAGATGGTGTTTGGGATAAAGTGGTCACATGGTTTTGTACACTGCAGATGAAAGTTATCTATGCAAGTTGTCATTCTTATAATGTATCATGGATCTACAATCTATGATATGCTTTGATGGTTGGCTAGTAGTCTGCATACGGTGGTTTCCTACCTAAGGATGATTTGCTATCAATTTTGACTAAGGTTCCAATGATATGATAATACTCTTATATTGGATTTTGCTATCATATATATCAACATGTTTCTAGATGATATATGGTAGATGAGTATTCATAGTTAGGGCTGATTGTGATTATACGAAATTGGAGCATTGTATTGGAATTGTTGTGTGCTTACTGCTGGAAGGCTGAGGTTTTACAATGAAAAGATAAGAGTAAGTAGCTAGGGATAGAGAGTCATGAAAGAGTAGACATTGATTTGGTGATGCCTTTGCCTGTTAGTCTTTTCTAGTTTCTTTTTATGAGGATGTAGTTGCAGTTGTAAGATGAAATTGATTAATTGGTTTGAGGAAAAGTAGTTAAGTCAAATGTAAATTTCATTTGGAGGCGAGAATTGTTTTCATGTTTAATGATGTATTTCCATTAATAACATCATTTCTATATGGTGTGAGGATGTGGTTGCATTGTCTAGAATTATGTTATTTTGGAAAATAAATGTAGTCAAGTATGAAAATAGTCATGTTGGAGGATGGTTGGTGTGCAATGGAGTGGACGAGGCTTTCTTATTGGATGGTTTATGGTGTTAGGATGTGTAGATAACACCTGCATTTTGGCTCTAGATTACCTCCTTAAAGTGAAGGAAATGTAGTCCATGTTTGGTGAAATGGGGTTTGAAATATTTCATGCTCAAGTTTAGGAACATTGGATTAGAATGAATAGTACAAATGTGTTTAGAATGATTTGTGTTGTATTTTTTTTAGGGATAGTGTATATGGAGGCACCCAAGTTTTCAACTTTTAACATATAAGCTACCCATTCATTGAAATGAACTTATAGATCGCTCAACTATATGTTTGTTTTTGTTTACAACAATTCTAGCCAAATATATGCTCAAAAACTATAAAATATAAATAAGAAACCAACCTCTAACTTATTCAAGCAATACGAATAAAAAGTTTGATGTGAAATACCGATTATACTCTTAATCTAAGTGTAAATTTATATTATTAAAAGTACATTAGAAGGATAAAACGCAAGTTTCACGACTGATGTTTTTAATCGTATTAATTTAATATGTTAGTGTTAGGTTCATTCTTATTGTCAATTTATATTATTAAAAGTACATTAGACGGATAAAACTCAAATTTCACGGTGATGTTTTTAATCGTATTAATTTAATATGTTAGTATTAGGTTCATTCTTACCGTATGATAATTACGAGTTTAGTTTGATCAAAATCGTGTAAAGCGAAGATAAATATATAGTTTGGTGGTCTATAAGTTATTTTCAAAAATGAATGACCTAATTGAGAAGAAGTTAAAAGATGGGTGGCCTCCTAATATATTATCTCATTTTTTATGCAATCTTAATGATAACTATGGTATGTCATAATACAATGAGATTGCAATGCTAGTTGTAAATGGTTGTGACTTAATATATTTCAACTTTTCACTCAGAAAAGTGTGACAAACTTAAGAGTAAACTGTAAAAGATAACTTTAAACTTTTTGATTTTTTCTAAAAATGTACTCAAAAAAAATTACGAGAAATGTCTCTAACGTTTTATTTTTTTGCGAGTTTTTCTTTTGAACCTTTACTGTAGTTGCAAATTCACGTTTTAGCTAATGCTCGTTAACTTTTCCGTTAGTGGCCGTGTGAAATGAGTATTTTACCCTCCTTTTCTTCAATAATCTCACTCCACCCGTTTACTTCTTTCCGCAACTATGCAAAATGACTTATTCACCCTTCAATCCTTGAGGGACAAAATTCGCGATAAAAATTTCATATCAAACTACATTATTCGGGGCTGTTTGTTCACCTAATAACGATACAATCATAGACACATTGTTTATTAGTCTAACACATACAAACATAAACCATAATTACTTGTTTAGCCTCGCACAAACCCTTATTTTTTAACATGGATGGTGGTCGTCTTGGAAGCGGAAATGAGGTTGTGGTAAATAAAAGCAGAGAGAGAGGAGGCCTAGAAAATATGGTCCGCTTCTATGCCTTGGTTGCATCCCCAACCCGAGTACACCACGCCACTACAAAGAGGGAAGCCCATTGGTAGTGGAAGTATGTAACGGTATGATGTTGGTAAGTTTATGTTGTTTAGTTCCTTTATGTGTTTAAAATTGGCTTAGTTTGATTTTGGTTATTATAGCACAGTTGGAAGTATTCATGGCCTAGTATTGACCGTGAGCATTGCAAAAAGTGGGTGTTCGGTTTGTGTGTATGCTTGTTATAACACCCTAAGAAAAATTGATTACGTTTTATTAAATTATGATTATACCCTAAGTATTTATAGATAAATACATGTATTGTAAACTATCGTTTATAATTAAAATACAAAAAAAATGAAACAATAATCCTATCCTAACACAAAGACGCGACACTTCCTTTTATTCGTACCCTCTACATGTTTTGGAGATAAGAACCAACTCATGGAATGCATGCATATCTTTCGACCATTTAGAAGATACATATTATATTCCTATCATAACATAAAACTCAACATTCCTTTTATTCCCCTCCCATACGTATTCTTCTCTCAAAACCATATAACGTATAACCTTGAACACACGAATGGGTTGCCTTGAAGGAGGTCTAATTTGATGATAACAACGAGTTTTGACATGATTCCAAAGAAAAAAAGTTAAGTTTAAGATGTATAATCTCTAAATATTTAAGTCTCATGGTCGTTGGAGGTCGGGAAAGTGGTCCTTTGATTTTTAGAAGATTGGTTGTCAAATGGGAATTTTAAGTCTCAAATCGATCGTGTTTATGATTTTAGTTTTAAACCATAACAATTTAGGATACCAAATTTTAGCAAGAGAATATTTAAGATGTATAATAGTTACTGTAATTTTGTAAATTTCTAGAAGGTTTTAATATGTTAAATAAATGCAAACTTTCTGGGTATACCATCAGGTCACTTTCTGGACAGATATTAAAAGAATGATTTTTATTAAATACTTACACTAAGAGATAAAATCTATAAAAATTTGGGGAAGTACTTAACATATGTAAGTGTCACTAGTAAAATTTATAGAACTACAAGAGCTTGTTTGATGTATCCTAAAAATCATAAGAAAGTAATACAAAACCTTATTTTCACATCTGAAACCTTAAAACACAATAATAACTATAAGTATTAAATGAAGAATCAACTATGACATTAAATAAACTCTTAAATGATAAATGGTTATTAGTTAATGTAGATTCGTTGAAAAGGAGTAACGTGTGTTCCTTGTGATCCTTTCATTTACGTTAAGGTACATATATTTTGTTCCTTTCTTATAAGGATTTTCTCATAACTTTTCGATTCTTGACTTTTGTTCATTGTTATGATATCATTTGCCATCCTATTTAATATGATATCCGTTTGCCATCCCATTTGATGTGATATTCTTTTTTATCCCATTTGATATGATATTCGTTTGATATCCCTTTTGATATGATATTCGTTTGCTATCCCTTTTGATATATATTCGTTTGCTATCCCTTTTGATATGAGATTCATTTCAGTTAGATATACCTTTGTGTTTGACATATTATGATTGATTCGTTATGTTTTCGATATGCTTTGATTTGTTCATTGCTCGAGCTATTAACTAGTCATGGAGGTACCGACCATGTCATTAAGGCACCAATGACATGAAAATTTACGTGGAGGTGTGATTGATCCATGTCGTTCCTTTTGTATGCTATAGCACTTGATCATTGATGCGGCGTCGAAGCGCGTTCGGGTCAAAGGAACTTCCTTTTAAGTCGAGCAAGTTTTCAACACCATAGGCGATGAACCTAATCGTTGTAGTGTAGTATTGGGTAAGCCTCGGGTATTGATATCGTTCTCTAAGGAATAGGAATGCTAGAAAGAAGTGTATTACGTAAGGTGGGGTTGAGGATGATTCTTTTTATCTTTTATCGTTTTTAGAAAGCTAAGGGTAAAATCTGGGGCAATTGGTTTGGGGTGGTACTTCATCGATTACTTCTACTATTCTAATTATCTATTACTACGGTAGCTATGTCTTTTGATTGTGTGCTCGTATGATGATTAAAATGTGTTTACCTAGATACTATTACTCCCTAGTTATCTTTTATTGTTGGTTGAATTGTCACGTCCTTATTCTTAACGCGTTGTGTTTTCTAAGGTCGTAAGGTGTGCCTATGCCCTAACTCTTTGAGAATACCTTTAGGTTATTGCCTACGAAATCCGCTAGATTAATCATAAACTAACTTTAAGGTTATCTTTGGATGTTTAGACTAAGAAATCCGCTAAGTGATTCATAAACTAATGTTCACAAAGACTACTTAAGCATTTAAACACAACGATAACCTAGTTGCACTCCTAAGCCAATTACAATTAAGATAAGAGACAACCAATCAATAATTAACAACTAGGTTTCATAGATCTAAGTAAACACACAAGAAATTTAGCTAGACATGTTAAACAAGCAAGCATACACACATTCAATGGAAAACATAATGATACTAATGGATTAAAACACTTATCTTGATGTGTAAAATAGGGTTTGGAACCCTAAGATACTGTCCAAGTCGGACTACAAACGTTTAAGGTTTTTACTCCAAAATTCTACCTCTTAAAATGCAGAAAAATTGAATTCCATATATAGATTTACACTTGCGATGGCGTCGCCTTATAGGTGGGACACCGTCGATCGCCGTCATTAGGGTTTTCGTCTTTGCCAAGTTATCAATGGACGGCGTCACGTTGGAGTTGTGACGCCGTCGGGCTTCAAGTGGGGCGTCGTCTTGGTTACGGATATGGGCGTGCGAGATGAAAAGCCCGAGTGGCGCCTTCTTCTTCAAAGCTCGCGCCGTCGGTGTTATGAGCAAAAATTCCAGCGAGCCGTCGGTGCATGTAATTATCAAATCCGTATAGAGTGACGACATCACCCTTTGTTTGGGGCGCCATCGGGTTCGGTTTGAGCGGCTTGAGTGGCTTGATCTTGACTTTTCCATTTTCTTCATGTATTCACTTCTTTTCGTCCAAATAAGCATCATTCCAAGATTTGCTTCAAGAGACCTAAAAGTGAAAATGAATGAAATTAGCGATAACGGATATAAAAGTGGTCGATTAAGGGTTTAAATGACCCTTAAAAGTGTACGTTTTAAATCCTTATCAAATATCCCTACACTTGGTATTTGCTTGTCCTCAAGCAAATGTGTTTTAACCAATCAATTTATAAGTTAGGGGCATGAACATAATTTACAACAAGTAAAAGCATCGCAATAGTCATAACAAGCACAAAAATTATATACTAGTACCTCACAAGGGTGTTTGGATTCTCTCATCTCTGGTGTATATGAAATATAGTAAATAGAAATGGAAGATAAACACTCATTACGGCATAGTGCATAGATTACCATAGGCTTAAGACTAGATCAAACCTCCACCGCTTTGGCGTAAGCACCTAGGAACAACTATCTAAGAGGTCTTTTCAAGGGTTGTAACATTAGGCTTACGGTAAACAAAGGGTTTGGTTGGATAGGCGATTTAGTGGTGGCAAGTCAAAAATCTTATGTTACAAGCATGAAAAGCGTGGTGTTGCTAAGCCAAGACTCGACACTCTAAACTCTAGATAACTTGAAACAAACATACATAAATTGAAAACATAAACATAAAGATAGATGTAGGATGGTAGCCCGTATGTTTTTTTCATTTTTTTGGAACACTTTTTTTTGGAACACTTTTTTTTTTTTTTTTTTTTTTTTTTTTTTTTTGCATACATTTTACTCTACCATCCTCTACGATAACATCAAAATATAAAGGGATTTATAGGAGCATCCCTACACTTGAGTTTTATTACTCTAATACTAATTTGACCCGATTTAAAAGATCAAAACACTTGGAGTATTTAATTACGTAGACAAATGGAATTTGAATTTAACGTTCCTTCCCGTTACTCCATAAAATATTACTTTTGCCCATGAGTCCCAATCATCCCAAAACTGTGTACAAAAGATACGACTCGACTTAGCAACCATGCAAGTAACTAGATAATTGAACTAAGGGTTTAGTAATGATAACAATAATGCACTAAAGATGAGTGCATACAAGGTAGGCTAAGGCGATTTGGGTGTACATTTAGGGTGGATTGTAAACAATGCTCTTCATTGATATTCCAAAAACCGAAACATCACGAGACCGTGAAAAGGATAGGCTCGAGGGTTAACTAGGGGTATCGTGTACTAAAGATGAGTACATCGCAAGGGTGTGGGGTAATTACTCGGCCGATGTGGAAGAAGTAATTATAATACAAGTTTCAAACAAGGGTTATCCTAATGCCTCTTATCATTTAGTTATTCCTAACTACACAAGTGTAGTCTCACTAGCGATCTCGGAATGCATCACAAAACAAGTTCTAGAATCTATTATAGTATAAGTACACTCTCTAAGAATTAAGGTGAATGCTTTATTCCTAAATATCTATGGTGAACCTCGCATTTTACGGTGAAATTTGAGTGGTAAGCGGTTTTGTGCTAGTCATATAACTCCTATCCATGAGGCGCTTTATTAAGACTAAAGTTTTGCTCGTACGTGTCATAAAAATTAAATTTGGTGCTAAAATTGCCCTAACGAATATTTCTCATAGTTTATTACACAAATGACCAAGGACAAGACAAATAATCAAGGATAAGCATAGTTTCTAAGTTCCCGTTTTATTCTCCCTCCCTACACTTAAACTGAACATTGTCCCTAATGTTCCCCGAAAGTATTAAAGTTATGATAAAGGAAAGTAAGTAAAAGAGAAAAAAACTAGTACTCCCCTGATTAGCTCGGTAGGATCCGTGTGAAGTAGTGGTTAAATTGTTTCCCAAGAAGAATGTATACGTAATAAGCTCCATCCAATGTTGAGTTTCTTCTTCTTGCCAAATATAACCTGCACACTTTAAGAAAATAGACGAAACCTTCGCGTAAAATCGGTGGTAAAACTATATATGACACAACTACACTAAGATATAATGCTTGTGGAATGGATGTTTGTAGATTTTCTAGAAAATTAAGACACGAGAATTTCTAAAATTTATAAGTATACGAAAACGAAAAATTGTATAAGTTGTTTATGCTTGACTTGGCGTCGTCAAGTTCTAATCTGACGCCGTCAGTTGTCATAACGAAGCGGTTTCTTTGCATTTTTGGAAAAATTACATCTTTAGAATCTGGAAAAATTCCTGCAAAACATCCATTATGACTCGATACAAGCATTTGACTCTAACAAACATACATATACATCAAATTCACTAGTTGTAATTCTTGTTGATCCCAGTTGAGCAAACGATCCTTATAGAAACTGACTTAATAATAACTTGTTAAATATTATGCGGAATATAATACTTAACCTTAAGAAGAAGAACAATAGTAATCACTAAACACCTCAATTATATTAATAACGAATACTACAACGATATTAGGGTTTTACAACCTTGAAGTGTATCGACCTTAGATATATCAAAACACACATATATCTAATCTAACCTATGACCTCCTTTTATAGGCTAAGGAGTCCTTTACAATATACAATATGTATTCTACAAGATAAATATCCTTACCATACTTATCTAATACATAACATTAAACCGACTAAACAGACTAGCGGTTGTAGCTGTTTACAATATACTAACGGTGGTTTCACAATTCTACTAGCCGTGGTTTAACTCTGCGGTGGTTATCATTGAACTATCCGTGGTTTTCATTGAGCGGGCATGGTTTCCACACTTGGTGTAAATCTTCTCGGTGGAACCTAAAACCTAACAATCCTCCCTAAACTTGATATTTCCCAAAATATCAAGTTTCTTTTCTTCAAACCATCTTACTTGGAGGATGTATTCAAACACTTAGCAGGACTCAAAATCTTCTCAAATTTCCTTAGCAACCTGTAAGCTTGATAATCAAAGGGCTTTGCGACTTCAATCCACGGGATGTAACATCATTTGATAACCTCGGATAAGTATTCAAACTTGGATAATCGGTTCAACACACATATGAATTACTTCTCGAAGCAGATAACACATGAACTCCATAAGGCGATACAAATGCCAACTTGAAACACTGCCATTGTAGAGTCCTTTCCGTTCGAGTTCATCATGAGTAGGTTCAAAATCATCTTCAAATTATAATAAACGATCCTCTCATGATAGCCAGCTGGTGCCACACCTCCAAATCTATCTTTATATAACATCTAGATAGCCATCAGATCATCTCTTTCCAAATAGTAAAGCATTTGTGAAAATTTGATACAACCAAAACTCTCACCATTGGCTCTTTCAAACTCCCAGTATCCTCCATTCATGTTAAGCTCAAATATATAAGAAATTATCTGATGATGACTTGTAAGATATATGGTACCACTTACCTATGGTTCTGTTTCTTTTGACAATTTAGTAAGAACCATCAACCTTTTCTTACTTTCTTCAATCTCTTCTTGATCGTGACCCGGATGCAAAATCCACGCTTTAGACATAACAACCTTCTTCTTGTCTTCCTTTAGGTTTAGCCTTAATTTCCAAAGGCCTTTTTATATGCGCATTCTTCTCAATCCTTTGAAACAGTGGATCAATAATAGGATGTGTAGCCTTTGTTCTTTGTGGATCAAGCTTGACTTCCAACATTTTTCTTGCAACATTATTTAATAAAGGATAATCCTTATCAACAAACATGAAGAACTTTTCTTTTGTAGTTAGTACAACATGAACTACGCAATATGAATACAGTGACCACTCAACCACCTCACAGTCATCCCAAAATTCATCATTAGGATCGGTGACACATGTTCTTTATAAAGTCCATACAAACTTAGCTAACTCTCCGGTTGGACCGGACTTTCCATACCTGAATTCTATTACCTTCCACAGTTGTTCCAGATCACTTTTAGTCATACAGTCCAATAATAATCCAAAATTGATATATGTACCTTTCCACCCATCAGCTCTAGTAATCTCAATTACTTCTTTACCATTCTCTATGATGATCTGCCAATCTTCAATAGGATGAACTGCTCTTACTGGAGTAGGATTAATAGGTGCAGATTTAGTACACTCCAGAAGATACTTTTCAGTTCTTTCATTCTTCTCCATCTCTTCATCCACCTTTTGTATTTTTGAACTAGATTCCTTCTTAGCTTCAGCTTTTCTCTTTAACCATTCAGCTTCTTTTTCAGAGTTCATTGGAAGGAAATCTTCATTTATTCTCATACATTGCTGATAAATCTCTTCAACCCTTTCAAATGTACACTTTCTTAAATCTTCACCCCTATACAAGTCCATGTTTCGATAATCTTCATCATTGAATTTCTCATTTGACTCTTTGTAGGTTGTTTCTTCTTTTACCTCTTTTTTCTCTTGACTTAACTTCCTTGCCCTTGCGTACCAACACCTTAGCTCTCTCATCAATAGATAAAAGGTGCCCATTCTTGAGTAGAATACTTTGTTTTAATCACTTTAGAGGCTTCAAGAACAAGCGATGATCATTCCATTCGCTATCAATTTCGAGTAGCTTCTTCATCTTCTTTCTTTTCCTTTCTTGACTAGCAATCTTTCACCAAGCTCCCTATCATAATCAAAATTTGTTCTTGTCTATTTTAAACTTCAATTCGGGCTCGGCAATATCTTTCCCTTTTCCAATGTCTGGTAGAACCATCTTAGTCTTTCAAGGCTCACAAATTGTCAAACTTTTACTTAAGGGTTTAGGTCCAGTGGGTTTAAGAAATAATGGAACAGATGTAGTTAAAGGTGTATGTGTAGGGTTTGATGAAGGTTGACTTAGATTAATCAAGATGCTAGCAACTTCCTTCTCAACATCTTTATGTAAGGGAGGTGATATGACAGTTGTTGTGACTATGGTTGATGTGGTTATAACAGCAGTGGGTGTAATTAAAGTAGCAGTGGATGTGTTTACCTCATCTGAAGTTGCAGCAGGGGTTACATTTAGATTAGTCGTGGTTACAGAAACACTAGCGGTGGATGTGTCCCCATCACCTATTTCTCTTTGTCTCCTACTACGGTCTTCAAGGTTTCAAATCGCTTCATCCCCATCCTTATCGGACACCACATAGTGTTCTCCTTGATTTCCATAATCCAATCCTCATCCATATTCACGACCTCCCTTGATTCATGCTTTCCATCCTCCCTGTTTGGATACATCCTCCAAATTCACATCCTTTGAAGAGTGCACATTCTTTCTCTGCTTTCTAACCTTCCTTACAACAGCAATCCCTGGTCTCTTAACCTTCTCCAAAACAAACACCCTGTGCTTCAAATGTCTGATATGCCTGCCCTGAAACACATCAAGTTCTTGAAGACTAGAGATTGTTCCCTCCATTTTGGTACATTTATCCGTCAATGCCTTTACATGTTCAAGAATATCCTCCCCACTTCGACATGTGTTAAGCTGGTCCGGAGGTGGTGTAACACCCAACCCGACCAGGGGTAAAGATATCACAAATCTGGTTTCATATCGAACTTTAAGTACTATACAAAAGCGAAAGTCTTTACAAAATTTTCAAAAGAAAACATAAATATCTTAATAACCAAAATAATTCTAAGATCTCTATGGTCAAATCTTGCTCGTCTCTACTCTCAACCCGGATCGGCTATCCCAAGAGCTCATCTTGAATGCTTAAAATACCCGCCGCAGGAAAAGAAAAGTCGGTGAGCTTACAAAGCCCGGTGAGCAGATATAACGAAACAAAAACTAAACAAAAACATAAATACGAATTGAACAAAAACGAATAACAAAATCGTAGCGGAACGAGAATAATGAATCATTGAGGATTTTGCGAAACACAATTGCAATCCGGAACAACAATTAGCAATCAAGGACAAACACATAGCATATTGATGACTCCAACGCAAACACATAAAAATAACCGGACACTTAGCATATCAAGAAGAAATAGATTACATATAAACCAAACGAAAAGTCTAAGGCTAATGAAACACTTTCTAGAAAATAAACATGGCATTCAACAATTAATTAACCTTCACTTAACACACTTAATTCAATATTACGTGACGAAATAGCGGTCAAATCATGGCGGTCTCAAAAGCAAATAGAAAACATAGTAGACAAACTATAATTAAATAGACCAAACAAAACATAGCATAACCATTAGCAATTATCAAAGCAGATATCATAAGCTAAACCGGTTCTCGGATCAAATCCTAACATCGCAGAGTTTAAGCATGGCGGTCACATAGGCGGATAAAACACTAACGTATAAGCAAAGTTCACAAAATTAATCGAACAAATTATGTAATACGAATTTCTAAAATTCACAAAAGACCAAAATACCCTTATGATCAAAAGTATGAATAATTAAATTGTTAGGATACCAAATAAGCTATGTAAATTCAGAAAAATTTTAAGAAATATCACATATGATCTAACTATATTTTGAAGACTTTGTAAAGTTAATTTTATAGATTATAATTTTATAAAATCATTATTGGTGTTTTTATAATAACCGAATATATTTAACTTGTTTTATAAAAGACTTTAATTAATTAAAAGCCCAATACAAATTTATAAAATTAAGAACCCATTTATTTTTAGTCCATCACAATATTAAGCCCACAAGAAAATTGGAAAACCATATAAATACATAAGGTACGGTTCACTATATCCCTAATAGTCGAATAAACCTAAACCGACTCCAAAAACTCTACAAGGTTCGACTTCCAGTTTCCAAGGCCTGAAGCTATTTTTCTTGGACGAGTTTGAAGGTGAAGAAGGTGGAAAAATCGTGTTCGAGGTCCTAAGTCTTTTTTTGATTGTGGTTAGTTTTTGGTCGATTAGGGTTTCATGAGAAGGAGTTTTGTGTTCTTTTGTTCTAACGACCAAAGCTCATCAAGGGTATGTTCCTAATATTATTTTCAGTCCTACAAGTCATATAGAACACGTAAAAATTAGCCATGCATGTTTAATAAGTCGTATGGAATTATTTGGAACTAAAACCCTAAAAGCGTATATAAATAACGAATGAGCGTTTAATAAATTTTGAGACCATGAATTGATTTTTCCAGAAGCTCTTACATGTTATACAACCTGAATAAAATACATGATTGTGAATTCGAAGCTTTTGTAAATCGTCTTGGGTTTTTCTTGTTCGATAATGCATAAAAAGAAAAGTATTATAAAGGGACGATTAGGGTTTGCATGAACTAGGGTTTGTTTGTCATCATTAAGGGAAATTAATGAAGTAATAATGATGAGCTAATGATGGGTTAAACCTTGGTTTAGGGTTTGTACTTGAATTATGTATATTCGGTCCTAAAATAAAAGTTTGGGTTGGTTTTGTAAATTATGAAACTTAAGGGTTATTTTTGTAAAATAGTAAAATACATGTATTAAACGTATAAAATAAGTATGGGGGTTAAACGTGTAATTTTGGATACTTAGAGGGCCATTTGAATTGTTATTAAATTAAAAAGGGTACGTTTTGTAAATTCTAAAACCTTTGGGCTAAAATAGTAAAATCTGATAAAGTAAGGTTAGATTGTGAAATTTAAGATATCAAGGGTGTAATTTGTAATCTTAGGTTTGGCTAGTTTATAATTAATACTCTAACATGTTGGAATTCCTTCTGTCACTAAAATGAGAATATACTGACAACTCTAAAAGTATTAATGCGATAAATCCGTTATAACAGTAATGATGCTAATAAGTATTAAATAAATCATAGTCCGTGTAGATTCGTTGAAGGAGACGCGACGTTACATCTTCATATTCCTACATTCGTTTGCTTTTCTCTCATTTGCTTTAAGGTACGGATATTCTGTCTTACTTTAAGACACTTATGTTATCGTACAGATATTCTGACCTTTTCAGTAAAGGTTCCTTATGATGTTCTTTCGTTAGTCTTTCCATTTTACTTATTAGGGTTTTCAATGCCATTGCTATGAACCCTTTCCTGATTGTTGACCTGTTGCTTATCTAAGTTATGTTTTATTGAACCATGTGATACCTGATTTGAATTGCATGTTAGGAAGAATTTGATATGCACATTTGTTGAACTTTGCTAGGTTTGAGCATGAATATTTGATTATGAACTTCTAGATATGAATGCAAGATTTGTAATTGTGATATAAACTTCTACTCCTGGATATGTGTATATGAACCTTATGTGAACTATTTGATATGATATCTGTGACCTTGTGTTGATTTTGATCTATATCGTTTATGACAAATTATTTGACCTAAGTTAGTTTGACACCCGAGCCAAATAATACCTAGTCATGGGGGTTCCATGTCCGTGTCAGTGATGCACCTCTGACATGACTCTAGGGCAGTAGAGTGAAGTTTTGCCACGTCCCTTATCTATTATTTGTGATGAGCTCTAATTTGTATTATATTATCAATATATGTTTGTGGGGCGTATGGATGCATCCTAGATCTGATCTGTTGTCCGATATGATTTGTTTAGATGAATGATGTCGTGTGCAATACGCATCTTCATAAAACTCTGGGAGCTAGCTACTCCGGATTATTTGAGATTGTTTCTATATAGTTATGATGTTTTTGATATGATATGTTTTGGGCTCGTGGTAGTTAACTAAATGACTATTTGATATTAATATGTTAAGTATTTTGATTATGATTCAGTATGTTCAAATGCTTATGATTATGTGCTGGGTTTATTATATGTTCTTATATATGTGTATGTTTTTGTATGTTTATGTGATTATCGTTTACAATGCTAGGTTATGATTAAAATGTTTATATATGATTCATATGCTGTCATCTGATGTCATGCTAGTTTATCGTTATGTGAATTCGTTGAACTGTGAGATGAATGTGTTAGTATTCTATAAGTTTAGTATGTATAATTTGTTCGATTAATTTGTGAACTTTGCTTATATGTTAGTGGTTTATTTGCTTATGTGAATCGCCATGTTTTAATGTTGCTGATGTTAGGATTTGATCTTAGAACTGGTTTAGTTTATGATAGTTGTTTTGATAATTGCTAATGGTTATGCTATGTTTTGTTTGGTCTATTTAATTAGAATTGCCTACTATGTTCCTATTTGTTTGTGAGACTGCTATGTTTTTGGACTGCTATTTGCGCTGCTGCTATGTTGATTTAAGTGTGTTAAGTGAAGGCTATTTAAATTGTTGAATGCCATGTTTATTTTCTAGAAAGTGTTTTCGTTAGTCTTAGACTTTTCGTTTAGCTTATATGTAATCTATTTATTCTTGATATGCTTATTGTTTGGTTGTTCAGATGTGTTTGTGTATGTGTTTGTGTTTATGTTATTAGTGTGTTATGTGATGTTTAAACTGTTATGTGATTGTTTGGATTTACGTATGTTTGAGTTCCGAGAATCCTAAAAGATTTTCTTTATCATGTTATTTTTTGGTTTTGTCATTTGTATATTCGTTTTGTTTAGCTTTTATTTCTTTATATCATTCTCACCGAGCTTTGTAAGCTCACCGCATTTTCTTTTCTGCGGCGGTATTTTGAGCATTCAAGATGAGCTTATGGGATAGGCGATCCGGGTAGAGAGTAGAGGCGAGAGCAAGACTTGACCTTTAGAGATCTTAGATTTATTTTGAAGTTTAGTTATTTATGTTTTCTTTTGAGTATTTTGTAAGGCTTTCGCTATTGTATATTATTTAGAGTTCGATATGAAACCGACAGATATCTTTACCCTTGTCGGTTGGGTGTTACAAATTATACATACTAAACTTATAGGATACTCACTTTCACACTAGCACATTCATCATACGGATCAACGACTTTACATAACAAAAACTAACATGACATCGGATATGACATGCAAATCCGTTTAACATATTAATCATAACCTAGCATTGTAAACGGTAATCACATAAACATACAAAGGCATACACATATATAAGAACATATAATAAACCCAAGACATAATCATAAGCATTTGAACATACCGAATCATAATCAAAATACTTAACATAGAAATAACAAATAAAGATTTAGTTAACTACCACGAGCCCAAAACATATCATATCAAAACATCATAACTATATAGAAACAATCTCAAATAATCCGGAGTAGCTAGCTCCCGAGTTTTATGAAGATGCGTATTGCACCGACATCATTCATCTAAACAAATCATATCGGACAATGATCGGATCTAGGATGCATCCATACGCCCACAAACATACATTGATAATATAACATAAATTGAGCTCAGAACAAATATCGAGATAAGGGGACGTGGCGAACTTCACTCTCTTGCCTAGAGTCATGTCAATGGTGCATCAACGACACGGACATGGAACCCCATGACTAGGTATTATTTGGCTCGGTGTCAAACTAACTTAGGTCAAATTAGAATGTCAAAACCGACATAAATCATATTTTATCAAATGTTTAATCATGTTTTCAAAATCAAAGTCTTCATATCATATAGTTCAAAATAAATGTTTTATGATTCAAAATCAAAGTTCGGATAAGCAACGACTCAAAAGACACATTAATGTTCATAGCAAATAACATATCGGATAACTCATATCATAAGGTTCATATTCAAATATAACAAGGTTCAACAAATATACACATCAAAGTCTTCCTAACATAAAGTTCAAATCGAGATATCGCATGGTTCAATAAAACATAAGTTCGGATAAGCAACATGTCAAACAATCGGGAAAGGATTCATAGCAATGGCATCGAAACCTAATAAGTAGAATAGGAAAGCTAACGAAAAGAACATCATAAGGTACCTTTACTAAAAAGGTCAGAATATCTGTACCTTAACGCAAATGAGAGAAAAGCAAACGAATGAGTGAATCACGAAGATATAACGTCGCGTCTCCTTCAACGAATCTACACGAATTATGATTTGTTTAATACTTATTAGCATCATTAAAGCTATGACGGATTAATCGCATTAACATTCTTAGAGTTATAAGTATATTCTCATTTTATAAGCTTCTTATGCATTTGTACTGTGTTACCTATTGATATCATGTTTTATCTTTCGGTTTCTTAAACTCATATCCGGACCGGACTTTAGCGATTTTATAAAATACTTACTTAGCTCAAATGAAATCAAGCAAAATCTCAGGGGTTCCCATATGAGTTAAAAGAGTCTCCAGAAATTGGTGGGTTCTATCTCTATGCCAAATGGCCTATGGAAAATCACAAGTCCGCACTGCCCGAAAGTAATCGAAAATACACCTTAAAAGTTTACACTTATTGGACCTGTTTAGACACCTTGGAAAAATTCCCAAAACTCCCAGAAATTCATTTATGTCATAAATATCACTCCTGTAAAAGGATAGCTTCCAATTCTTTATGGTTTGAAAATGAAAATCAAACAATACAACTAAATTTCAGACCCGTTTTCTCAGCTTTGACACTTGATTTTGTAAAATTCAAAAATACGACTTAGACAACTCCCAATCCGACCAAACCACTTGGAAAACTTAACTAAGACATAAAATAAACTTTTCCCACAAAAACCCAGATTATTGTACTTATAAAATTCGATCTATGACACGCACAAGTTCGACATATGATGCTGTCCAGTTTTAGGGTTTATTAAAACCATTATAATCACATGTTTAGACCATTAATTACACTTAGGGTTCCATTCCAATTAGGGTTGCTAATTTATTAGGCATGATAAAATTTATATATGTGGTTCGGTTCTCTTGTGCTCGACATACCTATGATCCGATTCAAACAATACGTATTACATACATGTTCTCTTAATATTACAAGGTTCAATTCATATGGTTTGTTTGTTTTGGTTTCAGATGGACTCGACACAAAAGAAAAACACAAGTCGACAAAACAAACTAGCTACAATATATTAACTTAAGGTGCATCAAAGGAAGACGAATAAAACATGTTATACCTTAGCTTGTTGGAACAAAATCTCGACTCCAATGGTTTAGGGTTTCGGCCGAATGGGAAGAAAAAGAAAGAAGAGGCAAAACTAGGGTTCCAAATTATGTTTATGAGTTTGTATATATAGGTGGTGAAAATTTCGGTTCTAGGGCTTTGAGAAGGTGTGTGGGCTTCGGCCTCTTGGTCCAAACGAACGAACAAACACTCGGCCCAAGTTGTTTCCCAAATAACGAAAGACAAGGCCCAATATTTTAGTGAGACGTTTAAATCTTCGTCGTACAAAATCAATCACGTACACATATTCGTTAAGTTTTAATTATTCGTAAATTAGTTTTAATTTCGTTAAATGATTATAAACGTATTGTACGTATTTTATAATTTTTGATTTGGAGGGTATTTTAGTCTTTATCTATGTTTCGTATTTTTAGGGTTTTACAACTCTCCCTTTCTAAAAAGAAAATTTCGTCCTCGAAATTGGACAAGACGGAACAGTATGGCAACAAATGTAGATTTCGGAACTTCAAGGGATAAATGACGAACGCTAATCATATACTTATTAAAGTATTGGCAGGAAACGGACGAGATGCGAAAATCAAACGACACTCTAACTTATTCGGTATCTAATGATAAAAATAACGCATGCATAGACAGAGCGAATCCTAAAGGTCTTACTAATCGCGGATAATCAAGCTAAAAGGATCTAAGGTTCCTCAAACACTTCACGAAATATCCAATGATCACAATAAGGGTACACGGAGACGCATACATATAGAGCAAACATAGCAATCCATAGTTTACACAAATCATAACAATTAGGTGCGAAATTCCAAGCAAACATGAGGGTGACAAATAATAGATACAAGTCAAAGTCCAATCACGTATTAACCACGGGCATTTCCCAGACGTCATATAATTTCAATAAGTTCAAATCATATGATCTCGGTATTATCACGTTGATCAGGCGTCATAATACTTGCATCACATAACAAGTTCTTATTGTCATCATATTCTATCTCGGGTCATGGCAAACCACATAACCAATATCATAACAAAACATATCACATACGAGATAACATCGACTAGCAAGTAACATACTATAACATACGGATCGCTTACATACGATATACGACATCAAACAACTTACCATACCACAACAAAAAGAAGGCAACTCATCACATGCACAAAACGGTTCCTCATGACTCATTACTGTCGGTCCAAAAGAAAACTGGGATATTAACAAAATGCCAGACGATAAACTTCACGATTCAAACTGAGTTCTGAACGAATCAAAGAAAAGTAATGCCGATCAAAATCACGTAGCAAGATATCAAACCGCCTCAAAACGCGTGACAAACGAATCAAAGTAACACACGTCGCGCCCAAATCATATGAAGTAGATGAACCTTCTCACCACCGGTTGAATCTTATCTCCGTCTTTTGTGCCTTTGGTTGGTCCGTCGACTTCCTCCAAAGAATCACGATGTCTCCAACAAAGACGGCAATCGGGTGTGGCTTCGCTTTTAACCTCTCCGGACAGAACTGCAAGCGAACGCAGTCGGCACCATCTTCTTCGGCTCCACGGGTAGTCTCCATCTAACGATCGACAAACGGACGACGAAAACAAAATAACAAAATTTGATCACGAAAAGAGGAGGGCCAACTCGGTGAAGGCAAAAGAATATCAAGTCGAATCGAGCGATAGTCAAAAGGAATCGAAGATATTTGAACAGACGGAAACCTAAGATCTACCCAATCCTCACGTGTCATAGCCTAAGCTCTAAGGGTCCTAAAACCTAGAGCTCGATACCATAATTGTAACACCCCAACCCGACCGTGGTAAAGATATCACAAATCGGTTTCATATCGAACTTTAAGTACTATACAAAAGCGAAAGTCTTTACAAAATTTTCAAAAGAAAACATAAATATCTTAATAACAAAAATAATTCTAAGATCTCTATGGTCAAATCTTGCTCTCGCCTCTACTCTCAACCTAGATCACTATCCCAAGAGCTCATCTTGAATGCTTAAAATACATGCCGCAGAAAAGAAAAGTCTGGTGAGCTTACAAAGCCCAAAGGAATGGATATAACGAAACAAAACTAAACAAAAACATAAATACGAATTGAACAAAGAAACGAATAACAAAATCGTGGCGGAACGAGAATAATGAATCATTGAGGATTTTGCGAAACACAATTGCACGTAAATCCGGAACAACAATTAGCAATCAAGGACAAACACATAGCATATTGATGACTCCAACGCAAACACATAAAAATAACCGGACACTTAGCATATCAAGAAGAAATAGATTACATATAAACCAAACGAAAAGTCTAAGGCTAATGAAACACTTTCTAGAAAATAAACATGGCATTCAACAATTAATTAACCTTCACTTAACACACTTAATTCAATATTGCGGCGTGAAATAGCAGTCAAATCATGGCGGTCTCAAAAGCAAATAGAAAACATAGTAGACAAACTATAATTAAATAGACCAAACAAAACATAGCATAACCATTAGCAATTATCAAAACAGATATCATAAGCTAAACCAGTTCTCGATCAAATCCTAACATCGCAGAGTTTAAGCATGACAGTCACATAGGCGGATAAAACACTAACGTATAAGCAAAGTTCACAAAATTAACTGAACAAATTATACATACTAAACTTATAGGATACTCACTTTCACACTAGCACATTCATCATACAGATCAACGACTTTACATAACAAAAACTAACATGACATCAGATAACAGCATGCAAATCCCGTTTAACATATTAATCATAACCTAGCATTGTAAACGGTAATCACATAAACATACAAAGGCATACACATATATAAGAACATATAATAAACCCAAAGACATAATCATAAGCATTTGAACATACCGAATCATAATCAAAATACTTAACATAGAAATAACAAATAAAGATTTAGTTAACTACCACGAGCCCAAAACATATCATATCAAAAACATCATAACTATATAGAAACAATCTCAAATAATCCGGAGTAGCTAGCTCCCAGAGTTTTATGAAGATGCGTATTGCACACGACATCATTCATCTAAACAAATCATATCGGACAACAGATCAGATCTAGGATGCATCCATACGCCCCACAAACATACATTGATAATATAACATAAATTGAGCTCGTAACAAATATAAGATAAGGGACGTGGCAGAACTTCACTCTCTCGCCCTGTAGTCATGTCAATGGTGCATCAACGACACGGACATGGAACCCCATGACTAGGTATTATTTGGCTCGGTGTCAAACTAACTTAGGTCAAATTAGAATGTCAAACCGACATAGATCATATTTTATCAAATGTTTAATCATGTTTTCAAAATCAAAGTCTTCATATCATATAGTTCAAAATCAATGTTTTATGATTCAAAATCAAAGTTCGAGATAAGCAACATTTCAAAAGACACATTAATGTTCATAGCAAATAACATATCGATAACTCATATCATAAGGTTCATATTCAAATATAACAAGGTTCAACAAATATACACATCAAAGTCTTCCTAACATAAAGTTCAAATCGGATATCGCATGGTTCAATAAAACATAAGTTCGGATAAGCAACAGTCAAACAATCGGGAAAGGATTCATAGCAATGGCATCGGAAACCCTAATAAGTAGAATAGGAAAGCTAACGAAAAGAACATCATAAGGAACCTTTACTAAAAGGTCGAATATCTCGTACCTTAACGCAAATGAGAGAAAAGCAAACGAATGAGTGAATCACGAAGATATAACGTCGCGTCTCCTTCAACGAATCTACGAATTATGATTTGTTTAATACTTATTAGCATCATTAAATCTATGACGGATTAATCGCATTAACATTCTTAGAGTTATAAGTATATTCTCATTTTATAAGCTTCTTATGCATTTGTACTCATGTTACCTATTGATATCATGTTTTATCTTTCAGTTTCTTAAACTCATATCCGGACCAGACTTTAGCGATTTTTATAAAATACTTACTTAGCTCAAATGAAATCAAGAAAAATCTCAGGGGTTCCCATATGAGTTAAAAGAGTCTCCAAAAATTGGTGGGTTCTATCTCTATGCCAAATGGCCTATTGAAAATCACAAGTCCAGACTGTCCGTAAAGTAATCGAAAATACACCTTAAAAGTTTACACTTATTGGACCTGTTTAGACACCTTGGAAAAATTCCCAAACTCCTGAAATTCATTTATGTCATAAATATCACTCTTGTAAAAGGAGAGCTCCCAATTCTTTATGGTTTGAAAATGAAAAATCAAACAATACAACTAAATTTCGCACCTGTTTTCTCGCCTTTGACACTTGATTTTGTAAAATTCAAAAATACGACTTAGACAACTCCCAATCCGACCAAACCACTTGGAAAACTTAACTAAGACATAAAATAAACTTTTCCCACAAAACCCAGATTATTGTACTTATAAAATTCGATCTATGACACGCACAAGTTCGACATATGATCTTGTCCAGTTTAGGGTTTATTAAAACCATTATAATCACATGTTTAGACCATTAATTACACTTAGGGTTCCATTCCAATTAGGGTTGCTAATTTATTAGGCATGATAACATTTATATATGTGGTTCGGTTCTCTTGTGCTCGACATACCTATGATCCGATTCAAATAATACGTATTACATACATGTTCTCTTAATATTACAAGGTTCAATTCATATGGTTTGTTTGTTTTGGTTTCGTACGGCTCGACACAAAAGAAAAACACAAGTAGACAAAACAAACTAGCTACAATATATTAACTTAAGGTGCATCAAAGAAAGATGAATAAAACATGTTATACCTTAGCTTGTTGGAACAAAATCTCGACTCCAATGGTTTAGGGTTTCGGCCGAATGGGAAGAAAAAGAAAGAAGAGGCAAAACTAGGGTTCCAAATTATGTTTATGAGTTTGTATATATAGGTGGTGAAAATTTCGGTTCTAGGGCTTTGAGAAGGTGTGTGGGCTTGACCTCTTGGTCCAAACGAACGAACAAACACTCGGCCCAAGTTGTTTCCCAAATAACGAAAGACAAGGCCCAATATTTTAGTGAGACGTTTAAATCTTCGTCGTACAAAATCAATCACGCATACATATTCGTTAAGTTTTAATTATTCGTAAATTAGTTTTAATTTCCTTAAATGATTATAAACGTGTTATGCGTATTTTATAATTTTTGATTTCGAGGGTATTTAGTCTTTATCTATGTTTCGTATTTTTAGGGTTTTACTGTGGTTCATTGGAAAAGTCATCATGTACCGAGTAGTATCCGTCAATTCAATATCATGTTCCAAACTATCCTCATCACTTGATGTGTAACCGCTCCCAGAGGTGAATCTTGGGTAAAGAAAACATAGCATCGCACCTAGTCCGATCATCTATGCACCCTAGAGTAGCCATTTGGCTGTGGATTCCTCCACTTGTGGTAAGTTCCAAGGAACTCTCCACATTAGGAGTTGCCAAAGGTTGGGTCTTATTGATGATTCCAACGTCCCGACCAACATCTAAGCATGAGTCGAGTGGAAGCCCTTCCACCATGTCACCTCCACTCCTTGTGACAACCTCATCGCCTACACCACTAACACCACCGAGGTAGCTTGATGCCCTTCCTCTTTCTCCTAGTACATAAGATCCTAGTGGGTTCAGAGGTTGAACTTATAGGCTCAAAGTGGGTCGGGATGGGCGATGAGTGGGTTCAATTATGATGGCGGGGTTTCGATTAGTATTGATGTGGGTTTCAGATCGGTGGTTTGTGAAGGTTGTAGGTCGAGACATCATCAAAATCGTGAACATCCGGTAAAGGTATCATATTGGGAAATAGGGTGTGACTCTACCAAAGGAAATTTGGATTCTTATGTCTCATATGTGCAAACACCTTTGGTAGCAAAAATGAACCTCATAATGTCTGGTATGTTCAATAGGCTCTTCAATCTGACTATCTACAATCAACTGAACAAACCTAGGATACAAATAAAACTTTTCCTTTTCCCTTATGTTCTTCAAAAATCCTTCAAACAACATCCTAGACCAATTAAATACTCTCCCCTCAGCAAGACAAATAATTGCAGTTGCAATTTTAGATGGAAATTCATCAATGCATGTTGTCTTATTGCTCACACAAATCAACAAAGTATGAATCAAGAACTTCCATTGTGGTGAAAACATACCTTTATGAAATTTGTTTTTACCTTCCCTTCGTTCATAACCTAATCTCCCTAACCCTTCATATATAGTAGCCTCAGAGAAATTAACCACCCCATTAGCATCCTCAAACTTCAATACATTTCTTATAACATCCTCAGTAACCAGAATCTCATTCTCATCTACAACCGTCCTAAAAACCTCTAATCCATCTCGTTCCTGAATCTCATCATTTTTCCAAAATTGATGAACATATGTTTTGAGAATGATTGGTGCAACTGTTAAAGCATAGTGAATGGGACTATGGTTAAGGAAATCAATCATCTCATGAAAACCTTCAGATTGACAATTCTTGATCGTGCATGCAACTAGGTTATGGGTTTTGGAATACAGAGCCGGCATTGTGATTGGTGAAGAGATACGATATGGGTCGTGAAAAATAGTTGGGAGTGGTGAGGGTTTGTGGTAGGCGCCAATTATGGAAGGGATTCAAGATCAATTAAATGATCCGCGGTGATTTGGGGACTTAAATACTGATATCGCCAAAGTTACAAAACAACCCCTAATGTATCCATCATCAAGAAACACTAGCAATGGATTGAAAACCACTAGAAGTGGATTAAAAGTGCTAGCAATGGATACAAGAATCACTCTTCAACTGTGACAAATACCACAAAGAACCAAATCCAAACCAAAAATAAGGTGATAGCAAGCATAAATATGAAGGATTACAAAAGATTCTATTTTTTAAACTAAACACAAAGAACAAATGACAAAAAGCTCCAAATTATACATAAGTCCTTCATACCGCACATCACAAACACATACCAAACACTTGCAACATGGTTAAGATTAGCAATGGTTAGAAACAACTAGAAGTGGTTTGAAAAATCAGACTGGCAAGTGGTTAGAATATATCTAAACACCCACCAAAAGGTCAACTCCAAGTCATTATCCGTCCACCAAAGTCAAATACTTCATTTACTCCTCAACAACCCTTCCCACATTTAACTCCCGATTTCATATTTACTCTATTAAAGACCATCTTACTCACATAACACAACTATCACTCATATTCCCAAAATTATCTCTCTAAGAATACTTGCAAACACCATCTTCACCAAAGATCATGAGTAACTCAAATCCAATCAACCTTTCAACAGATAGCTCTTCTTCGACAATGGGATGAGTTTGTTAGGACTCATCCGTGTAGGGTTGAGGAAGAGGTTTCATCAAGGAAAAGAACTCACTCGTGTTCTTCTAAAGGTGGTTGGAACAATTATTTTCCACCAAGGAACACATCCCACTCGCTCGTGAAGACAAACCCTTCATTCGGACCTTCGCAATTCAACCAAAGCCTCAAAATGCTATCATCAAAGAATCCAATTCGCACCTAAGTTCCATGCCAAGTTATGTGTCTCCATATGAAGGTACATATGATGAAACTTTCAAGAGTCCATGTTGTTCCTTCCTTGTCGCAATAAGTCCACCAAGAGCTTCAAGCACCACCTCAAGCATTGTTGATGCACCACCTCCACCGTAGGGTATCATCATCATCACCACCCATCGAGGAAAGGTGATTGGGCTTGCTTGCCCCAAAGCGTGGGCGCTATTGGTGGACCAAGGGTTCAGAAGGAGATGCCAGAGTGGGGCATTGCTAAGAAGCCTTAGGTGGTGTGGGGGATGTTGTGAAGCTGGTGTCCTTAGAAGGTTTGGTTAGGAAGTTGTCTGTTGAAGTAGTCTGTTGGTTGTCAGTTCTCCATGGTTGTAACATCTGCATCTCAGGATGCAGTTTTATCAATAATAATAATACCATGTATGTCTTATAAGTCCGTTGCAGCATGCTTGATGTGATTTATTTCTTTTTCTCTGCAAAATAGTTAGTGGGAACACAAAGAAACATGCAGTGGATAGAACAAAACTAACAGTGGAAAGAACAAAACAAGCAATACTAAGATCAACTAATAACAGTACATGACTTTTACAAACTTCTACAAAACAAATTTGAGACTTAGAGATTTATCATTTCAATACTAACTACAAGATACCGAAACCTCCCCACATCAAAAGCTTTAGTGAGAAGATCGGAACATTGAAATCAAGATGGATTTTTACCATTTGAATCAACCTTTTCTCATTACAATCTCTAATAAAATGATGCCTTATCTCAATATGTTTAGTTCTAGAATGCAAAACAGATTTTAATTATGCATATTGTATTCGTTATTATCAATGTAAATCTTAGTATGCATAAAATTGTACCCAAAGTCCAACAATTGATTCTGAATCCAAAGCACTTAACCACAACAACTAGCAGAAGCCACAAACTCAGCTTCAGTTGTAGAATTGGCCACAATAGTTTGCTTTTTACACTGCCATGAGATTAACATGCTTCCCAAAAACTGACATCCTCCAGTAGTAGACTTCCTATCCAAACTAGCTCCAGCATAATCACTGTCTGTATAGGCCACCAAATCAAATGCTAGATCCTTAGAATACCAAAGACCCAATTTAGGATGACCTTTAAGGTATTTAAAATTCTCTTCAAACATTTAAGTGTGTTGTGTTTGGTGTGACTTGGAATCTTGCACACGCATATTGAGAACATAATATCTCGCCTAGATGCGTTGAGATACATCAAAGATCCAATCATGGATCTATACAACTTCAAATCAACTTTGGGACTTCCACCATCCGCTAGCAATGGTTTCGAGTCTCCATTGGTGTACTAGCACTCTTTACATCCACGAAACCCAAACTTCTTCAAAACATCTCTACATACTTGTCTTGACTAATGAAAATACCATCACCCTTTCACGAACTTGTAGCCCCAAAAGAAAGTGATTTCACCCATAGAACTCATCTGAAACTTATCATGCATAAGTTTCTCAAAATCTCTGCACAGCTCCTTATTGGTTGAGCAAAAGATGATGTCATCAACATAAACCTGAACTAGCAATATATCATCCTTGAGCTTCCTTATGAACAAAGTTTTATCAATCAGTCCCCTCTTGAAACCATTGTCCATCAAATAAGTAGAAAGGCACTCATACCATGCCCTGGGAGCTTGATGCAAACCATACATAGCCTTTTTTCACCATGTAGACCTTATCGGATGATCGGATCCTCAAAACCGTGAGGTTGACAAATATAGACCTCCTCATCAATAGTACCATACGAAAAGGCACTTTTAACATCCATTTGATACACAACAAAGTTTCGGAAGAAGCATATGCCAAAACAATCTTATAGCTTCAATTATGGCAACTGGGGCAAACACTTCACCATAATCCAAGCCTTTAGTTTGTGTGTATCCTTGAGCAATCAATCTTGATTTGTTCCTTACCACAATACCTCTTTCATCCCTTTTGTTTCTGAACACCCATATTGTTCCAATAGCCCTTTTTCCATTAGGTAGATCAACCAATGTCCATACCTCTTGGAGCTTAAACTGCAATAGCTCCTCTTGCATTGATTCAACCCATCCTTCTTCTGATAATGCTTCTTTAACTCTCTTGGGCTCCTTTTGAGATAGAAAACAAGCAAACAAACAATTTTGCAGATCTTTATGACCATTTCTTTTGTGAAGTGATATGGCAAAGAAACCTTGTTCAGGAAAGGTTTTATTGTTTACAGCTCTGCTTCTTGTTTGAACTGGAGTATTCAGATCTCCAAGAATTTGTTCTTTGGGATGATTCTTATGTACCCTGGTGGTAGGAATTGGACTTTCTATGATGACTATATCCAAATTTGTAATATCAGCATTGTTGAAAAAGTCATCTATATTTTCATCATATGTGGGAGTATCCCTTTCTTCCAAACCGGCATGTCGTGATCAGTTGATACTCATCTTCACCAAAAGTGGCTTAGGAGTGGGTCTAAAGAAAGCATCGTCAGTCGTAATCGCAATGAGGTTGCACTTGTACTAGTAGTGGTGGTACTTGGCTTAGCGTGCTTTCGTAAATTTTCTTCTTTCTTTCAATTTCTTCTACGCATAATCGAATAATCATGCAACACTTCTTCTTTATCTTGATGATGATCACCCTGATTCCGTAATCCAAAATATCATCATCAATGGTACTCTTCTTTTCAATGATGGGTGAGACAAGACCGCTTTCCACTTCTCAATCAAGTAGAACTCCTTGAAGAATCGGCTTCTTAGAATTTGGTTCTCCATCGGAATTATTTTGTGTACATGCATCAACATTAGTGGAAGTACCGCAGAGATTGGCTCATAATTCATAGATTTGGTTAGCATATCAATATTAAAATGACCCACTCGTGTCCTTTTGTCTCAACACTAGGAGTCTCTTCACTAAACTTAACATGTAAGTTTTCTTCTACTATTCTGGTCCTCCTATTGTATACTCTAAAGGCTTTGCTATTTGAAGAATAGCCAAGAAAGTATCCATCATCTGCTTTTCCATGAAACTTGCCTATGTAGTCTATTGTATTCAAGATAGTAACAGGACACCCAAAAGGTTTTAGGAATGCTATCATAGGCTTCCTATCATGTAACAGCTCATAGGAGGTCTTGTTATGAGGCTTCACTACTTTGCTTCTATTTTGCACATAACATGCAAAGGCCTACAATTTCACCTCAAAAGGTAGTTGGTAGCTTAGATTCGACAACATTGTTCTAGCAACCTCAAATAGTGTTCTATTTTTCCTTTCACCACACCATTCTGTTGTGGTGTCCTCGCAACACTAAAATGTCTTTCTATACCCTTAGCCACACGTAACCGATTCATCACATCATTTTTAAACTCGGCCCATTATCACATATGATTACTTTAACCTTATGGTTAACTAGATTTTCTATCTTAGTAATGAAACTCTTGAGGTCTCACTAGTTTCACTCTTAGCGACTAAAAAGTATACCCAAGAAAATCTACTATAATCATGAGTGATAACTAGGCAATATTGCTTATGGTTCAAACTTTTAACAAAGGTAGGTCCAAATAAGTCCATATGAAGCATAAACAGTGGTTGTGTAATGGTGTTTATAGTCTTGGTCTTACAAGAGGCTCTATGTTGTTTTCCTTTCTGACAAGCCACACAAAGTTCTTTACACTCAAAAACCTTAGAAGGTAACCCTCTCACTAAGTTGCCCTTTACCGCTTTATTGATTATTATGCCATAACTTTGACTCATCGTAACACCCCAAAATCACAATGTGACAATGAAGACTATTTGGGGTATTACTTAGAGGATCATAGTCATAGTTATAGAAAACGGCTCTAAAGAGACGTTTAATAAAAAGTAGTTACCATTTCATAAATCTCATGCTTTGAAACACAAAAGGAATACCACATGTTTTGAAGTTACACAAAAGATAGTTTAAATATTTATGAAATGATAACTTTAATTGAAAACAACACCACTTCAAGTGTCCCACGACATCCGCTCCACGCCTTCATGAAATTCTAATTAGTACCGAGATGAACATGCTTAAAAGTCAACAAAAGTTGAGTGATATTCATAGGTTTAAATAATAAGTTGAACACAAGTAAGAGATGATAATTGCTTCAATACAATCACCATGGAAAACATAGATTATTATTATGCGCTAAGCTCATGACACCAAACTAATCGATACACCTAATTATCGGTAAGTAATAATATTGCCCTCGAGATGGAATTGCCAATTCCATAGTTAACCAATATAGTGCGCCCGGTTATTTCCGATAACCGAGTCGGGTCGTTAATTCCCATAGTACTATCCACAATATTCGCTCACTAGCAAGTGATTAATGGTTCATGATGTAAGGGACTTATGGCGTGCAACTTAGGCTATAATAATAATGATCGATAAGCATACAGCTTTAAGAAAAGACTTGTGTTCTAGTTTATAGCATGCATCTCCTCAAGGGTTTGAAAGAAATAAGTAAAGGCGAGGCTATGAACTCACCTTTGCAAATGGTATCCGAGTAGTGTAAGGTCAAGTAGTATGAGCACGGCACCGCCACGCGACCTATAATTAGCATGGCAAGTCTTAGTTTATTGTTTTTATCCATGATTTAATGTATTGAAAACGGTTGAAGTATTTTCAAGAGTTTGAGTTTATTGTTGCTTGTGTGACAACGGTAAGTTTAAATAAGTTTCAAATGCTTATAAGTCTTTAGCTCTTGAAAAGTGAGTGGGATGTTTACTAAACATTCAGATAAGAGTTGGCTCGAGTATATTTATTAAAGTGGAAATAATTACAAATCAACTTATATTTATTTGATTTTGTTTAGTTTTGAAAAGTATATATATATATGTACAATATATATTTTATCTAAGTTATGGAAAATATTATATTTAGAAAAGTATAATATTTTCTAGTTTATGCAAATGTGGTTGTCAAATAGAAATATGTACCAATTTTATTTATGTGACGAAGACTTGTAGAAAATATAAATTTATTATCTTTTAGAAGTTTTAGGATGGGAAGCGTTAAGTGTAGATCTTGGAGGATCCAAAGTTGTAAAGATTTATATAAGTTTCAAATTTTATAAGGATTTTAAGAAAATGTGTTAAGTGGTTCAAAGTAGAGGGTTGAAATCGAGATATCAATATTAGTTTACAAAGCTTATAAGAGATCTTGAGAAATATGAGAAGAGGTGCTAAGTTTGGGGACTAGTTTTGTCAAGTCACGAAAGTTACAAGTATTACAAAAAAAATGGGTAATCGCCATGAGGCGCTTTCAACCCACAACCTCTTCTCGCCAAGAGACCCACGCCCCCACCAACCGAGCCAAGGACCTTTTGTGTTAGGATTTGCAGCGTTATACTATTTAATGATTATGTCGACTGTTTCATGCTTGATTTGTATTTCCTTCACAGTAGCCATGTTCGAAACTTTTGCATGCAAATGCATGACTTCTTCTCTTGTTTGGTGATTTTTAACAAGGATGCCGAGTGAACCAAGGATACAATCTAAGTCTTATATTTGCGTTTATTGTTAGTTTCGAAATAGGTTAACAACAAAACGAGTTTCTATTCATTCAAGTTTATTAGTTAGTTTCGAAATGGGTTGTCAACAAAACGAGTTTCTATCCATTCAAGTTTATTAGTTTGTTCCGAAATGTTGTTGGTTTCGAAATGTAGTTGGTTTGACAACGTAGCTAGTTATAATAAGGTCGTGTACAAGTGCCGTGAAAATGCATCGATGTGTTATCAAATGGTTAAGAAACTATATCGTCCTATATATGGAAAAAGAAAAGAGAAAGGACTTACGACACCAAGAATGGTGGTGGAGAATACGTAGACAAGAATGGTAACCAAAGAAACCCGATATGCTTTCCAAAGTGAACCCGACTACCTTGCTTCTAAACCCTTATGCTCGTTATCAAGTAACCTTAGTTTTCCTTTGAGTGTTTGGAAGTTTAATGAGTTTGAAGAGGGTGTGGAAGAGTAAGAGTGTCGACTTGAGCTAGAGTAAACCAAGAGAAAACCAAACTTCCAATGCTATACTTTGCATACACTTAGAGGTTTTGAATGAAATTTTGTAAGTGAAATATGTGATGAGCTATGGCTCGTGGGTTTTAAGAAGAAAAGAGGAAGAAACCTTTGGTTAAAGACCAAGAGTCTTTGTTGAGCTTGGATACATGCAATCTTGATTTTACTTGCATCTAGGAAGTATTTAAGAAACAAGCAAATGGGTTTGGCTTTTGAGTAGTATTCGCCGCTACAAGGACAAGGAGAAGATGAGATGAGTTGTGTGCATGGGGAACATGTTTCCTTTTGTCTCAAAAGTCAACTTATCTAGATACATGATGGATTTTAAGTTTATTTCTCTAACAAAGTTTCAAGGTTAGTGTATTTACAAGGTTTTGATGAGATGGGGTACTTGTGGTACATTCGGTTACAAGAAAAGAAAGAAAGGAAAAGACCTCAAATTTTCGTTATGTATATCGTGTCCCGCTTGAGCTTAAATGTGAGTCACGGTGTCCGGTTTGAGGTTTTGACTAACGTGTAATATATAAATTTAGCATGTTTTTATAAAGGTAACTAAAAAAATAAAAATAAAATAAAATATTAATTCTAACTCGTAGAAATATTTATTTGACTTTAGCCATAATTAATTTAGTGTCGGTACGCTGCGGCGCTCGTAAGACAAGAAAATTTCTTGTGAGACCGATTTCGCTTATCAAGAATATCGGGCATGATTAAATAAGACTACTCGAGTTGCATAAATTTTATGCAATAAATGAAGCGACATGCTAAAATGCTCAAATAAGTTTTGATAAACAATCTAGTTTATTAATATGAAGATTGATGATAGTGAAATTTTACAGGTGGCTACAGACCAACCCTTAAGAGAATTCCGTCCATGGATTTTTAGTTTACTGTGGTTGTCGGAGTTGAATTTGCAAAGAGATGCGGGTACTTAACACGCATGGTGTCTTCGGCCCCACGTGTACTCGGTCCTCTCTGGAGTTCCATCTAACTTTGACGATAGGGATGCGACTTTGCTTAAGTCGCTTGACTTCCTATCCATGATTTCAATTGGTTCTTCGACAAAGTTGAGCTTGTCATCGAGTTTAATCTCTTTAGTGAAACGACAAGAGATTCATCCGACAAGCATTTCTTCGATTTGAGACGTGAAAGGTAGGATGAACTCTACTAAGTTCTTCCGGAGATCAAGTTTGTAAGCAACCGGCCGATTCTTTCGAGAATCTTGAAAGGGCCAATGTATCGAGGGTGTAACTTTCCTCGCTTTCCGAATCGAACTTTTCCTTTCCAAGGTGATACTTTCAACATGACTCGATCACCAACTTGAAATTCCATGGGTTTCCTTCTAACATCGCCGAACTCTTTGTCGATCTCTAGCACTTGAAGTCGCTGACTAATTTGTACAATCTTTTCGGTTGTTTCTTGTACAAGCTCAGTCCAGTGAGTTGGGCATCTCCAACCTCGCCCAACAAACAGTGATCGACACTTTCACCATAAAGTGCCTCGAATGGGCCGCCTTGATGCTAGCGTGGTAACTATTGTTGTAAGAGAATTCGCCAACGGTAAGTGTTTATCCCAACCTTTTCCAAAGTCGATCACGCAAGCTCAAGCATGTCTTCCAAGGTTTGATAGTCCTTTCGCTTTGGCCATCGGTTTGAGGGTGATATGCGGTACTCATATCCAAACGAGTACCTAAGGCCTTTTGAAGAGATTTCCGTAGTGTGAAGTAAAACGATCGTCACGATCGAAATGATGGAAATTGGTACCCATGACGGGATACAATTTCCTTCGTATAGTTGAGCAAGGGTTTCCATTTCATCATTTTCCTTGATGGGTAGGAAATGAGCGGATTTGGTAAGGCGATCAATGATGACCCAAATGGTGTCGAACCTCTAGCGCCTTTGGTAGTTTGGTTATGAAATCCATGGTAATTCTTTCCCATTTCCAAACCGGAAGTTCAGTTGAGTTAACAATCCGGAAGGTTTTGACATTCGGCTTTGACTCGAGAACAGTGAGACATTTCCCAACGACGTTGTAATTTCAAATTTTCATGTTTGGCCACCAATAAAGCTTCTTGAGATCTTGGTACATTTTGTCGGATCCCGGTGAATGGAATATTTAGACTTGTGAGACTCATGCATAATGAGTTCCGTATTCCTCCATAAAGTGGTATCCAACTTCTATCGCCAAAACATAAAGTTCCATCCGATCTTTGTGCAAACCGCTCGCTTTTCCCAAGATTCCAAAGATTCTCTCGTGGGACGGTTTTCGTGTTTGAGAGCTTCACTTGAGCTTCAAGGATTTTTGATGGAAGGGTGACTTAATTGTCATTCCCAAAGATCTTACTCAAGAGGTTTAGGTCGATCCTTTCGACTAAGAGCATCACCACGACATTTGCTTTTCCGTGGTGATAACGGATTTCACAACAGAATCACTAAGCAATTCTAGCCATCGGCGTTGTCGCATGTTCAACTCCTTTTGATCGAGAATGTGTTGAGACTTTTATGGTCGGTAAACACCGTACACTTGGTTCCATATAGGTAATGTCTCCATATTTTGAGAGCGAAACCACGGCTCCCAATTCCAAGTCATGGGTAGTGTAGTTCTTTTCGTGAGTTTTGAGTTGTCGCAAGCATAAGCGATCACCTTGTTTCTTTGCATCAATACCGCACCTAACCCTAGGTGTGATGCATCACAAGAGACCACAAAATCTTCCACTCCATCGGTAAGGCTAAGATAGGGGCTTCGCAAAGCTTTTGTTTCAAGAGTTGAAAGGCTAACTCTTGTTCCTCACCCCACCAAAATTCTTCTTTTTCGGGTTAACTCCGCTAGAGGTTTAGCGATTTTCGAGAATCCTTCGATAAATCTTCGATAATAACCCGCAAGACCTAAGAATTGGCGATTTCGTAGGAGTAGTAGGGATGACCAATCTTTGACAAATTTCGATTTTGAAGGATCAACATGAAGACCATTACTATCTATCACGTGACCAAGGAATTGAACTTTTGAATCCGTAAGTCGCACTTTGAAAACTTAGCATACGCTTCTTCTTTCTTGAGTAGCTCTAAAATGGCTTTCAAGTGTTCCGCATGCTCTTCCTTGTCATGGAGTAAATGAGAATGTCATCAATGAACACAATCACAAATTTGTCCAAGTAAGGTTTACACACTCGGTTCATTAGGTCCATAAATACCGCGGTGTGCTTTGTCAAACCAAATGGCATCACTTGAACTCATAGTGGCCATATCGTGTTCGAAAGCGCTTTTGAATATCTCCTTCTAACTCTCGCTTGGTGATACCCGGATCTCGATCAATCTTGAGTAGACGCTGACCCTTGCAGCTTGGTCAAACAAATCATCAATTCTAGGCAATGGATATCGGTTCTTCACCGTTAGCTTGTTCACTCACGGTAATCGATACACATACGAAAAGATCCGTCCTTCTTTTGACAAATAAGACCGAGCTCCCAAGGCGAAGAACTCGGTCGAATGAATCCTTTTTCGGACAATTCTTGAAGTTGGTCGGACAATTCTTGTAGTTCGAGGGTGCCAATCTATAAGGTGCTCGTACACGGTGCCGCCCCCATTAGCTCGATTTGAAATTTACTTGTCGAATCGGAGGAAGACCAGCAAGTCTTCGTGAAATACTTCAGAAAGTCCCTAGCCACGGGACGCCTTTTAGTTGTTTCTCATCCGCTTTCTTCTCCGTTACTTGTGCTAGAAAATGTGGCATCCTTTTTCTATGTACTTTGCGCTTTGACGCACGAGATGATATTCAATCGGTTTTACTACGATCACCCCGAATGATTAGAGTTTTGCCATTGAGAGGAAGGTGAACGACTTTCTCGTCACAGATGATTCTTGCACGATTCTTGGATAGCCAATCCATGCCAATGACAAGATCGGCTACCAAGTTGGATAGGCATAAGGTCTATATCGAACGGGTGGTTTGATAAAGATAGGTTGCAACCTCAAGGATAGTGTTAGTTCCTACTATTTTTCCATCGGCTAGCTCTACTTCATATGTGGTATCTAGGACGGTTGGGGTGACTTTTAGTAAAGGTGCAAACTTAGAAGACACAAAGCTTTTGTCGGCTCCGTAATCAAATAACACCTTAGCTAAATGATGATTGAGTGAAAACGCACCGTGCAACGACGTCCGGTTTTCTTGTGCATCTCCATCTCCTAGCACATAAGCTCTTGCTCTAGCAGGTTGTTGTTGTTATTGTTGTTGTTGTTGTTCCGTGCATGCTTTGGGCACCTACTCTGACATGCCCAGCCTTCTCCACATCCAAAGCAAGTTATCCCCATGGGTTGGAGGTTACTTCCAGAGTGGCTTCGACAATCCTTGTGGTATGGCCCACTTTGTTACACTTCCCACACTTAATAGTACAACGTCCCACATGATGCAAAGTTGCATCGAGTGCACAAAGGGTGTGGTCCAAAGATAGCCTCTTCCATTGGCGGGTGTAGCCGCATAAGCCCTCACAACTTCTTGTCTACGGTTTTGTTGATTGTGGTGGTTGTTTCGGTTTTGGTGATATGGGTTGGGATTGTTGTTGCGGTGTTGATTGTGATTGTTGCGCCTTGGTTGTTGTTGTTACGGTTATTGTTGTGAATGAAAGAGTTGTGGTTGTAGTTGTTTGAAGTGTTGCCTCGACGGTCATCAAACTTCCTTTTGTTGTCGTTATTGCCTTGCACGGATCCATGTTTCGTGACTTGATCCATGAGTTGGTAGGAAATTGTGATCACTTCTTCCACGGTTTTGGGTTTTGATGCAAGAACATTGCCCTCAATGCTTCGGGTAATCCCCAATGAGATTTTCCAAAGAACTTAACCTCATCGAAATCATGGAAGGGCATAGAGCTTTCAATTCTTGGAAACGCTTGAAGTAGGTTTTGAGATCATTGCCTTTAGTAGTCGATGATAGAATTCATCTTCAAGTTTCTTGATCTCGGTCCTTGGACAAGATTGCTTCATCATCAATTGCTTTAGTTCACCCAAGTGGTTTTGTAGGCTTCTTCCATGCCAATAGGTTGGGCATGAGCCTTCCACCAAGACAATGCATCTTCCAAAGAGTACCAAGAGCAAATTTCACCTTGCAATCTTCCGAGCAATCACTTAAAAGAAATACGCTTCGCATCTTTCGATCCAATGAATAAGGCCAATCGCGCCTTCGGCCCTTTGAAGAAGGTAGGTTTGCAATTCATGAACTCTTTGTATCCACATTTGCGATTTGCCACGCCTTCATTCTCGTTGGCTTGATTTGGAGCTTCATTTGCTCGAGCTGCCTCAAAGAGTCTTGCAAAGAAAAGCAAGACCGATTTCATTAGTAACTAGCCTCCGAATTGCTTCTGTGGGTCATCTCGGGAGTTTCAAGAGAGGTAGAGGTAGTTCTTGTTCTTGCCATTTTCTAAAGACATACACTCAAATTTTAGAATCATTCAACATAATTGTGAATTATTATAAAAAAAATTTCATAATAGTCAAGATCATCACATTATATCAATAGAGTATAATCATCATAAGAAGAATCGTAACATGTCAGAACCACACAAGAGAATATATATATAAATGATCACTTCGATTCATACACTGATAAATAAGAAAGATCATCATACATGAGAACATCAAGAAATAACAACCATAATGCCATATGTCTATCATCCATACATAGTGATACAAAACCATACAATGTCGCATAAATAGCTTGTTCGATAGTTTACAAAACATGCGAATACAAGGCCTTTATTAGTGCCACATGCGGCAAAGCTAAGGTACCGTAAAACTAAATAGATGAATCACCACTCTAGAGGTCGCGTGTGTGCTCCTCAATCGGCGTCAGAGGTCACGGACTAGCTCGCCACCATCCACCTCTATCTCGTGCCTCCAATCTCGCTCCAAAGCAAGAGTACGAGTCTCCATGATAGTCATCCTCTCGACCGCCGTCGCACAACCCTCCAACATCTCACCTGCCCAGCAGCCCTAATCTATCTCGACTCCATCCTCCTCTCCAACACCAGAATCGCCCACTAGCTCTCTCACTGGGCACCAATCCTATCAAGCTCTCTCTCCATCGCACTCCTCCCTTTCGGAGCTCTCCAACCTCATCTTCGATGTTCTCGATACGCACTAACGGAACCTCATCAACGAATGCCACAACATCCTCGAGCCGATCCTCAAATCGCAGAACTCGGGCAGCTATCAATGGAATGGTATGATGAAGGGTTCTCCAGAACCCAAGAGTCTCAAGAAGAAGAAACCGATGCTCCCCAAGCTCCACAACCGCTAGGTGCACCCTCCTCCGACCTCCATCGACTAATGAGCGGCATCATGTATGACCAACGCCCAGCATCGACCCTCCCACGGGCTCTCGGCTCGAGGTACCAAACATAGCCCGGTAATATGGGTCCGAATGTGTGGGTGAGAGACGGCTCTCTCCCAAGAGATGTCATCGCTCAAGCGGTCACCAAGGGTGATGGTGCACGGATGAGGATGAAACCCAGACAAGGGTGGTCCGTAAATGAATGTGGTAGGTGGTGGTAGTGGTGAAACAGTATGAGTGGTGGTGCAGTGCACCGATGGTGGAAAAGGAGGATGATGGTATGTCGATGGTGGAACAAAAGTGATGGGTGCCTTTACTCGCTTCCGAGCGGTATGTATAAAGGTAGCACCCTTCTTTCGGAACGGAATGGTCAAAACGGCGCTGGCTCGTAGGGTTTGAGAACCCTAGCTCGCCTTCGCCCGAATAGGCAATGGTGATGGGCAAGAGATAAAGATACGGAATCGGTGGATGAGTGTGTCCGGGACATAACATCGAGGGTGATAGCCACCGCGACTCCAAATATCTCATATAAGTGGGGGACCAAAGACGGCAAACGCCTGTATGGTCAAAGCAAGTGGGGTGACAACGACTTCACCCTCCTCAAGGGCTCGCCTCGAGGACATAGGTGCAACGAGAGCCGAGTAGAGAGTCGAAGACATAGCATCCTCCATCTCTTGTCGGATGTCGTCGATAGGTAGTAGCGGACGACATAGTATCGTAACAACCCAAAAGAAAATATGCACTCATAAGTAAATAAAGCCATGCAAGAATAAGATTTAGTTAGTCGCGATAATCGCCACGCAAATCTAAATGCCTAACCAAATGAAAGCTAGCATTATAAGTTTTTATCATGCAAAGTTTTACTAGTCATGTAGTATCTACTAAGTGAATCTCCTACATGTTATCGGTACGGTAGGCGCGAGGACGTGAAGTGGTGGTGTAAACGGTCCATTTGAAAACGTGGTTATAGTCCAATTTGTTTTGAAAATACAAGTTGGTTCTCTATAACCTAGGCTCGATGCTAATCAGAACACCCCAAAATCACAATGTGACAAATGAAGACTATTTGGGGTATTACTTAGAGGATCATAGTCATAGTTATAGAAAACGGCTCTAAAGAGACGTTTTAATAAAAAGTAGTTACCATTTCATAAATCTCAGCGTTTTAGAAACACAAAAGGGAATACCACATGTTTTGAAGTTACACAAAAGATAGTTTAAATATTTATGAAATGATAACTTTAATTGAAAACAACACCACTTCAAGTGTCCCACGACATCCGCTCCACGCCTTCATGAAATTCTAATTAGTACCTGAGATGAACATGCTTAAAAGTCAACAAAAGTTGAGTGATATTCATAGGTTTAAATAATAAGTTGAACACAAGTAAGAGATGATAATTGCTTCGAATACAATCACCATGGAAAACATAGATTATTATTATGCGCTAAGCTCATGACACCAAACTAATCGATACACCTAATTATCGCGTAAGTAATAATATTGCCCTCGAGATGGAATTGCCAATTCCATAGTTAACCAATATAGTGCGCCCGGTTATTTCCGATAACCGAGTCGGGTCGTTAATTCCCATAGTACTATCCACAATATTCGCTCACTAGCAAGTGATTAATGGTTCATGATGTAAGGACTTATGGCGTGCAACTTAGGCTATAATAATAATGATCGATAAGCATACAGCTTTAAGAAAAGACTTGTGTTCTAGTTTATAGCATGCATCTCCTCGCGGGGTTTGAAAGAAATAAGTAAAGGCGAGGCTATGAACTCACCTTTGCAAATGGTATCCGAGTAGTGTAAGGTCAAGTAGTATGAGCACGGCACCGCCACGCGACCTATAATTAGCATGGCAAGTCTTAGTTTATTGTTTTTATCCATGATTTAATGTATTGAAAACGGTTGAAGTATTTTCAAGAGTTTGAGTTTATTGTTGCTTGTGTGACAACGGGTAAGTTTAAATAAGTTTCGAAATGCTTATAAGTCTTTAGCTCTTGAAAGAGTGAGTGGGACGTTTACTAAACATTCAGATAAGAGTTGGCTCGAGTATATTTATTAAAGTGGAAATATTTACAAATCAACTTATATTTATTTGATTTTGTTTAGTTTTGAAAAGTATATATATATGTACAATATATATTTTATCTAAGTTATGGAAAATATTATATTTAGAAAAGTATAATATTTTCTAGTTTATAAATGTGGTTGTCAAATAGAAATATGTACCAATTTTATTTATGTGACGAAGACTTGTAGAAAATATAAATTTATTATCTTTAGAAGTTTTAGGATGGGAAGCGTTATGTGTAGATCTTGGAGGGTCAAAGTTGTAAAGATTTATATAAGTTTCAAATTTTATAAGGATTTTAAGAAAATGTGTTAAGTGGTTCAAAGTAGAGGGTTGAAATCGAGATATCAATATTAGTTTACAAAGCTTATAAGAGATCTTGAGAAATATGAGAAGAGGTGCGAAGTTTGGGGACTAGTTTTGTCAAGTCACGAAAGTTACAAGTATTACAAAAAAAAGAATGGGTAATCGCCATGAGGCGGTTTCAACCCACAACCTCTCTCGCAAGAGACACGCCCCACCAACTGAGCCAAGGGACCTTTTGTGTTAGGATTTGCAGCGTTATACTATTTAATGATTATGTCGACTGTTTCATGCTTGATTTATATTTCCTTCACAGTAGCCATGTTCGAACTTTTGCATGCAAATGCATGACTTCTTCTCTTGTTTGGTGATTTTTAACAAGGATGTCAAGTGAACCAAGGATACAATCTAAGTCTTATATTCGTGTTTATTGTTAGTTTCGAAATAGGTTGACAACAAAACGAGTTTCTATCCATTCAAGTTTATTAGTTAGTCTCGAAATGGGTTGTCAACAAAACGAGTTTCTATCCATTCAAGTTTATTAGTTTGTTCCAAATGTTGTTGGTTTCAAATGTAGTTGGTTTGACAACGTAGCTAGTTATAATAAGGTCGTGTACAAGTGTCGTGAAAATGCATCGATGTGTTATCAAATGGTTAAGAAACTATATCGCCCTATATATGGAAAAGAAAAGAGAAAGGACTTACGACACCAAGAATGGTGGTGGAGAATACGTAGACAAGAATGGTAACCAAAGAAACCCGATATGCTTTCCAAAGTGAACCCGACTACCTTGCTTCTAAACCCTTATGCTCGTTATCAAGTAACCTTAGTTTTCCTTTGAGTGTTTGGAAGTTTAATGAGTTTGAAGAGGTGTGGAAGAGTAAGAGTGTCGACTGAGCTAGAGTAAACCAAGAGAAACCAAACTTCCAATGCTATACTTTGCATACACTTAGAGGTTTTTGAATGAAATTTTGTAAGTGAAATATGTGATGAGCTATGGCTCGTGGGTTTTAAGAAGAAAAGAGGAAGAAACCTTTGGTTAAAGACCAAGAGTCTTTGTTGAGCTTGGATACATGCAATCTTGATTTTACTTGCATCTAGGGAGTATTTAAGAAACAAGCAAATGGGTTTGGCTTTTTGAGTAGTATTCGATCGCTACAAGGACAAGAAGAAGATGGAGATGAGTTGTGTGCATGGGGAACATGTTTCCTTTGTCTCAAAAGTCAACTTATCTAGATACATGATGGATATTAAGTTTATTTCTCTAACAAAGTTTCAAGGTTAGTGTATTTACAAGGTTTTGGATGAGATGGGAGTACTTGTGGTACATTCGGTTACAAGAAAAAAAGAAAGAAAAGACCTCAAATTTTCGTTATGTATATCGTGTCCCGCTTGAGCTTAAATGTGAGTCACGGTGTCCCGGTTTGATGTTTTTGACTAACGTGTAATATATAATTTTAGCATGTTTTATAAAGGTAACAAAAAAAATAAAATAAAATATTAATTCTAACTCAGAAATATTTATTTGACTTTAGCCATAACTAATTTAGTGTCGACGCTGCGGCGGCTCGTAAGACAAGAAAATTTCTTGTGAGACCGATTTCGCTTATCAAGAATATCGGGCATGATTAAATAAGACTACTCGAGTTGCATAAATTTTTATGCAATAAAATGAAACGTATATGCTAAAATGCTCAAATTAGCTCAAATAAGTTTTGATAAACAATCTAGTTTATTAATATGAAGATTGATGATAGTGAAATTTTACAGTGGCTACAACAATGGACCTAACATTTTCTAACTTCTCGATTGTGTTGATTGCACCTATCTTCCTCGTAATCGATTCCCAATCCTCAATAATTGGACCATCGGATGACTTATCGAACCTATCTTAGGTGATTCATCTTACTAATCTCTCCTCTTTGGTTTGTTGAAACCGAATTCACTACTAAATGATGCTCTTTTGTTGGTGGTGCATGTTTCATAAGAGAGGTGGTGGCATATTGTTGTAACCTAGGCCAGCACCATCTTTGAACAATTTTGTCCAATAGGCTTATTTACTAAATCGAAGCATATTGTGTTTTAGCAACCCTAACAACATGTTTTTCCTTTTCTTCTAGGGCTTCTTGTTTTACACTCTCTGCTTCTTCTAGTTTCTGTTTAAGCACTTTAATTTCCCTGTCTTTTAGATCAATTTCACCACCTAGTATGTTAATCTTATCTACATACTCAAACTCACATTTAATACAGAATCTAAGTTTCTCTTCAACACTATCAAGACCAACTTTATACCCTAAGTTATCTAAAGCAAGTCTATCTACCTCTTTTCTCAAACTCACATTAATAGCTTTAAGTGATTCTAAGTTATCCTGACAAGATTTAAAAGAACAAGTAGAACTTTTTGACTCATTAGATATCTCAGAATCAGAACCAGAAGATGAAGCATAGGCCATTAGAGCAAAGTTATGCTCTTTTGAAGCTTCACTAGCATGAAAAGCGACATTAGGACCTTTTTCAACTCGATCACTCAAATATAATCACCAATACCATCTTAAGCAACCAATGTCAAGAGGAAACAGCTCTTCAAGAGCCTTCTTGATGCCTTCTATCCTCTTAGGAGCTCGACATTCCCTAGCAAAGTGACCCTTCTTCTTGCGCTTAACGCACTCCATCTTGCTTTTATCAAATCCAACTCTTCTTTGACCATCATATTTGACCCGCTCTACCAGTCCTCCTCAAGAACTTCCTAGCTTGCGAAGTTCACATTGCTATTTGCCACCAAGATTGATTTCATCAAGATCATCGGGATCAATTTGATCCAGATCCCGATTTTGTACAAGAACACTTGTTGTAAGGTCAACTAGGAAAGCACAGATGGCACCATCACTAACATTATCACTAACGGTGGTATTATTAGCAATAGCGATGGTTACTTCATAAGCGATGGTGGAAACATCCCGAGAATTCACATGCTCTGTGGACACAAAATCAATGTTCGGTTGATGAGGATGAGTCGCCTATGTTCTTTTCGGACTCATAAACTTTCGTGTTGTTGTAGAGATTGTCCGAGTCATCTTTTCAAAGTCATCTTTGTTCCTCCACATGACGGTATGTACGACCCATTCGGTGACAAACTTCGATGAACTTGAGATTTATATCTTCTTGAGCAACTTTGTAGTCCACCAATTTCAATTGATGATCAATTTTTCTTTCTCATATAAGTGCCATCAAGTTTTGCGTTGAAGTTTTCAGTCGATGCTTGAGCATGTTTTCCGGATTTCTTGGTAGCTTCATTACCAGCAAATCTTGTTTCAATAGCATCCATTAATTCCTTAGCTGTCTCATATTGCTCAAAGTCTAAAGCATACTCATTAGGTATTCCGATACTGAGAATACTATGAGCTTTAATCTCCAGCTTCCTTCTAGCCTTGTCAACCTCACTAGCAATGCTAATATCCTTACCATCATCACCCTTCTTAGGAAGAGTATCACCATTCTCAACAACATCCCAGATGGTGTAGTCAATCATGCGAATGTATTGCCTCATTCGCATTCTCCATACGTGATACTCACCTTGCTTCAGCATGGGCACCTTTGATGCAGTAACCATGTGAGTTTCGTCAGACATCTTAAACTTTCTTGAATTGAACTTAACTAGACTTCTTCTTGATCAGAGTTTCTAGATCACAAGCTCTGATACTACTTGTTAATCCCAGTTGAGCAAACGATCCTTATAGAAATTGACTTAATAATAACTTGTTAAATATTATGCGGAATATAATACTTAACCTTAAGAAGAAGAACAATATTAATCATTAAACACCTCAATTATATTAATAACGAATACTCTAACCATTATTAGGGTTTTACAACCTTGAAGTGTATCGACCTTAGATATATCAAAACACATGTATATCTAATCTAACCTAGGACCTCCTTTTATAGGCTAAGGAGTCCTTTACAATATACAATACGTATTCTACAAGATAAATATCCTTACCATACTTATCTAATACAAAACATTAAACCGACTAAACAGACAAGCAGTGCTTACAATATACTAACAGTGGTTTCACAATTCTACTAGCCGTGCTTTAACTCTGCAGTGGTTATCATTGAACTATCCGTGGTTTTCATTGAACTAGCCGTGGTTTCCACACTTGGTTTAAATCTTCTCATTGGAACCTAAAACCCAACAATTCTCATGTTCACGTTCTTTTAAAAACGTATTTAACGGATAAAGGTGAGGTTTTCCCTATACTTAAGTTTAAGTGCGGGTGATAGTAGCGATACACACCCTTAGGGTGGAAATATGCCACGTGAGAAGAAGGTGATGGGTAATTTATATGCCTAAAAGAGCGTGCTCCTATCATACTAACCTTACCTAATTCAATTGGTGTAGCGGGTAAATCAAGTCTTTCTCCTAGAAAGGGATCATCTTCTATCAACTTTAAAAGATTCTTAGTTAAGGATCCATCTTGACCTAATAAACCCGGTTTAAACCCGAAAGAACGTTTCCTTATGTTATGGAAGTTGGGAAATGAAACTTGCACCCTTCCAATGAACACGTCTATAGGAAATATTTCTTTTATGCAAGGAGTGTTGAGGCACGAGCTTTTGCCAATTTATGAGTCCTTTAGATGGATTGTCTCGTTTATTGGAATTGAAGAGGGCTTAGGAATTATACTTACGAGCTCTGATATCGCATATACCTTTTCAATCTTTCTAGGTATATCATTCTTTGCGATTTCTTCACGGAGTTTCATCATGAAGTTATCAGCTAGTTCCAAGAAAGTGTCGTGGGTTTTTCTCATGTGAGCTTCGAGGCGTTGTATTTCTTTCTCTTGGTTGTTGATGAATGTCAACATTATGTCCTCGAATTCATCTTATCGCGATTTTCTTGGAAGCAAAAACTCTTCGACCATGTCCACATGTTCACGAAATTCTTCCTTATGGTCACGTGTGGTCATCTCCATCAACTCATTCACTTGTGCCTCCATACTAATGAACAGTTGTTCTTGGGCATCCGAACTATTTTCTTCAGGGAGTACCGGATCCTCCCACTCTTCTTCTTCATATTGTGCTTACTCCTCGATGACATCCCAACATGTTTCAACGTCGAGGTTACTTAGCCTTCCACCTGCGGCATAATCAATGGTTTGTCGAGTGGTGGGATTGACACAACCGTAAAAGATTTGGACTTGAAGCCAAATATCAATGCCGTGATGAAGGAATTTATTAACAAGTCCTTGAATCGAGTCCATGCCTCGTAGAGAGTTTTGCCTTGACGTTGTTGGAACATCAATATGTCATTCCTTAGCTTGGTGGTTTTCCTCGGTAGGAAAAATTGGACGAGGAAACGAGTGGTGAGATCATCCCAACTTGAGATGGATCCGGCGGGAAGTCGCTCAAGCCAATTACTAGCTTGGTCCCTTAGAGAGAATTGGAAGAGACGCAAGCACATGGTCTCCCGTGTGGTAGCATCAAGGTCGATAGAGTTAACGATTTTTAGGAAATCCTTGAGATGCTGATTAGGATCTTCGGAACAAAGTCCATGGATTGCACATCCGTTTTGCACCAACCAGATGGTGTCAGATCGCAGGGCTATAGTTGGAGCTTGAGCGGGGAGCTCAATGGTGTTCCTATAGCCTTGATGGCTCGGTCTAGAGTATTCACCAAGAGTACGGCCTCTTGGCAGGTCAATTGGTGGTGGGTCGATGGGAATTGGGTGATGTGGTGGTGGGTTATCACTTTCCATGATGAAAAATGATGGGATTACTAACAAAGTCACGAAGAAGGGGGATAGACTACAAGGACGCTAAAAAATATATATATATCACTTGATAGGAATCAAGCAAGGGAACCTAAACGAGATGAAAATCTAACTAGCTATTCTATTCCCAGGTAGCGCGAAAACTTGATGCGGCGTCTGAGCGCGTTCGGGGTCAAAGGAACTTTCTTTTCGTCGATCAAGTTTTTCAACACCCAAGGCAGTGAACCTAATTGTTGTAGTGTAGTATTGGGTAATTCTCAGGTATTAATATTGTTCTCTATGGGAATAAGAATGCTAGCAAGTGTATTACGCTAAGGTGGGGTTGAGGATGATTCTTTTTTATCTTTTATATGTTTTTTAGAAAGCTAAGGGTAAAATCTCTGGGCAATTGGTTTGGGGGTGGTACTTCTATCGATTACTTCTACTATTCTAAATATCTATTACTACGGGTAGCTATGTCTTTTTGATTGTGTGCTCATATGATGATTAAAAATGTGTTTACCTAGATACTATTACTCCCTAGTTATTTTTTATTGTTAGTTGAATTGTCACGTCCTTATTCTTAACGCGTTGTGTTTTCTAAGGTCGTAGGGTGTGTCTATGCCCTAACTCTTTGAGAATACCTTTAGGTTATTGCCTACGAAATCCGCTAGATTAATCTAAAATTAACTTTAAGGTTATATTTAGATTTTTAGACTACGAAATCCGCTAAGTGATTCATAAACTAATGTTCACAAAGACTACTCAAGCATTTAAACACAACGATAGCCTAGTTGCACTCCTAAGCCAATTACAATTAAGATAAGAGACAACCAATCAATAATTAACAGCTAGGTTTCATAGATCTAAGTAAACACACAAGAAATTTAGCTAGACATGTTAAACAAGCAAGCATACACACATTCAATGGAAGACATAATGATACTAATGGATAAAACACTTATCTTGATGTGTAAAATAGGGTTTGGAACCTAAGATACTTGTCAAGTCGGACTACAAGCGTTTAGTGTTTTTACTCCAAAACTCTACCTCTTTAAATGCGAAAAATCAATTCTATATAGATTTACATTTGCAACGTCGCCTTATAGGTGGGGCGCCGTCGGATCGCCAAATCATTAGGGTTTCGTCTTGGCCAAGTTATCGATGGGACGACGTCACGTTGGAGTTGTGGCGTCATCGGGCTTCAAGTAGGGCGTCGTCTTGGTTCTAGATCCGGCCGTCCGAGATGAAAAGTCCAGTGGCGCCTTTCTCTTCAAAGCCTGACGCCGTCAGATGTTATGAGCAAAATTCCACTAAGCCTTCGGTGCATGTAATTATCAAATCCGTATAGAGTGACAACGTGGCCCTTTGTTTGGGACATTGTCGAGTTGATTTGAAGCGGCTTGAGTGGCTTCGATCTTGACTTTGCCATTTTCTTCATTTATTCACTCTTTTCATCCAAATAAGCATCATTCCAGATTTTGCTTCCAAGACCTAAAAGTGAAATGGAGCGAAATTAAGCAGTAATGGATATAAAAGTGGTCGATTAAGGGCTTAAATGACCCCTTAAAAGTGTACGTTTTAAATCCTTATCAATCATTATTACTACTTATATGTACACACGTTGTACATGTGTATATGTATTTTATTTTGCAAGGAGCGTATTGATGCATCCTAGGTATTTGTTAAGTTTAAATTAGTGAATGGTTTGCATGTGTCATACACCCCATTTCACTTTTGGTACATTGTGAGCTAGCTACTCCATGTAAACTTTTCTATGATAGGATTATGATACATGATTGGGATATTTGGGTTTATGGCATGTATCATGCCTTATACATATGTTTTGAGCTCGTGGGCATTTTCGTATGATTCTTTGATTTCCTTATGATCCTTATGACTCACTATTCTTTTGACCCGTATGATATATGACATCTTTGTTCAACATATTCTTTTGGTTCCATTTTGTGTACTTATTCAGATTTAGTTATTTGTTTGTTTATATCTGTTCATTGGGCTTTTTAAGCTCAGCCGCACTTTTTTTTCTCGGCGGTAGGTAATAAGATGGAAGCTTGGATTTGAGTGATGTGAGTAGGAGCTATTAGAGGACCAACCCCTGATAGTTTCCCCATTGTTTGAATTATGTTTTATGACTTATACATTTGCATATTTCTTTTCATTTAGAATTTGTTGGATTTGTATTTCTTTTGGTAGTTATTTTGTTTCATGACTTATATTTTGCATAATAAAGTCTTTCGCTTACGTTTATTGTTCTGGTTGACACCATAAATGTGATATTTTGACCCCTTTTCATGGTGGGGTGTTACACTTGTTCATTGTTTGCTGGTGATGCACTGGTTATGCTTGTTCAATGTTGGCTTCAAGTAGTATTGACTGTGAGTGAGGCCAGTATTGACTGTGAGTGATGCCAAAAAGTAGTATTGACTGAGTTTGTAATTGTTGTTTCATAGTACTTTCAAGTATTTTTGTTGGTAGTGCACTAGTAATCATTTGTTATCTAGTGTAATGCCTTCAAGTAACTTATTTTTTTCATGAGTATATCTAGTCTTATTGAGCATTAAGTGAATGGTTAACAGTAGTGCGTAGTTGCTTGTGTTAAGTGATCACATCTAGTCTTGGTTAATGGTTCACAAGTATAGTCTTGTTTCATGTTTCATTCTGTATAAGTGATCACAACAGTAGTGCAACAGGCACACGATTTGAAGAACAAGTCCCAAAAGATTACTTATAGGGTCGGTCGTAGGGGGAGCTGATTGTTCAACTTCGAAACTTTTCACGTTCGAGAAATGCAAGGGACAATATGAAGAAGATTAGGATACTCCAGACTATTGATTTGCGTAGGGCGAGGGCGTTGATGAGGATGGTCAGGCAAATTCACGACAAGATTCTTAAGAAGATTGAGTTTGATGTGAGGCAGAGGTTTACGTGAGGGGGTAGGTTGATGGAGGTTGGGTTGGGTTTTTTTTTTATGATGAATGTAGATACTAAGTAGGGGTAGTGGACTTAGGGTTATTTTGTTGTTGTTTACCTTATCTTAAAATGGTAAAAATATGGTCATGGTTAATGAATGAAATGGGTCATTTAATCCATATTTTCATTGTAGAATGCATTCAAATATGAATTGGCCTCCTGAATGGTACCTATCTCCTCCTGTTTTGCTGCCATATCCAATATATGGGTTATTTGAATTTACCCATGTTAACTTTAAAAAGTCAACAAATATAACCAACAACTAAAACGTTAATACAAATATCGTCATTAAACGTTATTTATATTTTATGATCTTTACCTAAGTTTTGTTAACGACAAAAGTAAATTTATTTTTTATACAGCTTAAAGCTTTTCAAGTTTAATAGATATTAAAACAAGTTTTTCAAATAATATCTTCATCACTCAAGCATTTACATTTTGATTAATCATATTTTGATATGACTCTAAACCATAATGTATGTTAGTATTTTTAGATCAAGAATGTTTTGGTATTGTGGAAAACTAGAAGGGGGGTTGAATAGTTTTACCAATTTAAAACTTCCTTTTAAATATTTAGATCGACTTATGTCAATCTATTTGATTGTTTATGTTGGACGTTGATAGATAGATATATAAACGTTTAATGAAGGATAAAGAGTAAGAAGCACATCACCACGACACAAGTATTTATAGTGGTTCGGCTACAAGGACACCTTCCTTGCCCTACTCCACCCCCGAGTCACCTACTCGAGTTCGTAAACACTACACCAACTCCTTATGGCGGAGAAGCCTTCACAGCGATAACTAACCTTTTTAGGTACAAAGCTAAATACCAAGTTCTTTCACACAAAGCGAACCACACCTAACACAACGTCGCTACCCATTATACTGATGCTAGGATAACCACCGAGTTCTTTCACACCTTAGGAGAACTAATCCTTCACAACGCCGCTTACCCTTTATTAGGTACTAGGCTAAGCACCTAGTTCTTTCATACCTTAGGTGAACTATACCTTCACGACACAACACCTAATCTCAAGGAGATCTATTCCTTGTTACAACACCATCAAGGATATCACCATCCTTGTATATAAACAAATACATATATATAACGATTCACCTCATCGATTATACGACCTAGGCATTCTTCCCAAAAGCTATTTGATTTGATTCTTTGGCATCCTTCACTAATGCCTTTGACACAATGCTTGGCACCCTTCACTAATGCCTTCGTCTTGACACCTTTAGCATCTTTCACTAATGCTTTCATCTTGACACTTTGGCATTCTTCACTAATGCCTTCAACCCAACATCTATGGAGAAAGAAAGAACTATCAACAAGATAACCTTAGTAGTCTTTATGATGACGAAGCATGGCAACTCATGGACTTTGAGCTTGCGTCTCCAAGAGGTGGTGATCTTTCCTTTAAGAGGAACCTAGTATATCACACAAAACGAAGACAAACTACATAGATCACTTAGATCCGAGGTTGAGGATTAGAATACTTTGGGGAAGTATATGTAAAAGAACACCTGAGAGGAAGAAATGGCTCTCTATTTATAGAGGAAATTCTCTTACATTTCCCGGATCCACGGATCCTACCACAAGGATCCGGCTAGCACAAAGCTAGGGATCCGTGGTCCGCTCCTCTTTGCCCATGGGTATTTTTGGTTATTGGTCATGGGTTATGGGTTGATCCATGGTTTTCTTTCTAGATACAATGGACTTGGTTAAGTGGTATATATAAAACCATGGGTTATGGGTCAAAACCATTTGCTAGTATCTACCCATTTAGTATATACTTGTATTTACCCAATTTAGCATACACTTAGTTTTTATAAGTATATGTTTAACCCAATATGTAAACACTAGTTGTTGTACATATGTATCTAAATCATAAAATCACTTATACTTGTTTTAGTGTTTTATTTGAAAGCGTAAGTGTGTTAGAAAACTATTAACTCAAACTATTTATGTACTCTATTTGTTTCGTTAAAATGATTTTATATTTGTTATCGACAAAACATTAGAAGATCGTAAAATATAAATAAGCGTTTTCACGGCTTATTTGTATTAACAATCTCCCCTTTTTGTTGATGACAAAACATAAAATTATTTTAAGGAAAATCTAAAATTGTAAAAGTTTGAATTTGTAGTTTTACTTTCTTTTCCCCTTTTGCGAAACAAAAGTGTTAAAAGAAACTAACACGGTTTTATAAGAGAGAAAAAAAATGTAAAATGTAAAGAGAGCAAGTGGCGGAGTGGTGCTGTCTTAACTCCCCTCGACGAGTCCATCCCTTTGAAAGGCGTCAAGGACATAACGTAAAATAAACTAATTGTGTTTGCAATTAAGTTTGCAAATGGTTCGCCTAAGTGGCGAGCGTGCTCCCCTTGACTATTGCAATGTTGCAATGGGGTGTCATAAGTGTAACCCAAAATTGGATTAAGTTTGCAAATGATTTTGCAATGTCTTTTGACACAAAGCTCCCCCTAGCTTTATGGTGTCAATATCTTCATGTGTATTTTGAATAACTACAAAACAAATGTTAGAAAAACAAGAGTATAGTGCATAATTTCCTACAAAAGAGACTTAAGTTAGTATAAATTTGTGCTCCTGTACCACGGATCCCACGATTCCCTTCAAGGAGGGATCCGGCTATCTGTTACAGTTTCTTCAGCAGTGAAGAAAAGTCAAGGAGTGCTATTTGAGGGAATGAGATACATGTACAAAATAGCAAGCACAACACACATAATAATCATAGCGTATAAGTATTCATTCAATAAAACAAGAGATACACAACCAAATCTCTAAAAACTAAGAGAATGAACTAGCCAAATAGGTGCCACTAATGCTAATAAGTTAACCTAAACTTAAGATTCGAATAAAAGCTTAATGATGATCAAGGATGAGAAAGGTTTCCTAAACATTCTCAGTTTGAGCTTGTAGGTCATGTATTAATACATCTAGTTCATGTTTCAATCTTTCAACATGTTTGCAATGATCGCACTTTTTGTCATGGTTTTGAGTTTCTTGAAGTGGAGGTTCAAGTGAAGTGGGTTGAGGATCTTCAAATGATTGTGTGGTGGCTCTAGGTACTAATGAAGTAGGTTGAGTTGTGGAGGGTTTAGTAGAATTATGTGATGAAGTCCTAGTGGAAGCACTCTTCTTGTGAATTAGTTTGATTGGTTTTCTCGGTGTGGGAGAAATCCTAGTTTTGGTGGACTTACCCGAAGGTGATTTGGTTGAGGAAACTTCATGCATGATTCTAGCAAGTTTCTTGGGTGGTTCTTGAGTGGATGAGTTAGCACTAGGAGCCTTAGTCATAGTGATGGTGCTAGTAAAACTCTTTTAGTTTCGATTTTGAGATGTGATTTGAGAGTGGTACCTTAACTCTAAGGTTGTTTGGTTTATAAAGGGTAATTTGAATTAGGAAATTAAATTCTTGGCCATTTGAAGGGCTAGGCATGCTTTGGGATTTTGATAAGTTCTATGAGGATAATCAATGAATGCTAAAGGTGGTTGGAGACCCAAAAGGTGACTTGAATTCAAATATGGAGTGGTTTATGCTCTGTATTCTGAATCCCACGGATCCTTTCCGTAGGGATCCGCTGATTGAACCGGGGATCCGGTTGTCGACAAGGACTAGGTGAAATTATTATGATGTTGTAAGGTTAGTTTAATCATGGATAGACTTAATTTTGAAGTCTTTAGTCTTGGATATCTCAAATCCTTAATCTAACAAGTAATTGTGCCTAATCATGGTTTTGATCAAGAAAATTTGACTTTGGGTAGTCTAACTATATGTTTGATGACTAAAGTATTCTTGACAATGTGAGTTATAAAGGGAAGAACTTTGTAATTGTATTTAAGACTTAATCCACTAATGTTTTTGGAAATGTGATGATTGACATGCACAAGGTTGAGATTCAGAGTTTCACTGATCTAGGAACTCATTTAAGATGAGATGAAGTGTTTGAGTTAGGAAGATGAGTTGAGATGATTGTTTTAGCTATGTTTGACATAAACCGTCACCCGGATCCCACTTCCCTCCTTGAAGGGATCCGGCTAGGCTAATCCTAGGGATCCCAGGCTCTCAGCTGATTATAGCGGAGTTTGATATGAGGTTTCTAGGAGCTAAAGCCTATCTCATTTTGAATGTTTCATTCTCCTAAGGTTTAGGATGAAAGGGTACTTGAATGATTAGAGGTAATAAGTGTTATAGCAAATGATTGCTTTTTATGGAAGAGGATGGGACAAGAAGACTACCAATGGATGTCCAAGGATAACACTAAGGGTGTGTTTAGTACAGAGAAATGAGATCAGAAAGGAAATCATTTCATTTCTCTGTTTGCACGTAGAAATCAAATGGGTGGAGAATTTGGAATTCTTAGAAATCACCTCTTTGTAATTTGTAACTCTTTGTTTTCCATCCCTTTTGTGGAGAAATTGAAGAAATGGATTAATTTTTTGAAATTTTTTTTTTTTTTTTTTTTTACATTTAAAAATTAAAGAAAATTTAAAAAATATATATTTTTAAAAATTATATTTTTTTAAATAAGTTTTTTTTTTTTAAATACATTTTTAAAAGTATTTTTTTTTAAAACAATTTTTTTTAAGTAAATAGATTTTAAAAAATAAGTTTTTTAATAATTTTTTAAAAGAAAGTACATAAATTTTAAAAATAAATTTTAAAAAACGAGATATTTTTTTTTTTAAATATTTTTTAAGAATTTTTATTTAGACAAAATATTATTTAAATAAAAAATTTCATTTCTCATCAAGTCTGTTGTTACCAAACATTATAATTGAACAAAATTCTCTACTGATTTCTATTCTCTGAGATTCTATTCTCTACTTCATTTCTTTTCTCTGAATTTCTCTCTACCAAACACACCCTAAGAGTTATGAGGGAGTCAAGTCATAATAAATGATCCTAGTGATCAGGTTTTAGCTTGAGGTGATATTAAGGAAAATTCTTAAAAATTTCAAGAATTGAATAACTAATTTTTGTCTTACCTTGAGATATAAAAGACTAGAAGCAATTTCCTAAAATTGTTTTAGTTTGTTTTCTTAAAGTGTTTTGAGAGGTGAGAAATAGTTTGTGAGTAGTTGAAGCGGAAATATGGTGAGTTTAGATGTGTTAATAAATCGACTAAGATCTTAAGTAAGCCTTTAGTGAGTCTAAGCCTTTCTCATCCTTGAAGTGGACTTAGTTGGGTTCTAAAATCATATGCCAAGCTAATGTGATGTTATCTGAGAGCGCTTTTGATGTCTTGAATCTTTGCATTCGATCGATGTCACGGATCCCAGTTCCTTCCGAGGAAGGATCCGCTAGGCTAATCCTAGGGATCCGCGTCTGCAGATCAGAACCAACACAGAACCTACACATAAAATGATGTGCAGATTTTGTACACTATTAAATCTATAAAACAAGCAATAGGAACAAGCAAGTTATCATAAAACATCACTTACAAGATAAAGTAACAATATCCAAAATACCATAAACCAAAAAAAAAATCATTCAAACATAAAGTAAAAGAAACTAAGCATATTCCTATTATCTCTTTCGTCAATTCTTCCTTTTCCTTTTTGACGGCTTAGTGAGGTTGTAAGCGAGGTTTTGAATCATGCCTCTTATTTGTTTAAATTCCGCGTCACGTTTGGAATGGTTGGAAGTTGTTCGTGGTATTCAGGATTTCCAATTTGATGTTGGATACGGGTCGATGTCTTCCTCATCTTCTTTTTCTTCTCCCGCCAAGGAGTCTCGAGAAGCTTGTGTTTCTCTCCATTGACCATGAACCGTTTAGAGGTTGTTTGGTAAGAGATACCATGAGCGTGATCGGAGATGTAATGATCATCGTTGATAGGGATGGTTGGAATGCACTAAAACACTTACAAAGTCGTGTTAGGAGCATACCATATGGGAGTACCATGTTGGAAGCTTTGAATACCCCAGCCATTCTCCTTACCATGTAGTAGGCAAGATTAAATGGCCTTTGGTGGGTAAGACAATAGATCATTTGCACAAGACATGCGTTTGGATGATCTTTGTTTCCAACTAGGCTAATGATGTTTTCCCTAAGGATTTCTTCCCATTTTCTAAACATGGGATGCATTTGAAAAGTTCCATTTTAAAGGGATCACGGTGAATGAGCTTTTGTTACGATCAGAACGGGATTGGTCGGTCCTAATTTTAAAGATAGTATCACGAATGGTTTCGGGATCGTCGAGAGGAGTGTTATAGAGGCTTAGGATCAAGTGCATGGTTTTAAGAGTTAATTGCCCAATCTTGAGTACATATAAATTCCCTCACAAGGAACGCGAAGAATTTGGGCAAAGGTGTTGAGAGGAAAATAAAGTTTTGCTTGTTGATGATGAAGGCGATTGAGATGCTATTGTCGGTGTTTCTAATGATCCTAAAGCTTTGTAAAATTCAAAAATGAAGACCGGACAAATTTGTTCATCTATGTCAAGGAGACAATCAAAATTGATTGTCGAGAAAACTTGACGAATATCGGTATCTTCAAGAAACATTCCTTGACTACACGACCTTAATGGATAAGTCGTTTACAAGACTTTTGAATATTTTACTATCGGTTTTGGTCAATCCCTTTTACGATAGTAGTGGGTAAGGTAATGGGCGGTGTCATGGTGATCTTGTTGAGTGGCTTTGGGCATGATTGTTCCTAAAAATACAAATTTTCAATTAAGATAAATTAGTTGGAATGGGTTTATGGTTTTGATTTGTATTAACAATGTTGTGAACACAAAGTGATTTTGTTAAAATCCCCTTTTCATGATTAGTTTGAAAAACCTAATTGAGTTAATTGATTAGATATTAAGAAACCATAAACCCTAGGATGAGGATGATGAAAGTTACAACAAGTTAATGTAATTACTTACAATGGTGTTCTAGGAAGGATACTTGAAAGTATGGAAGCCAATGAGGATGAATTTTGTAGCTTGGTCGTTTTCATTTTGTGTGTAGAGGGAAAAACAATCGGTGGTGAATTTTTGAAAGCGTATAGGCGAGTTACATTCCACGGTTCCCTCGGATCCTTTATATTTGGGATCCGGCTAGTACAACTAGGGATCCGCTCACGTAGACGTAAAAGGGTTGTTTGACATTATTTTTGTAGTAGACTTTATAAATTAGCTTATTAAAAGATAGTTCTGAGGTATTAGATGAAGATTTTTTTGACGACTTTTGATGAATCACATATCAAAGGTTCATATGTGATGACAGCGTTAGTATGACGAATCAAAAGGAGTATTATTCCGATGTTGAAAAAGACGGAAAAGTGACGAAAGAGACTTCTAATGATGTTAGAGATAAATAAGCAAAGAAAACTTATGAAAATAAATTGAACTCATGTAACCTATCTAATGAAAAGTAAAACATACCTCTATGCTTCTTGGTTTGGCATAATGCCAAAGATACTTCATGAGCTTTTAAAGTAATCCTTTGTACTTGATGTCGTGAGTTGTGATTACCTTTTAGATCCTTCCTGAATGTTGACTTCATTATTCTTTGAATGAAGATTTTGGAGAGATTCTAGAATGAAGATTTCTTAGGAACAAAAGTTGTTAGAGTCATCTATCAATGTCCAACAAAATGATTTTAAGAAAGATGTGACCCAAAAAATCCTTCTTTGTAGTTTTCAAACATACACGGATCGTATCAAGTCTTTAAAGTACAACATACTTTAAGAAACTTGGTAATGAAGCTCGATGCCAATTGTGAAAAACTATAAGGGGGGGTTGAATAGTCTTACCAATTTAAAACTTCCTTTTAAATATTTAGATTGACTTATGTCAATCTATTTGATTGTTTATGTTGGACGTTGATAGATAGATATATAAGCGTTTAATGAAGGATAAAGAGTAAAGCACATCACGACACAAGTATTTATAGTGGTTCGGATACAAGGACACCTTCCTTGCCTACTCACTCCCAGTCACCTACTCGAGAGTTCAGAAACACTACACCAACTCCTTATGGCGGAGAAGCCTTCACAACGTCGCTTAACCTTTTCCCAGACAAAGCTAAATACCGAGTTCTTTCACACAAAGGCGAACCACACCTAACACAACGTCGCTTACCCTTTATACTGGGTGCTAGGCTAACCACCGAGTTCTTTCACACCTTAGGAGAACTAATCCTTCACAACGTCGCCTACCCTTTATTAGGTACTAGGCTAAGCACCTAGTTCTTTCATACCTTAGGTGAACTATACCTTCACGACACAACACCTAATCTCAAGGAGATCTATTCCTTGTTACAACACCATCAAGGATATCACCATCCTTGTATATAAACAAATACATATATGTATAACGATTCACCTCATCGATTATACGACCTAGGCATTCTTCCCAAAAGCTACTTGATTTGATTCTTTGGCATCCTTCACTAATGCCTTTGACACAACGCTTGGCACCCTTCACTAATGCCTTCGTCTTGACACCTTTAGCATCTTTCACTAATGCTTTCATCTTGACACTTTCGGCATTCTTCACTAATGCCTTCAACCCAACATCTATGGAGAAAGAAAGAACTATCAACAAGATAACCTTAGTAGTCTTGATGATGATGAAGCATGGCAACTCATGGACTTTGAGCTTGCACGTATCTTTCCTTTAAGAGGAACCTAGTATATCATACAAAAACGAAAGACAAACTACATAGATCACTTAGATATGAGGTTAGAGGATTAGAATACTTTGGGAAGTATATGTAAAAAGCACACCTAGAGAGAAGAAATGGCTCTCATTTATAGGGAAATTCTCTTGTTTCCCCGGATCCCAGATCCTACCACAGGGATCCGCTAGCACAAAGCTAGGGATCCGTGGTCCGCCTCTTTGCCCATGGGTATTTTTGGTTATTGGTCATGGGTTATTGGTTGATCCATGGTTTTCTTTCTAGATACAATGTATCTTAAGGATACAATGGACTTGGTTAAGTGGTATATATAAAACCATGGGTTATGGGTCAAAACCATTTGCTAGTATTTACCCATTTAGTATATACTTGTATTTACCCAATTTAGCATACACTTAGTTTTTACCCATTTTAGTATACTTAGTTTAAGTATATGTTTAACCCAATATGTAAACACTAGTTGTTGTACATATGTATCTAAATCATAAAATCACTTTACTTGTTTTAGTGTTTTATTTGAAAGCGTAAGTGTGTTAGAAAACTATTAACTCAAACTATTTATGTACTCTATTTGTTTCGTTAAAATGATTTTATATTTGTTATCGACAAAACATTAGAAGATCGTAAAATATAAATAAACGTTTTCACGGCTTATTTGTATTAACAGGTATCTTAAAACAAAATATTACATATGTATTTACATTTTAACATATTTCTAAAAATAGAAAAACAAACACATGACATCATGTAATGCATCATAGAAATCCTTAGAAGATTTCACTAGATACTTTGTGTAGATTTAGACTCTACATATCTTACACAATCTTGGATAGATATGAGTAGAACAATGCTTAATGAACAAAACATTCCTCAAACGTTTTGGTGTAACGTCGTTCACACCTCTACATATATTTTAAATAAAGTCTTAATACGTCCTTTCTTAAACAAAACACCATATGAACTATATAAAGGTAAAAAGCCTACTTTAGGATATTTTAGAGTGTTTGGATGTAAATGTTTCATTCTTAATACTAAAGACTATCTCACCAAGTTTGACCCAAAGTCTTATGAAGGTGTATTTCTTGGTTACTCACAAACTAGTAAAGCTTACATTGTCTTAAACAAAGAAACAATAGGAGTCAAGGAATCGTTGAACATAACATTCGACGAAAGTCCACCTCCCTCTAAGACATCACCTTTGGTAGATGATGACTTAGTTGAAAGTCAACTTGTAGGAAGTCAAGAAATAATTGAAAATGACAAGGAAGATGAACCATTAAATAATGAAATTATAAACATCAAAGAATCCAAAAGTCATCCTTTAGAAAAGGTCGTAGGACAACTAAATCAAAGAACGTTAAGATCACAAGCCCAAAATCAAAGTAATCATTTTTGCTTTGTATCTACCATTGAACCGAAAAACATAAATGAAGCAATAAAAGATGAATCTTGGGTAATTGCTATGCAAGAAGAGTTAAACCAATTCGTTAGAAATGATGTTTGGAAGTTAGTTCCAAAACCTAAAGATCAAACTATAATTGGAGCGAAATGGGTTTCGAAATAAAATGGATGAAAATGGTGTAGTGTCTAGAAACAAAGCTAGGCTTGTCGCACAAGGCTATAATCAACAAGAGGGGATTGATTATGATGAAACTTATGCACCGGTAGCTAGGCTCGAGTCTATTAGAATCTTACTTGCATATGCATGTGCTTATGACTTTAAATTATTTCAAATTGATGTTAAGAGTGCATTTCTTAATGGGTTTATTAACGAAGAAGTATATGTTGCTCAACCTTCCGGTTTTACCGACTTTGAGAAACCACATCACGTCTTTAAACTCAAGAAGGCATTATACGGTCTTAAGCAAGCACCAAAAGCTTGGCACGATAGACTTAAGACTTTTTTTTGAAAACAAATACACCATGGGATTAGTAGATAATACTCTTTTTACCAAGAAAAAGGAATCACACATTATCATTGTTCAAATATACGTTGATGACATCATATTCGGATCAACTTGTTAAGAGCTATGTGATGATTTCTCTAAAATCATGTACGATGAGTTTGAGATGAGTATGATGGGTGAGTTAAACTCTTTCTAGGACTTCAAATTAAATAACTAGAAGATGGCATATTCTTTACCAATCTAAATACATAAAAGATATGCTTAAATTTGGTCTTGAAGACTCAAACCAACTAAGATACCCATGTATTCGGACACTAAACTTACAAGGATGAGGAAGGTCAATCGGTAGATAACACTAAATATAGAGGAATGATTGGTAGCCTACTCTATCTCACGGCTAGTAGACCCGACATTATGTTTAGTGTTTGTCTATCACGCTTCGCTTCAAGAAAATCCCAAGGTATCACACTTAGAAGCCTTGAAAAGGATTTTAGATACATTAAGGAACTACATGTTTAGGATTATGGTATCCCAAAGGAACGGGTGTAGAAAGTATCTCGTATGTCGACTCGGACCATGCCGGTGACTATGTCGATAGAAAAAGTACAAGTGGTATTTGCACTTTTGTCGGACATTGTCTCACTTCATGGTTTGCAAAGAAACAAACGGCTCTAGCTATCTCAACTACTGAAGACGAATATGTCTCAGCCGGAAAAGCATGTCAACAAGCTCTTTGGATGAAGAAAGCTCTCGTGGATTACGGAATTCATCTCAACAATATCGTTATATTTTTCGACAACAAAGGAGCTATTGATCTCAGCCAAAATCCCGTCCAACATGCTCGTACGAAGCATATTGAAATCCGCCATCACTTTCTTCGCGACAATGTTCAAAATCTCAATTGAGAAAGTTTCCTCCGAAGACAACATTGCCGACATTCTAACTAAGCCTCTCAAACGAGAACCATTTAATCTTCTTAGACTTGGTTTAGGGCTAATGGAACCAAACATGTAGTTAAAATATAGTCTAAACCTTAGAACAAACAAAACAAAACAAATTAGTTAAATTCTGCTACTGTTCCCACGACACAAAATGACAACAAAGACAGAACCAATTTTTTGGTGCCGTCTGGTCCGTGGTGACAACAGTAGCAAAAATACTACCTACAAAACATCTTCTTCCTCACAACCCACTTTACCAAAAACGATTCAACATCATACCTAACTCATTGTTGACATTTTCTCACCCACTAAGCACTGAAGATAACATCATTGTAAGTTCCTAACTACATTACATCTCCTAATTCTGAGTCTAGGATTCCAATTTGTGCACAAAATCATTACATGGGGATTATGTATATTCTTGTACAAAACATGGATTCAATTGGCAAATTGCATAACTAGTTATTGAAACTAGGTACTACATTGTCACATTGCATAAACAAATCATGTTTCCCACTTATCAAAAGATAATGACTATAAGGCCTTATTCTAAATAAGCAAACACCCCATGTCAAAAAATTTGAAAAGCTTCTCACTTGTAGGAAAACAAATTTTCATTGTTAATACAAATAGAAACGAAAATTTTCATCACTTGCATAATGCTCTTGAATACTAAAGGTAATGCATAACTAATATGCATTCCCAGGTATATTCAAATGAAGCCACATTGAATTAGGAGCGTTTGGGTTATCTCATATCTTTTGCCAAACACCCCCACTAAAAACCATTTAATGCATAAAATGAGTCGAGATAACCGCAACTCCAAATCGTTTTCATATAGGCACACACTAGAACCAAAACGATAAGTTTGTTCTTATTTTTAACATGTAAATTCTTGCTCATAGGAATAACCATGGTAGACGCAAGATTCTATGATCACAAGGATACTCTTAACTACATCCCTAAACACCACAAAACCAAGGGCCTCTCCAAAGAACAAGTCAAAATCTTTAAGAGTCTAGAGCAAAGATACTTTCATGAGGGTAGAACCATTCACTCCTCCTTTGTCGACGGAACCATTTGTCCTAGGTTTGTTTTAGAATTCTATGCTAGTGTTACCGCTTTCACTGATGAGGACGATGAAATGGCTCTTAGGTTTAGGATCAATCAAAATGACTACTCCATCTCCTTAAGCCAATTTGCTCAAGTGCTAGGAATTCCCAACCGAGGTACATGTGTCTACTCGGATAAGAGGTCACTCACTATCCTCGATGCAATCAATGACCGCTCTCTTCCTTACCAAACTCCTTTAGCGGATAAGGATGTCATACGTGAGCACCTTTTTAACAAAAGGGCTGCTCCAACCCGTGTCACCCGAAAGGGAAAGGAAGTCAACCGAGATCTATATGGTATGGAGCTCAATAAGCTTAAGCCCGAATTTAAGAAGTGGGAGGAACTCCTTAGAGCCAATGTCATTAGCACTATAGGAAATAGGGACCATATCAATGCTTGCCTTTGTCACATGCTCTACAACTTGTCCACCCGTCAACCATTCAATTTAGCCTACTACATTTCTAGAAGAATGATAGACATTCCAACTCAAGGATCGGTCGCTCTTCCTTACGGGATGCTCCTCACCCGTCTCTATAGAGCATTTGCACCAATTCCACCAAGCCCAAAAGGGTTGAAGCTTGAATATGCTCTCATCCCTCACATATTTGTGCCCTTGAGTGACGAACGAGTTGCTAAGACTAAAGGCAAAGGAAAACCTCCAACTCCTTCATCATCATCATCAATAACTCGAGGACGGTCTCCCAAATTCTAGCCTTCCACCTCAAGAGTACTATGCATCTCTCCCGAGATTGAGAATGAATCATGGAGTTCAAGCAAACCAAGGGGATGTTCAAGTGCCTTGGTAGGATGATGACAAAGATCTACAAGAAGTTGGATAAGTGAGGTTTATTTGAAGGAGTGTTTGGAACAAGACAATAACTATGGTGTATGATACAATTTGGTTGTTTTCACTTTGTAGGATGATAATATGACTTAAAACAATGTTGTATGCTAACCGGTTAATGCGAGGGGATAGCACAAGTGTGTTATCAATTTTACCCATTTTCACTTTTATGTGAAAATCGTTGTATGGTCAAAGTCTATGCTCCACTATGTTTGTATATGTGTTATCAACTTTTCCTAACTAGAAATAATTAATGTCATATGTTTTAAGCAAAATTTGAGTTTTGGAAAAGTCCCCGACACCTGAAAAAATGGGTTTGTGAAGTTTTCTGGTGTTCACGGACCAGATGGCACCATAATTTTGGTTCCGTCTGTTATGGATTTTGATACCGCCATACCTGTACAGGCGGACCAGGCGGCACCAATTTAAGGGTTCCGCATGTGTAAACTTTTGGTGTCGTGGATCCTACAGGTAATTTTCTAAATTTCGCTTATTTCAATATTCCAAATTACCATACATTGCTTCTAGGTTAATCTTAACTAGTTCTTACCCATATTAGAACTAGTATAACACACTTAGGCATATAGAATATCCATTTCACCAAAATTCAAAAATTTTAAAATCCACTAAGGAGCCCTTTTTCGTAAAGGAAGGAACCAAAATTTGGTTCCTTGCAATCCGTCAGGTGATCGATTCTAAAGATCCCATAATCATTAGAACACATTTATTTCAAATCTTTGTCTCTTCACTCCATCCTTCTTGTATGGATTAACTTGGGTGATATGACTAGCATTAAACCCACTTCAAAATCATTAGGAACCTCATCTCTTCTATGGTTTAACATCAAATCAAATACATTTCTCCATAATTTTCCAATCCTATAAATTAAGAGCTTTTACCATGACCATCTTCACACCTTCTCAACTCTTATTATCTACTAGCAAAAACTTAAGCCAAAATGACTAAGTCTTCACCATCAACCAAGCCTTGCAAAAGAACCGCTAGAATGAGTGTAAGACCTTGTTGCTTTGTCAACATAAGCTCCTCTTCCGAGTTCTCTCCATTAACCATCTCATCTCCCATAAGAGATGAAACAACTCTCACTTTAGCTACTCTTACACCACCTCCACAATCACCTATCATTATCACTACTCCACCACCAACAAAGACTCCTAGCTCACCACCACCGTCTCCTATCCAAACATCAAAATCACCATCACCTCCAAAATCTCCAACACTCATCCCATTAGAGTTATTCTTTACACCACCTACATCTCCAAATCCATTTTGGAAGACTTTGAGGACTTGCCTCCTAGGCCCATCATCCACCACCACTACCATCTTTTGGTACTATTGAGCAAAATAGCTCATGAGTCTCCACGTCCATCTTTTGACCCAAACGCCCGTTAGAACAAGACCTCTTCTTTTCCATCCCATCCACAAGGAAATCCATGGTCATTTGTATGGGATCAACCACTACCTACAACATCAATGCCCTTTCATATAGGGGACATTGAGGAATTCATGTGGGATGATCACCCCACCAAAGAAGAGATTGAAGCCGAGGTCAATCATCTCCACCAATTTTCCAACATGGTGGATTCTCATCTTAGTGATGCCATGCAAATGCAAAGTGCTTTGCTAGCCTCTATAATACCACTCCAAAGACCAAAAACAACAACTCCACCATTCCACCACCACAAAATCATGAACCATACTACCCTCCTAGACATGGTTGCTCCAATTGTGAGCGGACCGCCAAAATCACTGAAAGGACCCGGGTGATGGTCCACGAGCTTCAAGACGAAATGAGGTTCATCCTCAATCACATCCTAGAGCGCATCAATGCTCTTGCTCATCCACCACCTCAATAGGAGGGTCCTAGTTTATTCTCTTTAAGCATTTTTTTCTAGGCTTTTCTTTGTATTTTTTTTAATTTCTAGGATAATTTTTTAGGATTTTATTCTTGTACTAACACTTCATTGTGTTCCCTTTTCATGATTTTTATATCATGAAAAGTTTTAACAAATGAATGGTGTTTCTTATATTGTTATTGATTGTTACATGGTGTTTGGAAATGCTTGTGATGATGCATATTACTAACAATGTTTTTGTAGCTTTTTCACAATCCATGTATCTTTCTCTTGGCACCCAATTTAGGGGGAGCATTGGTCAAGGGGGAGATAATGGCTCGGGCTCATTACATATTCCGCCTCGCATCTTCTTTTTGTTGAGACACAAAGGGGGAGAAATATATAGAACTTGGTTAAATTTGACTTTTATAAAAAGTCAACTGCATACTTTGACTTTCTGAAAAGTCAACATCATGTCTAAATTGGACATACTTGCATTATTATCTTTATCTTTCAAGTTTTAAAACTAATATTTTTATAACTCTTGTACAATCTTTACATCTTTTATAAAATAAAATTTATATTTTGTCCTCAACAAAAAGGGGGAGATTGTTAATACAAATATCGTCATTAAACGTTATTTATATTTTATGATCTTTACCTAAGTTTTGTTAACGACAAAAGTAAATTTAATTTTTATAAAGCTTAAAGCTTAAAGCTTGTCAAGTTTAATAGATATTAAAACAAGCTTTTCAAATAATATCTTCATCACTCAAGCATTTACATTTTGATTAATCATATTTTGATATGACTTTAAACCATAATGTATGTTAGTATTTTTAGATCAAGAATGTTTTGGTTTCTTAAAACAAAACATTACATATGTATTTATATTTTAACATATTTCTAAAATTAGAAAACAAACACATGACATCATGTAGTGCATCATTGAAATCCTTAGAAGATTTCACTAGATACTTTGTGTAGATTTAGACTCTACATATCTTACACAATCTTGGATAGATATGGTTGACTTTGGTAAGATTTTGGTGATCTTCATTCGGACCCGACGACACCAAAACTTAACACTGGACGGAACCCTTTGAGGATCCGTGGTGCGTGGTGCTTGAGTATTTTGGCTATAAATAGCAAAGCCAAACCAAGTTGTTTTTCATCCCTTTCTATCATATTCACACACATTCCTTCTCTCTAACATTTCTAACTCAGTTTCATATCATATTAATGATCTCTTTTGTAGTAAAGAAGATCAAGGCATATTCAAGCTTCAACTAGTTGTTGGAAGTCTTGTTTGTTTGTTATTGTATGATCTTGTGTTGATTCATACATCATTATTATACCAAACCATTATAATCTTGTGAGTGTGAGTGGTTAGTATTTTAGTTCTTAAAATACATTGTGTGTGGGAGTGGTTGTACCCTTAAAAGAACTCGACATCTAGCTTAGTGTCGGGAAATAGTGTGTGGCGAGTGTAAAGGTTTCTCCACCGGTGAAAGGAGCTTGTTGACTAGTGAAGTTAAACTCTCGAGTGTGAGACTCGAGGAGTGGAGTAGGTCAAGGAAAAAGAGTCCTTGTAGACCGAACTACTATAAACAACTTGTAGTGGTTTGATTGTTTCTTTCCTTATCTACTCTTTACATATTGTTTGCATTTTGATTATCACTCACTAACATATCTAAGATCAATATCAATTGATCTTTCAATAAGTTTCAAAACAAAGTTTTTAATCGGTAAACTATTCAACCCCCATTCTAGTTTTCCACATAAAATAATACCACTTTATCTATTGCATGTTATCATTTGTGTTTGTACGAAGTTTTTATCCTAAAAACTTGCAGATGGACTCTAAAAAGTCAAACAATCTTAACAACGATTAGTTATGTTTGGATTTGCATTTTGCATTTTGCATTTGCAATTCAATTGTGTGTGGAAAATTTTTGACTTTTAAAATTCAATAGATACCAAAAATTAAACTTGACAGTTTTGCAGCTTGCAGGTTGTTTATAGAGTGTTTGGATTTACCTATTTTGCTAACTAAACAGGTGCTTGCATTGTCATAACATAACAAATACAATATACTAGTTAAGTTACATATATTATCAAATAGAACATAGCATGAATAGGTGGTTGATCACTTGTTCAATGACTTGTAGGTGATTCGCTTGGTGTATGACATGCAAGTTGTTCACTTGGTCTTTGACTTGTAGGTGGCTCACTTGGTCTTTAACTTGCAGGTGGTTCACTTGGTATTAGACTTACAAGTGGTTCGCTTTCTTCATCACTAATGTCACTGGGTTGGGGAGACCTACAATTATGAATTTCATCATGTCTTGTTGTAGCCTCACTTCCACCCACTATACTCACTAAACCACCACCTATAGTAGATGCTGCAACATGTAGGTCTACTACACCACCACCTCTACCAGATGTAGTTGTGTTTTCCCTTCTAACACCTACACCTACAACACCACCTACAACACCACCTGCAACAACATCATTATCAGTCGTGTTCCCCCTTCCATAAAGATGCATTAAACATCAATACCACATGATTTCTCTATTAGGTGGATGCCTTGCATCAAAGGTCGATCTAGCCCTGTTTTCTTTTTCCAACCAACATTCAATACATATCATTTGACAATCATTTCCTTCAACCATAATGCAACTTCTTTGATGTGATAAAGAAATGAATACCAATGATGTATTATATAAGACTATAAAAATAGTCTAATGAGGAACATTGTGGTTGTTCATCAAGAAGTAGATGGAAGGAATGACAACATTAATGACCACATAAATTCTAAAAATTAAGGGAATACATTTACAATTAAAAGTGCACAACTGACATTACATTACACGTATAATCCGAATAGATTTTTCTCATGTTCCTCCTCAAACTGTTGATCTCGCATAATTCTGTCCTCCCACTCTTGTTTAGCCATTACCTCTTCTTCTAGTGTTTGTATCAATGATTCTTGGTCTAATCTCATTTAATGTTCTTGTTCATCAATAATATATTCACCAGCCTGCCACTCTTGTTCTACCCGTTCTTATATTTGATTATTTCTTCTTTGTCTAACATTCTCCAACCACATACACCACAGTTATTTCCATAAATTGTATCCTTGTAGAAAACCTTAACTAACTTTTTAAGTTTAATGTGAAGATATCAAAGCAACCCCTGCAATAATATCTTTTTCATAACCCCCCTCCTTAATGATTTTGTGATGTATTGAGCCTGAGAGATCTTTGAGAGTTATTGTAAGATCGCCAAGGGCATTTAGAGTACACGACTTGATCAACTTTTCCATTATTGATAAAGCTCTTGATATCACCTAAACTGCAATCACAACCCCCATTAACATTCACAAACTCAACCGCGCTAAGCCATGGCTCACGTGTAAAATCCTCATCGTCACCCACATCCTCAACAACTTTCCTAATATACTCTTGTGTCAAAATTACACACTCCTGGCCACCTTCGCTAATATCTGCTTCTTTACGACGCTTCGTCAATTGAATAATACTAGCAGGACCGGGTATTATCCTAACAGGCTTTTCAAGGCTATGTGATGAAACTAGGTTTTTCAAGGTGGGGGTTTTGCGACGGCTTCGGTGATGGTTGTTGCATGGATGGAGGGTGTTGTTGAAGTTATCAGATTTGTCCATTTCATTGAAGAAGTATAATCGAATATGTGTGACTCTGTGTTTCAGAACTTGTGTTTGTGAATTTGGGGTTATAAATACTGTAATGATGTTTGAGAAATTTGGTTGTGTTTGTCAGGAAAGAAGGCAAACGGATGGAATGAGATTATTGAAGAAAAGGAGGGTAAAATAGGCATTTCATACGACCACTAACGGGAATTTAACGAGCGTTAGCCAAAAACGTGAATTTGAAACTACAGTAACGGTTCAAGGGCAAAACTCGCAAAAAAATGAAACGTCAGGGACATTTCTCGCAGTTTTTTAGGACATTTTTCGCAAAAATCAAAAAGTTTAGAGACATTTTTTGCAGTTTACTCCAAACTTAATTAGTGTGACTTATATTAATACTCCTTTAGTTTGACTCTATGTCAAAGCTCTTTTGTGTGCGGAGGTATCCAAAACTAGTTGAGTAAACAAACCAAGGTTCTAGCTTTGCTATGATACTTGATATTTTTCCCGTTTGATCCGAACCATTTAAAGGATGCAAAACAAGACTACTTATTTTCAGTCCGGATATAATTCGTTTCTATCCATTTAGATATTATTAGACGAATACCACGCAAAGCGAATTTGTATTGCAACAAATAATTATATTGGCGAAATCGTGATTTTGGTTTGACACTTGATGCAAAACTTACGTGTTCAATCTGTTGTCATTGCGAGATAAATGTCTATGTTGTTACAATTTTTATACCATGATATAATAGTCCACTAACATTACTCAATTTTAAGTTTAAAAAATATACAAACACTCTTTATAAGAAGTAGGGGTGAGCAGAAAAACCGAAAAAAATGAACTGAAATAACCGACCTAAACTAAAAATCGATGGTTTGGTTTTTATTTTTTTCAAAAACCGAAAAATTCGGTTTGGTTTCGGTTTTCGTCCAAAAACCAAACTGTAAAAACCGAACCGAACCGGTTTCAATATATAATAATATATAATTAATATAATGTAAATAAATAACTAAATAAATCAAATTTATAATTTCACATTCATTTTGTGGTTGGATTTATAATTTATTTGTCTTGTATACGTGTTTACTTGATAATATATAAATAAATATGTGACAATGAATATACCATGTGTATGTTCACTCGCATGTATGTATATCTCATCTATATGTGGGTAATTGTAGAAATATGGGATAAATATTATTAGGCTTAGATTGACGAAAAAGTAAAGAAGATTAACCAATTTTATACGTAAAACAAGTTTGTAGGTATAAATTATCCACACCCATAAACGGTTAAAACTGAAATAACCGAAAAACAGAACCGAAGCCGATAATAAACCGAACCGTAAAAAACTGAACAGTTTCAGCTTTGGGTTTATAAAAACCGAATATTTTAGTTTAATTTGGTTTTAATTAAAACCAAGCAAACCAACCACGCTTCGCCCAATAAGAAGTAGAGATATTTGATTACTTAATAAAAAAAAAAAATTGATCTATCCCATGAAACCGAAGTACCCAACCCCTAATTTACACATCGTATGACTTAAACTTATGCACAAGGCACAAAATTTGTGCCAAAAATAAAAAAAGCCAAACAAGAATGGATAAGTTAAATTATTTGCTATATATACTAAAATAAAAAGATCCCTTTAAAAACAAACAAAACAAAACCCTAGAGGTTCCCATTGTAAGAACAAACAAATCATCTTATGCCGTCACCTTTTCTCAATCCAACGGTCCACATTTCATCTCACATACTCGTGCTTATCACTCCCCTTCATTTTTAGCTCTCACTACTTCTCTTACAAAAAAATATAAACACTCTAAAAATGGCTATAACTATATTTCTGGAATCAATTACACTTTCATCCGATCTTTGATTTTATACATTAAGAATACACCCTTTACGCTTAAACTTAGTGGGTATTTTTTATTTTGTCTTAATTCATCCTCTAGAGTGAAAAAGATTTGATTTTTGTTAAGTATGATAACTGATAGTTATTCTAAGATGATGTCTGATATTGGTATGAGATCAAATGAAGAGCTGGGTTTATTGATGAGGGAAAAAAGGACTAGTGAAATGGAGCTTAATATGTTTAGAAGTGGGTCAGCCCCACCAACAGTTGAAGGATCTTTGAATGCTATTAATGGCTTGTTTGAAAGTGGTGTTAGTGAAGATGAGTTAAGGTCTGATCCAGCTTATGTTAATTATTACTATGCTAATGTTAATCTTAATCCTAGGTTGCCTCCTCCTTTGGTTTCCAAAGAGGACTGGCGATTTTCGCAGCGGTTAGGGGGTGGTGGTGGTGGTGGTGGAAGTGGTGGTGGGAGTGCTATTGGGGATAGGAGGAAGGTCAATGGGAAGGGTTTAGGTGGTGGTGGTGGTGGTGGGGTCGAGTGGGGCGGAAACGGGCTTATCGGGTTGCCGGGGTTAGGGTTAGGAAGTAGGCAGAAGAGTATTGCTGAGATTATTCAGGTTGATTGTTTTTTTTAACGTCTTATATGTTTTGTTTAAAATTTGTGAACTTTGAATGTTTTGATGCTATCTGGTTTTGTGTTATGTGGTTTCTGCTGTAATTACCGTTAAATGTCTTTGAGGTTTACGGGGTGTATTTGTCTGTAAGATTAAACACATAAAGTTTGTATCTTTGAGGTTAGATTGTCAATTCTAGTGCTAAAAAGTTGTCATCTTTGAAATTTATGACCGTGTTTTTCTAGGGTTGGGAGTAGGAATGAGTGTTGCTGAGATTATTCATGTTGATGGTTTTTAATGATTGTTGGAATATTGTTTGAGTTTCGCTTAAAAGTTGTGATCTTTGAATGTTTTGATGCTATTCGGTTTCGTGTTATGTGGTTTACGGGGCTTATTTGGTTTAATTATTATGTATTTTGGTTTATTATGTTATTTGTTGGCTTGTCGCTAGTTTCTGTAAATACCATTAAATATTCATTAACCGTATAGTGATTGGGATGAATACGTTAGAATTTGTGTTTTAGATTATCTATGTAAAGTTTGTATCTTTGAGGTTTAAGTTATGGATTCTAGTGTTACAATGTTGCCATGTTTGTAATTTATGATGCCTTTTAAATTTTGTTGAAGTTTATAAGCAGATAATCACTGAGATAAGCAATCCCAAACACCTGTCACATCCGTGATTTCATCATGTATTATAGCCATTTGTTTAAGTGCGCGTACCTACTTGCTTATTTGTAGCCATTATTTCCCGAATCCAGAGCACAACAGTTTCTTACTAATGTTGTTGAATGCAGGATGATATAAGTCAATCTGCTTCTGGCTCTAGGCATTCATCTCGTCCGGCTAGTCGAAACACATTTGACGAAAATGCTGACCTATCTGAGTCCCATTTTGCTCATCTTCACCAAAACATGGTTTCTCAGGGAATGTCATCTGGTTCACATACCTACGCTTCAGCTCTTGGTGCTTCTTTATCTAGAAGCACCACCCCTGACCCTCAGCTCATAGGCAGGTCAGCCAGTCCTCGTGTTTCTGCTGTTGGAGGACAGAGAATTAACGGTCCTTCTGATTTAATAACCGGTTTTTCGGGTTTGAATCTCTCCACAAACGGACAGGGGTCACCAGTGAACTCGTATATGAAAGGGGCAACTAATGGTGCTGTAGGCTCTCCTCAGTACCAGAATCTTGATAGCCCAAATTCATCTTTCTATGGCATGGGTGGTGGTGGTGGTTATATGATGAATCCAGGGTCACCAACTATGATGTCAAACGGTCTGAATTTGCCACCATTGTTTGACAATGCTGCTGTGGCAGCTGCAATGGGAGGTGGGTTGGGCTTAGGATCTAATAGAGTTGGAAATCACAGCCCGACTGCTCTTCAGGTTCCACTCATGGATCCGTTGTATCTTCAAAACCTAAGGTCAAGTGAATACGCTGCAGCTTTGAATGATGCAACAATCGATAGGGAATTACTAGCACTTCAGAAAGCTTATCTAGCTGGTCTGCTATCTCCTCAGAAGTCTCAATACGGTCTTAACCATGGTTACTATGGGAACTCGGCTTATGGCCTTGGGATGTCGTATCCTGGAAGCCCTTTGGGAAGTTCTCTTCTGCCGAATTCTGCTCTTGGATCCGGTAGTCCGGGCAGACATGGTGAGAGGAGCTTGAGGTTTCCTTCAGGGATTCGTAACTTAGTTGGAGGTGAAAGCTTTCCTTCGTCTTTGCTAGATGAGTTCAAGAGCAATAAAACCAAGTGTTTTGAACTGTCGGAAATTGTGGGGCATGTTGTTGAATTCAGGTTCATCTTCTTGCTTTTTTGCTTCTTAACACGAGTTCTTAGCTTTAATAACATATTAACAATTGTTGCACTTTCAAAAATCACATAAACCTATGTTAATAGGGGATGTTTTATTAAATAGTTTAAACCTGAGTTGAGGGTGTTTATATTTTCGCATTGGAACTGATCAATTAGATATTTTGACTTGAAGTCACAACAGTAAGTTATCCAAACAAATTTTCTTCTACTCATTTGATCCTTAGGGGTCAAATAAGCAGTTACAGACCCTTTTAAAAAAGGAAACGGTTATGGACAATCAGTTTCATACGCTGCCACTGATTTAATAATCTATAGGTAACTAAAGTTACTTATGTACCCCATTTAAACCTAGTTTTACATAAAGGTCACATTCTTTTTAACTACCACGTTGTTTTGTAAGATTATGTCCTATGTACTTGTTACTAATTGTTTTTATCCCGTATCTGACATGTACACTTATTTTGTTGTATGAGCAGCGCTGACCAATATGGAAGTCGTTTCATTCAACAGAAGCTTGAAACAGCTACAGTTGAAGAGAAAGACATGGTGTTCAATGAAATTATGCCTCAAGCTTTCTCATTAATGACTGATGTGTTTGGTAATTATGTCATCCAAAAGGTAACATATGAATATTTATCTGAAGGTTACCTTTTGAGGAACCTCAAATTCTAATATATTTTGATGCTGTGTAGTTTTTTGAACACGGAAATGCTGCTCAAATAAGAGAACTGGCAGACCAGCTTAACGGGCATGTCTTAACACTCAGTCTTCAGATGTATGGTTGCCGGGTTATCCAAAAGGTAGATTGAAACTTTGGTTTACTGAAAATGCTAGAGGTGGAAAATTTGGCCCATTTACCAAAATAGGTCAAATCAAAATATTTAACTAATAGGGGAACATGTCAAATGGTCAAAAGTCACCCAAACTCTGATTTTAAATGCATAACATCATACATTGTATTATTGAAAAGATCTAGATTATTAGTAAAAATTATGCATTTGTAATCATTATTAACACATCAATTTTTTAAATAAATGGACAAAATGTGTTTGCGGGTCTTGTACTAAAAGTTTACCTTTCATTCTCAAATTATTTATGGCTCATTTCATTATCTTGTCAACTCATGAAATTGGAAACCTGCTACCAAAACCTTGTTGTTTTAGATAACCTGAAGTGCTAAGACCTTATTATAAAGTTAGTGTTTTGATCAAAGTAAGGCCATCAGAGTCTTTCAGTCACAAAATTATGTTCTTGTCAATTATAAATTGTGTTTTTAAATTACCGTGTTTTAAAAAAAAAAATATATTATTATTATTATTCTTTTTTTATTTTGATAAAATATTTTGATTTTGTTTCATCCAGGCAATCGAGGTTGTTGACCTTGACCAACAAACAAAGATGGTTGCGGAACTTGATGGTCACATAATGCGTTGTGTGCGTGATCAGAATGGGAATCATGTGATTCAGAAGTGCATTGAATGTGTGCCTGAAGATGCTATTCATTTTATCATCTCTGTATTTTATGATCAAGTTGTAACATTGTCAACCCATCCCTATGGTTGTCGCGTCATACAGGTGGATATCTTATTGTGAATGTTGTGCTGATTAAGCTATATCATTTGATCAATGGCGGTCAATAATTCTTGACATGTTTCGTGTAACAGCGAGTTTTGGAGCATTGCCATGACCCTAAAACCCAAAGCATAGTGATGGATGAAATCCTGAAATCTATTTGCATGCTGGCACAAGATCAATATGGAAATTACGTTGTTCAGGTAATTAGAAGTTTTTTTCTACCCTTCGTATCTGGTTTAAATTGATCTTCTAAAACTTATTATTTGGTCAGTAAATAGTTCTATGCAGAATTTGTTTATCTAAACTTAAAAAACTGAGATATTTGATGTTTTGACAGCATGTACTGGAACATGGAAAGCCACATGAACGTACATGTATCATAGATCAGTTAACTGGCCAGATAGTTCAAATGAGTCAACAGAAGTTCGCCTCAAATGTTGTTGAGAAGTGCTTGACTTTTGGTACCCCAGAGGAACGCCAAGTCCTTGTCACCGAGATGCTAGGCACCACTGATGAAAATGAGCCACTTCAGGTTAGTCTGCTAACTTTGATTTGTACCTCTTGATATTCATGTCACATTTTTTTATTGTGTTGTAACCTCGTTCATTTTTGTCGTTTCAGGTGATGATGAAAGATCAGTTTGCTAATTATGTTGTGCAGAAAGTTCTAGAAACGTGTGATGACCATCAACTTGAGACCATTCTTAATCGAATTAAGGTTCATCTGAATGCTCTCAAGAAATATACTTATGGGAAACATATAGTTGCCCGTGTTGAGAAACTTGTTGCCGCTGGAGGTATACCTTTCATTCTGTTTATTTATTTATTTATTGAAGTTTGACTTATAAGAGTCAAAGGAGTTGCTTTACAAATTTCAGTACAACATTACGTAATTAATTAAAACCTTTACAATTGTAGACTTTAGAGATGAAATACTTGTATTGGTTTTGATAATATTATCGATAAATGGGCCAAAAAGTGTGTTGTCAGTCATCCCGACCGGACGTTTTGACCCGTACTAAATTCTAAACCTTTTTGGGCCATTACCTTCCAATTCATTTTTCCAACTTCAAAGTTCATACTTTTCTAATATGCTGTATGCATCACGCCCATAAATGGTATTAATTTGTTTTCTAACAAATGCTATTTTATTTCTTATCAGAGAAGAGGATCGGGGCAATGGCTGGATATGCTGCTGCTGCTGCCGCCGCCGCCGCTGCTGCTGCTAATGCTACTACTACTTAATGTAACGGGATCGAGAGAGAGTTGTACAGCTAACCGAGTCTGGAGTATGAACGGTTTGTGTTTCTTGGTTCGTTTTAACATGAAGCTGAGTTGAGTTGTCTCTTTTGCAAATAAAAAGTGGTTTGTAGCTATGAAAACTTGTACATTGTTAGTTTTAAGGATGATATATATATACCTAGGACTCGAGTCTTTAGCCAAGGCTCAGAGGGTGAAACACACCGAGGCCGCCCCGTTGCAGAGATCAAAGCGGAGTTAGTCTTTATGTGTATGTTATGTTTGTCGTGACCATACAAAATATATAGCCAGGCGGGTGCAGCAGAGCCTTATGGTGTATTAGGTGTTACCGGGAGTTTCATTTCCTTGTGTATGGATTCCTGTGATGATCATGTTTATTTAGTGAAACCTTGTTTTAAGTTTTGGGTTTTGTTGTCATTTTGTTGTTTTTAAACCTCCTATGATATGCAGCGATTTAGTAGATTAATGTACTTTTAGTAAGCTACTAGGTTAATTTAGCAACACTATTTAGTATTTTGGTTTTCTACTATCTTGAACCTAGACCAAAATCGAAATCTATCTTTCGTGCTTGTTTAGCTAAACAAAAGATAGCAGAAGATATTTGCTTTTAAAAAACCAAACTCCACTATACGCTATAGGCAAATGAGATTGTAGCTTATCTTTGTAGAACAAAAAGACCTCTTCGGTTTCATACTTAAAGAAAATGTTACTAGTTACCCCGAGTGTACTGAAAACTTAAATGAAAAAAGCACACTTTCCAAATACACTTGCTATATAACTATTTACATTTACTTCAACATGAGAGGATCCAGTTCTAATCTGTCTATTTACATGAACCCGGCGGTGTGTTTACTGCAAATTGACACTGGCAAACCAGAACTTACTTTAAGATCAGCACCCCTATCCTTGTATCCGGCAGGCTAAATCTTGACTTTCTCTAATAAAGGTGCATTATCATCAATCTTGATGACAAAACCACTCTTCTCGCTACCATCACATGTTGGAGCAAAAACCTCCGGCAAAGGCACCTTACCCTCCAAGTACGCGATCACCTGTCTGATAGTTGGCCTAAATGATGGTTCATCTTTGGAACACATTAACCCAAGCTTCAAAACCATTTTTACTTCAACCTCATCAAACTCACCCTTCAACCTTGAATCAACCACTTCAAGTAACGCCCCTTCGTGCCACTTATCCCAAACCCAATCCACCAAAATAAGCTCCTCTGGCGACGCCTTCATCTCGATGGGCTTCCGGCCACATACTACTTCTAACAAAAGAGCCCCAAAGGCATACACATCAGAACTGGTGGTAGGCTTACCGGTTCGAGTTAGCTCAGGAGCTAAGTAACCCAATGTCCCCACCACTTTAGTGGTGGTTGCGTTTGAACCATGGTCATATAACTTTGCCAACCCAAAATCGCCTAACCGGCCACTCCATTCCGAATCTAACAACACATTTCCTGCTTTAATATCTCTATGAAGCACAGTTTGCTCCCACCCTTCATGCAAATAGACTAATCCGTTTGACACATCATTTATGATTTTAAACCTTTGTTCCCAACTCAAAATCATTTTCGGGTTATTATGAATATACTTATCCAAACTTCCATTAGCCATAAAATCATAAACCAAGAAGAACTCACCCTTCCATCTACACCACCCCAACAACTGAACCAAATTTCTGTGTCGCAGACGGCCAACAGTTGAGATCTCCGACACAAATTCCTTCGGTCCTTGTTTCGAATCGCGTAAAATTCGCTTGACCGCGATCTCACTACCTGAATCGGGTAAAACCCCTTTATAAACCTTACCCGACCCACCAAACCCTAACAATCCTTTATCATGAAAATTCTTAGTAGCATCCTTTAACTCTCTATAGCAAAATGTATGTGGACCAACATCAATCTCCCAATCTTCGACAACATCTATGTTCTTAAACTTCTTAACAACATAAACACCACTAGCTATAATGACCAACACCAGAAAGAGTATGAATAATAAAGAACCCAAAAACTTAATAACAAAACCTTTATCACCTCTATGATCATCACCTCTATGATCAACTTTATCATCCGTCTTATTAAATGTTTGAAGTGTAGCAAGATGATCAAGATCCAACGATTCTGATTTTCCGCTCATATTAAATGTCCAACCATAAATATAATGATTACTAACAAGACGACCGGTCGAGGATGAAAACCCAACATACATAAAATCATGGAAAACCTCCGAAAGATCCAACGGAATAGAAATGATTGGAGTCATGGGTTTCTTAGAAAAAACCGAAAGAGTGACATTTATTTCATGTTTTTCACCATCATAATCAATCCAAGCTTGAATCTTTCGCCCACTAATTAAACTAAGTTCATTTTTTGTTGAATTTCCATCAATGAAGTACCCTGCCCTAGTCGAATTAATCGATCTCATACGATTAACATCCACCCCAACATGATTATCATTAATGTCCCAAACATCAAAATCCTGTACAGTATCAAACTCAACAGCAAATATATGATTTGATATATTCTTATTACTAGAAACATTAAACAATCCTAGGAATTCACTAGGTTGAGCTCCTATCATATCTTTGGTAGGAGATATAGTAAAAGCTAAACCATGTCCACCTAGTTTTTTATACCTTGGTGTAATGGAAAATACAAATGCGGTCGAAAAAGAAAGGGAGTTATTCGTGTTCCGGTTCTTGAAACGAATAGGATCCGAGTAAAACCCTCGTCCTATCGAGCGAGCTGTAAAGTTTGTGAGCTGTAGGATACCATTTTCAGTTATGTTTGCTTTACAATTTAGTGTTAAGTTTGTAGGGTTTGATTTAAAGCCATTGAATATGAATGATTGTGCATAACATGGTTGGATTATTGATAAAGATAGAAGAAAAAGAAGATGAAGAAACGGTGGGAGTAGCATGTTTAATTGGTCATGAGTGAGTACTGATCAGTGTTGTGAAGGTGATGATCATGTGTTTGATAATGTTGTTGGTGTTTTGTTATGTGGTTTCTGAGATTAAATGTTGATATGTTACACGTGTTTTGTGACATAAATGAGAGTTGCTAAGATTAGTAAGTTGGGTCGGTGGACTTTTATGCATGTTGTCATCTTTTGGCATGCATGTCTATTTTTGGTTAATGATTGAGACATGGTGACAATGTGAATGAAAATCATAAATGTTGTGATCATCCTCTATCACATTAGTGTTATATCAGCTTTTTTTTTTTAAGATTATATACTAATCACAAACAAATAGCAAGGCAGCAACAATCACAACAAAAAATATACCCACACAAAATAATTAAATAAAAACAAACACACACAAATAAAATAAAAGTTGTGGTTGAACAGCCAACTGAAAAATTAAAAAAGTTGGGGTAAAACTCGGTTGCATCTAGTTGAGCTAAGGGGAGACTCGGTTGGGGAGTCGCCCCTCCCATTAGCATCAGCCTAAATGGTTGAGTTTTTTTAGACTTTTGATTGTTCATGTTGTTATCCATGGTTTAACCGGGGTAGTCCTGTGACTGTTACAGTGTTACTGACTCATTCCCTGACCACCTTTAAAAGATGTACTTATTGGGGTTTAAACCTCTTGTGAGAATACAAGGGTATCAAGTTTCAACCACTAATTCACATCAATGGTGATTTATGATTAAAAGATGAATGGTTGTAAATTGTAGATGTATTTATTGAGGTTTAAACCTCTTGTGAGAATACTAAGGTATCAAGTTTCAACCACTAATTCACACATGGTGGTTTATGTTAAAAGATGAATGGTTGTAACTTGTAAATATGAATTTGGTGCAAGTGTTTTGGTTTCGAGTTGATAATCAAAATTTAAGTGTGGTTTCACCTTTCAAATAGAAAAACACATTTATTCATAATAAATCCTTAACAAATTTACCCACAAAATAAAAAATAAAAGGAATGTTGACAATTGACATAACACAAGAACAATATCAACCCCATTAGAGCAAATATGAGGAGGTAAGATATTAACAGTTATACCTCTGCTCAAAGGTAAAAATACTGCTTTCACATATACCTCCTAAAAAAAATAAGTATGCATATATAAATTCTTATTAGAGCACAAGGTACTATGGTGTCATGAGTTTGGTACTATGAATAAAAATATTGTCACCTTAACACTTTATCTTATAACACTAGAATCTATCACTCAACACAAAACATCATCCTTAAATTTCTGGTGCCATGAGACACCCATAAACGCCACATTTTTTTTTTCATTTATTGAAATAAAATAACACATTGAACTAAAATCAAAATTACATTAATAAAAAAATATTTATTCAAATAAAATAACGATACAATGAAAAAAAATATTTAGTAATTAAGGTTTTATAAATGCTCCACGATATCACGTCGAATGTCGTTGTGCACTCTTTTATCCTAGTACGAGGACCCGAACTCTCTGCTTCTTTATTACCCAAAGCTTGAAATTGTTCATAAGCTTGAAAATACCGTATATATCTCTCTGCATCGTCTTGAAAGTAAAGATCGTAATGATCATAGTTGTTGGGATCGTAATTATAGTTGTTGGGATCCACAACGTTTTTATTAAGGTAATAAAAGAGAAGTATTGTTGAAAATTGAGATGTGTATGTAGAAGTGTGTAAAAAATACAAAATTAATGTGGTATTTATAGGATTTTTAAAAGGTACAAAATTGAAAAAAATGGGTATTTTGATGCTAAAAAACGGCTATATTGTTGGAGCCAATGTCCACTTTTTATTTTTGCCGTTATAAAATGTTAAAAAAAAAAAAACTCATCGCGTGGGTGATTCGCTCCCAACGTCGAGTTTTATCACACGTGACCACTCGAATGGTCAATCGTAACAAACTTCAAGCAGTCTGGAACCAAATGCAATTAAGATCTAGAGGTGTAGTGTTTCCCAGGTCGTTAAGTCCCAACGAGTGTCGATGAATAATCAAGCGAATAGTGATCGGAGAATTTGAGCGGAAAAGGGATATGATTGATTATATCAAAAGAAAAGTTTATAAATTACAGGGCTTAAATGCAAATTAAAGAAAATTAAAAGATAAATTATATTAAATAAACGCTATCACTATTTTTAAAATCGATGTTTTGATTTTCTTTTATAAATTTAAATTAAAAACTACGTAACGTACAAAGAAAATGTGAAACTGAAACAATATTAATCCTAAAAATATAAAAATGAACTTTTACAATCCTAATGATAAGAGAAAATTTTAGAAAAGAAAATTATTTTTATGACTATTTATTTAATTATTATTAATTAAAACTAATTTTAACTATTTAACAATACCCTAAAATATAAGAAAATATGAAATAAAGATAGAAAATGAAATTATGACTTAGAAAAATCTAAAATAACTAAAGAGAATTTTCAAAACTAATTTTGTATTTTTCTGATTATTTTTCTATTTTCTATGAAATAAAAACTATTTGAAACTACTTAAATTGCTAAAAATTACAAATTAAATTATGAAAAATCTGGAAAAATATTTTTTTGACTTTTTATATTTATCTTAACCTACGAAAAATGAAAACTTATTTTTTTGAAGTTTTTCTGAATTAATTGTATTAAAAGCTAATTAAAATTGCCTAAAAACTGATTTAAATGAGGAAAATTAGCAAACAGTGAAGGAAAAATATGAAAAATTCAGGAAAAGTCTAAATTAATATTCTGAATCTATGAAAAATATAAAAACAGTAGCTTATGTGTGAGAATAGGGAGCTGCAATGACAAGTGCTAAAAAATAAGCACTAAAGATAAGCTAAAGACCACAAATGAGCACCAAATGAAAGCAGAAGCTATAATAAGCTAAAACTACTCAAAAGCAACCAAATATACAACTGCTCTTAACCTCTATAGTGCAAGCTAAACAGATTTGATGTTTTAAACTTAAGTGCAAAAAACAGATTTGGGGTGTTACTTTGTGGCTAGAAAATAAGCTACTCAATAAGCTGAAACTAAAAACCAGATATTGGAACCTAAAGTGGACCTGGCTAGCTACTTAAAAACCAAAGATGAGCCTGAGATAAGCTCAACTGAGCTCTTGACAAGCTCTGCACAAACCTGTGCACACTCAGTATTCACTGAGTCAGTGCACAGGGGATTTTGGACCAAATTGACAAGTTGTTTTAGAGCTTATAGAAATTTACTAAAATTATACAAAAATCATTTTAAGAAACTTGACCAACTGAAGTTTGTAAACCCAAAATTTCACTTAAATTGATCCAAGAATGAATCAATTAAAAATCACCCAAGTTGGGTGAAAACTGAGATTTTCACTTTTTTTGACTTTTGAAGCAGTTTTGAAGGTTTGACTAAATTGAGATTTGATCTTAATTTGCCAACTGAAAATGATGAAATGAGCTATTATAAGACTTGATTAAGCTACTCCTATCAATTATGAACACTATGCAAGCTTTTGGTTTTACAAATTTTTAACAGATATGAATTTAGGACAGGTTTAGAAAGATTTTGACTTAAGGAGTTTGTAGATGCAATTTGATGACTAGAATGATTCAAATGGACCTTATTAAGACTGAGTAGACATATTATAAGCACAAACCAAAGCTCAAGCTTAAACAAGCTACTGATCCAAACACACTTTAAGACACTGATATGCAAATATAACTCACCTAATTGACAAATCCAAGCTATGATTTATACTAGAACAGATCTAAACTACTAATATGATACAAATAACAATACTACAATTATCAAATAGCTACTAAATTTTTAATGCAATTATGGCAGTACCAAATAATATTCAAACACTTACAAAAGTCCCAGCCACAGTGGCTTGCCAAACAACACAGGTAACTACTATCCTAAGCCAATTATCAACCCATATTCAACACTTTGCATCAACGAACCATTTCCATACACCTTGTAAAATCTCTTCTCGGTTTGACTTTTGTTGACCAAACATCAATTATGCTTAAAAATGAAGTATAAGCTTACTCAAAGCTATGGACAGCTTAAGTGAGCTTATTTGAAGTTTAATGAAGCTTTTTGAAGCTTGGTTTTTAGTTCATTTATACTGAGCTTATAACAGGAGATACAAAACATAAAACTATAATAAAACCTTTGAATTGATACTTGAAAACAGATTATATTGATAAAACAACTTGAGTTTAGTACATAGAAGCAAAAGATTACAGATTGATACTTAAACTAAAACATTAATATTCAAAACGACATAGATGAAATTTAAAACTAAGTACTCACGCTTCTTTTCTTTCTTCTCTTTTTATACAAGGTCCTCTCAACGACTTGATCAAACCCACTTGTTTCGGGACCATTGGATCGATTGAGTGCATATTGGCCATTTGATGACATTTTGGCGGGAAAAGATTTTTGCAAATGGGGTTCTGTGAAATTGCAACTGGGGGTGGTGGAGGGTAGGGATAAGGTAGGTGTGATGATTATGGAGTGAGGGTTGGAGGGATAAGGTTGATGGGAGAGGACTGAGTGTTGCAGGCAAGTGGTGAAGGAGAAGAGGATAAAGGAGGGAAGGCGGGAGTTGACTTATTTTGACTGGTGGATATATTGGACAGGGGTCCAAAAAGGGGGAGGGGGTCACAGGTTATATGGCAGGGGGTCAAGTAGTTATGAAAGAGGTCAAGGTCCAAGGGGTGTAAAGGGTTTGATAAACAAGGACCTTTTTGCAATTTCGATTTTTTGAGGGACCAATTCTACCATTTTCCAAAGTTGTTTCAAGGACCAAAATTGACAAGTTTCAATAGTACAAGGACTATTTTGACATTTTCAAACTTCCAAGGACTATTTATGACAATTTTCAAAGTTTAGGGACCTAAGTTGTAATTTTGCAATTTTAAATCTCAAGGACCAATTTGACAACTCATGAATCCTAGGGACTTGAAATGATATTTTTCTTTATTTTGATTTACAGGACTGCTTTTGACAACTTTTGAAACTTGGGGACTAAAGCGCCAATTATGCAAACTTGATACGTTTTCACCGATTTTGATATTTTTGCATTTAAAACACATAAAACACTTATTTGTGATATTTTTATCATTTGATGCATTTCGAGTGTTTTCGGATGTTTTTGCGTTTAAATGGTACAAAATGATGAGTATTTAGACACTCATCAATCCCCTACTAAGATATTGCTAGTCCCTAGCAATGTTTTGAGAAAAATTAATGGTTTCATCTCTTTACCAAAAGCCATTACTTACGGAGTAGCCAAATATTTCGGTTCAAGTAAGAACCTTGGTACAGATAACCAAATGATTTTGAGCAAATCACCGACTTCAACAGATTTGATTTGTCTTTACGAAGCCGTTTGCTCGGACTAGCCAACTCTTAGATAAAATATCTTTGGTGAGTCGATTACCAATTATGGTTTTCCACGCCTTTCGACAAGCCATAAACTTGCGGGCTTGCTCTTCACTTATTAAAGATATGGTGAGGTTGAACACCATACAATTTTGGGCAAATTGCAAGCGTTAACGGTTTGAGATATCTTTACCAAGAGCCGTTTGCTCTGGATTAGCCAATCCTTTTGTTTATTAGACATGGCGGATGATAACCATAAGTTGAGTAAGTGCAAAACACTTACTCGAAAAAAATTTTTGGCCAAAATGGGGGAATTAGGTGGTATAATTACATGATAAAATTCATGAAATTCCCCACACTAGAAATGAATATTGCCTCAATATTCAAAATCACCGCGGTTATGCGAAACAAAAAACGTAAAAGAAATACTACGACCATTATTTTAAGATTTTTTTTTTTTTTTTTTTTGATTTTTTGAAACTTTATATACAACGGTGAGCAACTCCCCACGGTAGGGTGGTAGAAAATAGAAGGAAGTCGAAATATGGTGAAAACCCATATGGTGTGCTCTTATTTTTGATTTCCAGTCGCTAGCTTGACTCGATCCCGCATTCATTGGTTCATAGGAAAGTTTGTAGATCGGGACAACCACGGGGAATGTCCTCTCCAAAATAGTGCTTCAATCGATGACCATTCACTTTAAAATTTGGACCATCGGGTTGAGATAACTCAATGGTTCCATAAGGGAATACTTTAGTAATGGTGAATGGTCCGGACCGGTAGGATTTTAGTTTTCAGAAAATCTTCAATCTTGAATTGAAAAGAAGGACTCGATCACCGACGTTGAAAGCGGTTTTTAATTACGAGTCATGAATCTTCCTTGTCTTTTCTTTATAGATCAAAGAGTTCTCGTATGCTTGATCACGGAGTTCATTTAATTCATTCATTTGAACTTTTCGGTGATCACCGGTACTGAATATCGAAGTTGGCATGTTTCAAGGCCCGTATGCCTTGTGCTCAAGCTCAATCGGCGGATGACACGCCTTTCCGTACACAAGCTTGTATGGGTACACCAGATGGGTGTTTTATAAGTTATACGGAAGGCCCGAGTCGTCATCTAGCTTATCCGACCAAGAGGCACGGTTTTCGCCTCTTGTCCTTTCAAAATTCTTTTAATCCCTCGGTTGAAAACTTCCACTTGCGCACTTGTTTGGGGTGGTGCGGTGGAGAGCGGTGAGTTACACCATAATTTTGCATGACTCTATCAAACCGGTCATTGCAAATGCGTACCACGATCATCGATTATAGCTCGTGGGTTCCAAACCTAGCAAAAGAGATTTTAAGAATTTCACAACAACTCGGGCATCATTGGTAGGCAAAGCTTTCGCTTGACCCATTTTGACAAATAGTCATGACCGCGAGTATGTATTTGTTTTCGAGATGATGGAAATGGCCCGTAAAGTCAATGCCCCGGATGTCAAAAATCTCGCACACTTGAATGGCGTTTGCGGCATTTCATTTCTTTGTGAGATATTTCGTGGCGTTGACAAGCGTCGCGGGTTTTGACAAATTCGTGGGCATCCTTGTAAATCGTGGGCCAATAGAATCCGAAATCAAACACCTTCTTGGCGGTGTAGTTGGGGCTATGATGTCCCCAGTGAGGTCGAAATGGCAAGCCTTGAGAATGTCATTGGCTTCGACCATACACGCATCGCTGATGACTTGATCCGCGTAAATTTTGAATAAGTAGGGGTCGTCCCGAGTAATGTTTACATCTTTAAAGAATTTGTTTTTACGTTGGGACGACATCCTTTCACCATAAAGTTACCCGCATGGTAATTTGCAAAGTCGAGAAACCATGGGGTAGAAGAGTCTCCACGAAAAGAAACCACATTGAGTGTTTCGAGAGAAAATGTTTTGTTTATTTCCTTTTCTGAACACATCACGGTGAGGGTTTTCTAGGCAGGACGAGATGATCGTGACGAGTTCTCGGCTCCTTTTTATCACGTATAATAATATCAAATTCTTGTAGGAGGAGAACCCAGCGGAGCAATCTCGGCTTTGCATAATATTTAATTGACAAAAGTCCGGGGTTTGCAAATGGTAAATTACTAAGGATAATAGATAATAAAACCTTAATTATAATGTTGAAATTATGCAACCATTGCTTGAAAAATTAAACATCTTATGGGGTTGAAAATTGAAGCAAAAGGGGTTAAGTAATAATTTAATAAGATAAGTTGTTTTACGACTTAACAAAATTCAATTTATAAACCAATTGAATTTCAAAATAATATTTAAAGCGAATTTTTATTAATTTCAAAATTATGGTTTTAGATCATTAGATTTAAGGAATTTACAAACCTAAATAAATTAAATTAATGATAGAAACCTTTAGAAATTTGCATTTGACTGGAAGCAAATTACAGTATTAACAATTTAAAAATATGGAATTTTATGACCATTTTGGGTTTATTTTTTTTAAAGGTTAAGGATTTGGTGATCAAGTCCTATGGTAGTTGGATAATGTGAATTGGCTAAAACATTTGCGGAAAATTTGCATAATGGTTCAAGGAAATGGGGGGGAAAAGTTGGTTTTTGTTGTTAAATTTGTGGGTTCCGAAGGTGAGGATAGGTTCTGTTATGAAAGAGGAAGGGGGATTTTAAGAATTTGTTGAAGTTATGATTGAGGAAAGAACTTTCCAATGGGTGATAATGATATTAAAAAATTTATAAAGGTTTGTAAACTCAAGACATTGCAAATGACAATTTTTTTTTAATTTGCAAAATTTAAATTTAAACCTTTACAATACTATTCTAATAAATGAAATATTTCAATTTTAAATTTCCTGTTTTTTTGCAATTTAAATTGGGGAAAATGCAATCAAATTACAATGTTTTGATTTTATAAACAGGTTATTGTGACATTTTGTATGGGGGTTTAAAGGGCTTTTTTGTTTAAGGTATCAGAATTGAAAATTTGACATTGAAACATAATTTCCATAAATCTTAGAGTGGTCATTTTGGTTTCAAATTTAACTTATAGGAGGACATAGTCCGTGAACCACTAGAATTCTTTTCATTTTTAAATTATGCTTCATTTTGATGCATTCATTAGGTATGCAATTTGTAATAACGGATAGTTGAATACCAATTGGTGGCATAACCCGTACTTTCAGCTTATTGTTTTCACCTTGCTGGTTGAAGCCACCTTGGATTTTAAAAAAATCCTTTGTAGTCATGGGTTAAACCAAAGGTTTAATGCCTTTCCAAACAATTGGCTGAATTAGATTTAAATTATTAATGATAAAATATTGCCTCTAACTTCGTTCAAGGATACTAAATCTCTGAATTTAAGGTTCTTTTAGCAATTTTGAATTTTAAAGGCAGTGATCCCGTTGATTCAAAATTATGAAAAAGTAGGCCAAATTTCTAATTGATAAATTCCTCGTAAAGGAATTCCCCCGATCAAAATTAATTTTAATTGCCTTCATTCTAACAATGTCTAAGGTTTAAAAGAAGGTCCGGGGTTTTTTAAAAATCTTTTATTTGGATTAAAGATATCACCTCTTGGCGGTTATAGAGGAATCCTTGGTCCAGGAAACCTATTGTCATTTTACCAATCCTTTGTGACCGGACAATTGAAAGTTGGTCGGTGAATTTTACAACGGAATGTTCAAATAACCTTGAAGCACCATTCAGGAATTTGCCAACAAACCCTTTGAGATAACTCAAGAATCCATGTATGGGGAAGGCGATGATTACCTTTAACTTTTAACTCATCAGGGGTTTATTGGCAAAGCCAAGATAAAGATTCAGGTCGGGTCTCCTTTTACAAGAATTAAGATTCAAGGGTTTGTACAGTTAATAAGCGCATTCCCATTGTTTGAAGATGTGGAAATCCGAACCCATGCCTGGTCAAAAGTTAGCCAAATTCTTTCGATTAATCTTTGGAATTTTAACTTGGGGTCAGGTTTGACTGTGGTTAAGGTAGCCTTGGAAATCCATCTTGCTGTAATGGTCATGAATGGGAATGAAGACTTGAGAATTAGTTTCAAAACTGCTTCGTGGAAAAGAATTCTTTTAAGAGATGGTCCGAGATTTTAAATTAAATTGTAAAGCATGCGATCAAATCCTTTAAGTGGATTATTAAATAATTTTGCCAATTTGAAATTCAGGAGGTAGCCAAAATCAAATTGGGTTAATTTGGGATTGCCCGTGGGATTTTGTCCTTGGGAATTTATAGTCCTACACATAACCCATTTTTTCCCTTGTTAAAAATTTTTAAAACTCCTTGGGTTGAAAGATAAGCAGGTGACTGGGTAAATTCCGAATCTGGCAATTGGTTTTTCGTTATCCTTTGCAATTGGGTTAGCGATGTGATTGAGGGAAATGCTGCTTTGTCCTGATAATGAATATTCTGGTTAAGGTAAACACGGCAACCGAACCATCTTTTTTGGGTTTAGGGTTGTAATATCCACGATTTAGGTATTGACGAATTCTGAACTAAATTTTAGGGGAGGTGAATAGTTGTAATGAATTAGGGACCTTTATTTTGGAATTTTTGAATATTCCTCTTAATAAGGGTTTCCACCTTGGTTTTTTTTTAAAATTCTTGTTTGATTTAGAAATTTATAAGGCCCCAATTAGCTTATAATTCTATCATATAGAAATCCATACTTTTGGGGTAGCTGAGGAATTAATAGATATTCAAGTGCTCTATGGTAATTGTTTTTTACAAGGATATGTCGAATAAGTGGCTGTTCCATTTAACAACATTCTTTGGTTAGTGAATTGGTGTTTAAATAAGTCCAGCATCTAAAACGGGTTAATGGTTCATCATTGTGAAAGGTGCCACTCGAACACTCCTTGAGGTGAAAAGCGAAGTTTGGTTTTAACGGATTCATTGTTGAAATATTTGAAACTAAACTTATTCAGTAGGTTGTTCAATTTTTAATGTATTGCTCAATACGAAATATGGAAAGGAACCAACTTGGAAAACCTTTGGTCTCTTGTAGCTTTTAAATTAACTTTTCCCAGGCAGAATCGAGAAATATTGGAATCTTCGTAACCTTGAAAGATTCGAGATTCTGGTTTGGTACATTGGATTTTCCAAAGGGTTGATCCATATTCAGTTATCCTTGCAACTTGGTGACATTAAATTATACTGAAAGTGTTTCCGGTTAAGTTCTAAATTTTTTGGTTGTTTAAAGCCTCGGTTTTCAATTGGATTGTCCTAAAAATCCGGATGAAAGTTAGGTCAATTATCTTGGGGATTGTTTTTTTGGAGATAATGAAGGACTTCATTAGGAATTGCCAAAATAGGATTGGATCCTAGCGCAAAATAACCGGTTTTAAGTCTGTTTAAACCACTGGGGGAATAAAATAATTGGGATGGATGTGCGAAGAACCTCTGGGATTTTCCCGGAAAAAAGGGTATTGTCCGGATATTGGATCATGTTGTGGGATCCCCGGATTTGGATCACAGGAAAAAAGGATCGGACAACCTTGAACTCCCAAACTGAGTTCCTCTTGGATTTCATAAGCTTCACTTTTGAAAGGATTGAAATGATAAAAAATTAGGCTTTTGGATATGCTATTTAAAATCCAATCCAGAAATAAAAATCAATTTGTGTTAAAAATTCCTTTTGAATAACTGTTAAGAAGATTTGAAAATTTCCTTTCAAAAGACAATGGTTTGTTCGTTTGGGTTTTGAGTGGATTTGGCGGTCCGTTGGTTAGGAATCCTTGGTTCCGTTGTATCCTTGTTGTTATCAGCCGGAAAGGAGGGAAATGATTAGGAATTCCATCTTTGATAAGTTGGAAAAAAATTTATTTGTGTTGGGGCAAGCGTATTTAGGAGTTTTGGCTTTGGTTTGTTAAGAATATTAAAATTTGTTATGATTTGGATCGGTTTAGTGAAGGTACTTTAACCTTGGAATTAGGCGTAGTTTAAATCTTTTAGCCAGTCCCTGAATAAATGTGTTGCTACCTTAATTTAGTTCGATTTAAACCTTAGCAAATCGGCTTTTCAAAACCTAATTCGATTTAGGTTACTTTTGTTACGAGTATGGTGTTGGTGTTGGTGGAGAAATGTATTTTTACCCGTTGAATTGATTGGGTTTCAAGGGAAAACGGTTTTGAAATTAATCCAAGGAAAAGGTTCATAAACTTTGTGGGTTTTGAAATGCAATTTAAGAAAATTGAAAGTAATTTACCTTGAATCATTAGATACGAGGCTTGACGGATTTAAATTTCGGGATGTTGGTCTTGTTTGCCGATTTTCCTTGGAAATTAAATTTGTTAAATGGTCATGTATAGAAGTAATAAAGTGAGATCTGAAAAACTTACATTTCCTAATGTAGAAAAGTTTTGAAAAATTATGAATTTAGTTAATTGATTATTTATTTAAATTAATCTTTTGGGTAAATTTTAAATAAAAACAAAACTTAAAAAAGGAACAAATGAACTTTCATATGAAGTCTAAATCTTTATTTAAGAAACCCAGTTAATCCAAAATTTTATTCCCATTAAGTCAGACATTGATGGGATTTAATTTTTGAATAAATTCCAAGGAAATTTGAAATATGCTTTAAAAATTTTGAAAAGGGAATTTTTTTTCTTGTGATTAGGGTTGGACGTTTTGGTTTCGGAATGGGTAAAAGCTATATAAAATTGGTAAAAGGGTTTTAAATCGAATAAGTGAGGAATCGTGAGAAAATTGATAAGAAATTAATTAACTTTGGATCAAATTAATCAAAAAAACTAGAGGAAAAGGGCTTAAACAAGAGTTAAATAGAAAGGACTAGCGGAAACAAGGATCTGACGGGCTTATGAATTAAGCAAAAGACGGAATAATAATTGTAAAACATAAAGGAAATTTGGGTTTTAAATTAAGAAAAAGAAATATTTATGTTTAAGTTTGATGTTCTTTATTTTAAAAAATACTAATTAACGAATATAACAAATTAAAATAACTTCCGAAGATAAAAATTTTGGAAATTATTAGCTAATTTAAATTAATTGGCTAATTTAACTTTAAACCCAAAGCAAAATCTGAATTTTAAATTTGAAAAGTAAATTTTGGTTAGGGATTTGTGGAAATTTGCAAAAAATTTTATTAAAAATTTAAATTCATAAATCAAAAAATTAATTAATTAAATTCATAAATAAATCGTATTTTTTTTTTACACTTAAAATTGAAAAAATAAAAAATTTAAATCAATGAAGAAATGCGAAAAGTTATTTAGTTTTATTTAACGGTTTGAAAAAATTAATAATTGGAATACTATTAAATTGAATGAAAAAAATATTAAAATTAGATTTAAGAATAAGAAATTAAAAATTTATGCTACATTTTAAATAAAACTTTAAATTTAAATTTAAAATCAATTAAAGAAAAGTAAAAAATTTTGAACTTTAAATTTAATCAATTTTACAAAAGAAATATTTTATGAATTTTAATTAATTATTAAAATTAAATTTAAAACTTTTAAAGCAAAAATAAAGATATAAAAAAGTTGAAAATAAAATCTAAAATTAAAAATACAAGATTACAAATTGGAACTTTTGTAAAATTTAACTCAAATGCTAAATCAGAATCTAGACAAAAAAATGACAAATATTAAACTAACCAAAATTTTAATTTAAAATTTTAAAGCTAAAAATTTATGTAAAAAATTTAAGTGAAAGAATGAAATTAAATTAAAAATACTCGATTAAAAAGGTAAAAGGGCTGGCGTCTAAAAAGGACTAATAGCCAAAGAAATTCAAGCACTTGAACAACTACAAAGCCTTAATGCTAAAAAATTTACAATTTTACTTAAATTTTGAAAATTTAACATTAAATTGAATTAATTTAAGCAAAGCATTAAATTGATCAAATGACTTATTAAGTATGAAAGTTTGGCAAACTGCTCTTTAAAATAAGCCGTAAAGGCTTATAAGGGATACAAAGCAACTTAATTCATAAAGTGATTGATATTCAAGTTAGTTTGAATATAAATTATACAAATTTTAATTAAAGCAAATTTAGAATTAAAGATTTCATTAAATTGAAAATATAAAGATCATGATGGGATTTATACACACAAGTAACTTTAAGCCTATTTCCTATCAAAAGTCAATTTTACTAAATCTTCAACGCTTTATTTCTTAATCTTTTACCACAATTAGAAATTATAAAATAAGTTTATAATTTGAAAATGGACTTTTAAATGAAATTAAAAACAAAGCGGTGGTTTGGTAGTTAAATGATTTACGGGTAAATCATAAAATATAAAATAATTAACATTAAGAAAAATTATAGTAAAATTCTTATTTGTACAAAATAAATAAAGAGGGTTAACTTAAGCAAAGGAGACAAAGGATATAACTTACAGTATTATTCATTTCTCTGGTTTAAGGTTGTTACAAACATAAAACCTTTTGATTAAAATATTATAAATTGCTTTGAGGACAAGGCATTAATTTACTTATGGTTAGATTCAAAAGGGGTAAGTTAAAATTACTTGGATATTTTGTTTTATAAAGTTAGGTTTAGGAAATTTTCTGACATTAAAGGTAGGATGCGGTAGGAACAAGTTACGGAAGAAAGCTTCTTCCATCTTGAATAAGGCATCAGTTGATGCTTGCACCAAGATCGGCGAGGCAAAGCATTCAATCATTCTGGAAAAACACAAGGAAGAAGAAATTTTCCGGGATCTCAAGCTTCTCGGAAGCTTCTTTATGAAGCTATTTGGCGGTTCTCGTTCAAGGAGTTTTAGCCATTTCAAAGCAGTTTTCCTTGTTGCTTAACATGTGTTTGAGAGTTGATGCAAACTTAGGCATCGGCATGATAGCATCCATAAAGCTTATGTCAAAATGAAGTTCTTGGAAAATTTGAATTTTTTCCATTTGATGGTAGGCTTTTCGTGAGTTTTGCTCATTTAAGCGTGAGGGTAAGGAATAGAAGTTTTGGATTGGGGTTTTCAATTGGAGGTTCAAAAACAACTCGAGTTTGGTTACGGGTTTCGGGACAACTTGAGGATGGACATTCTTTGGTACCTCCGTTATTAGTAGGAAGTTCCTTGTCCTTTGTCGCCTCGGGTTCACTTTCCACTACCTTGGAGAGAAGAAGAAGAGGTAGTAGGAATAGCGGGTCCATCATCTGAAGCACCACTTCGGTTGTGATCGCTTTTGCATCGCCCCTCGGATTAGCGATCGTGTTGCTAGGTAAAGTACACGAGCCGGGGTCGATCATTTAAAGACTTCTTAATGTCGAAATCGGCTAACCAACAACCTATTCATTTCCTCTTGGGATTTCATGAATTGCTTCAACAACTCATCGGATGATGGTCGGTTGGAACAATGGCTTGATCTTGTGAAGGAAAATTAAGCCTATTTTTTGGATTAGGGCCTTGATTTTGGAAATTTCCTTGATTATTTCCATGAAAATACCACAGGTTGAAATTTCCACGACCTTGATTTCTATTAAAATTTCCTTGGTGTTGGAAGTTTTGACTTTGATTTTGAAAACCGTTATTTTGACTAAAATTTCCTTGGTTTTGAAAACCTTGGTTAGATTCTATTCGATTTTGATTACGGTTTGGTTTTGGTTGAAACCGGGAGGTCGAGGTAGTGGTTAGGGCGGTGGTTGGGTCCATAGGAGCACGGTATTGGTTGCCTCTGGATTAGAAATCCCGCCCACATTTGCTTCAAAGGGTTACCATCGGTAGCCATACAGTTGTAATAGGCATGGGGCCACGCATAGTAACACGACTTCCACTTTCTTAACTTGACGGGAGGTGAAGTTTGTGGAAAAAAACTTTCTCTTGGTTGGAAGAACCAAAGCTTGAATTGCTTAGTGAGTTTGTCAATCTTAGCATCGGTGCTAGATTGACTCACGAATGATGAAGAGAAGGACCAACAACGACTTGGGAAACAACCGGTTTGCTTCGTGCGGTCACGGACTTTAGACTTGTTTTCAATTATCGTCAAAGCTTCTTTTACGGTTTGCTCAAGAAATTTCCTCTGCGGAGGAATTGAAGAATCTTGATCAGTTGACTCACTCCATTATAGAAAGTATCGAGTTGCATCAACTCGGAGAAACCGTGGTGAGGGCATTTGCGGGCTATTCCTTAAAAGCGATCCCATGATTCCTTGAAGGGTTCATCAAACTTTTGTGTAAACTTGATGATTTCATTTTAAGACTAAGTGGTTTTGGAAGGTGGATAAAACTCATTCACAAATTTCTTTACCGGGTCTTCCCATGTTTCGATTGATTTAGGGGTTGTTTTCAAGCCAAATCCGGGCTTGCCCTCGAGGAAAATGGGAGCAGAAAGAAGCAGCGGCATCTGTAGGGACATTCTTGTATTTGATGGTAGATGCAATCTTGTTAAACCATCGAATATGAGCATGAGGATCATCCCTCTCAAAACCATAGAATTGACTCGAGGTTACAAGATTCGGTAACCGGTTTTGAGTTCAAAATTTTCAGCCACAATGGTGGGATAACAACATCTCCATACCGTCGATGGGTGCTGGAGAAGCTCACATAGGGCGTTCTTCCGCCATGATAGCGGAAGTAGTGTGAGCATCGGATCTCGGATCGGTGATGGGGCGAGCGTCTGGACACGCCTTCTTGGAATCGACAAGCTCACAAAATGGGCTCCTGAGACCTAGAAGGCGAGTGCGCACACTAGAGTTAACTCTAGGAGATCTCGAGTCGAGGAAGGGAATTATGAAGGAATTATGAAAATGGGGTAAGAAGAATCTTTTTGGGTTTATGGTTTTGGAAAGTAGATATAACAACAAATCCAATTAAAACAATATCGAGGCAAAACAACGATGAACTTAAACCAATAATCACAAGATGAATGGCTTCTTTGAAAAGGTACACCTTCCTGAGGACACAAAGGCAAGTTTTAATCTTTGGTTCGGGAACTTATTATGGTCGTACCCCAGTTAGGTAGTACATTGCCTTGGTTTGCGGTGGTAATTTTTATGTTGTTATTATTAAACAAAGAAAGCGACAAATCTTTTTGTATTTTATCTTTTATATATATATAGAAACAAAAAGAAAAATATTTTTGTGTTTTATCGTTTTGGATGTTTTGGGTTTTGGATTTTATAAGAAAATATAGATATATATAGATGGTATGAACAAGGGTGAATATTCAAATCACTAATCGCTAGCGTAAGATAATTAGCACGACTCCCGGCGGCGGCGTAAAATTTGATTCGCTCCCAAGCCGTCAAGTTTTATCACATGGTGACCACTTGTGAATGGTCAACCGTAACAAACTTCAAGCGATGCGGAACCAAATGCGATTAAGATCTAGAGGTGTAGTGTTTCCCAGTCGTTAAGTCCCAACGAGCTGTGCGATGAATAATCAAACGAATAGTGATCGGGAGAATTTGAACGGAAAAGGGATATGATTGATTATATCAAAAGAAAAAGTTTATAAATTACAGGGGCTTAAATGCAAATTAAAGAAAATTAAAAAGATAAATTATATTAAATAAACGCTATCACTATTTTTAAAATCTGATGTTTTTGATTTTTCTTTTATAAATTTAAATTAAAAACTACGTAACGTACAAAAGAAAATGTGAAACTGAAACAATATTAATCCTAAAAATATAAAAATGAACTTTTTACAATCCTAATGATAAGAGAAAATTTTTAGAAAAAGAAAATTATTTTTATGACTATTTATTTAATTATTATTAATTAAAAACTAATTTTAACTATTTAACAATACCCTAAAATATAAGAAAATATGAAATAAAGATAGAAAAATGAAATTATGACTTAGAAAAATCTAAAATAACTAAAGAGAATTTTCAAAACTAATTTTGTATTTTTCTGATTATTTTTCTATTTTCTATGAAATAAAAACTATTTGAAACTACTTAAATTGCTAAAAATTACAAATTAAATTATGAAAAATCTGGAAAAATATTTTTGACTTTTATATTTATCTTAACCTCGAAAAATGAAAACTTATTTTTTGAAGTTTTTACGAATTAATTGTATTAAAAGCTAATTAAAATTGCCTAAAAGCGATTTAAATGAGGAAAATTAGCAAGCGAAGGAAGGAAAATATGAAAAATTCAAGAAAAGTCTAAATTAATATTCGAATCTATGAAAATATAAAACAGTAGCTTATGTGTGAGAATAGGGAGTCGCAATGACAAGTGCTAAAAATAAGCTAAAGATAAGCTAAAGACCACAAATGAGCACCAAATGAAAGCGAAGCTATAATAAGCTAAAACTACTCAAAAGCAACCAAATACAAGCTGCTCTTAACCTCTATAGTGCAAGCTAAGCAGTTTGATGTTTTAAACTTAAGTCTGCAAAAACAGTTTGGGGTGTTACTTTGTGGCTAGAAAATAAGCTACTCAATAATTTGAAACTAAAAACCGGATATTGGAACCTAAAGTGGACCTGGCTAGCTACTTAAAACCAAAGATGAGCACGAGATAAGCTCAAGCGAGCTCTTGACAAGCTACTGCACAAACTGCACACTCGGTATTCACCGAGTCGATTACTGGGATTTTGGACCAAATTGACAAGTCATTTTTAGAGCTTATAGAAATTTACTAAAATTATACAAAAATCATTTTAAGAAACTTGACCAACGAAGTTTGTAAACCCAAATTTCACTTAAATTGATCCAAGAATGAATCAATTAAAAATCACCCAAGTTGGGTGGCGAGATTTTCACTTTTTGACTTTTGAAGCGGTTTTGAAGGTTTGACTAAATTGAGATTTGATCTTAATTTACCAACGAAAATGATGAAATGAGCTATTATAAGACTTGATTAAGCTACTCCTATCAATTATGAACACTATGCAAGCTTTGAGTTTTACAAATTTTTATGAATCACAATTTAGGACGAGGTTTAGAAAGATTTTGACTTAAGGAGTTTGTAGATGCAATTTGATGACTAGAATGATTCAAATGGACCTTATTAAGACGAGTAGACAGATTATAAGCACAAACCAAAGCTCAAGCTTAAACAAGCTACTGATCCAAACACACTTTAAGACACTGATATGCAAATATAACTCACCTAATTGACAAATCCAAGCTATGATTTATACTAGAACAGATCTAAACTACTAATATGATACAAATAACAATACTACAATTATCAAATAGCTACTAAAATTTTAATGCAATAATGGCGGTGCAAATAATATTCAAACACTTACAAAAGTCCGGCCGCGTTGGCTTGCCAAGCAAGACAGTAACCACTATCCTAAGCCAATTATCAACCCATATTCAACCTTTGCATCAACCCAAACCATTTCCATACATGCTTAACCAAAATCTCTTCTCAGTTTGACTTTTGTTGACCAAACATCAATTATGCTTAAAAATGAAGTATAAGCTTACTCAAAGCTATGGACAGCTTAAGTAAGCTTATTTGAAGTTTAATGAAGCTTTTGAAGCTTGGTTTTAGTTCATTTATCTTGAGCTTATAACGGAGATACAAAACATAAACTATAATAAAACCTTTGAATTGATACTTGAAAGCAGTTATATTGATAAAAGCGACGAGTTTAGTACATAGAAGCAAAAGATTACAGATTGATACTTAAACTAAAACATTAATATTCAAAGCGACATAGATGAAATTTAAAACTAAGTACTCTCGCCTTGCTTCTCTTTCTTCTCTTTTTATACAAAGGTCCTCTCAACGACTTGATCAAATCCCACTTGTTTCGGGACCATTGGATCGATTGAGTGCATATTGGCCATTTGATGACATTTTGGCGGGAAAAGATTTTGCAAATGGGGTTACGTGAAATTGCAAGCTGGGGTGGTGGAGGTATGGATAAGGTAGGTGTGATGATTATGGAGTGAGGGTTGGCGGGATAAGGTTGATGGGAGAGGACTGAGTGTTGCAGGCAAGTGGTGAAGGAGAAGAGGATAAAGGAGGGAAGGCGGGAGTTGACTTATTTTGGTGGTGGATAAATTGGACGGGGTCCAAAAGGGGGTCAGTGTTATATGGCGGGGGTCAAGTAGTTATGAAAGAGGTCAAGGTCGAGGGTGTAAAGGGTTTGATAAACAAGGACCTTTTGCAATTTCGATTTTTGAGGACCAATTCGCCATTTTCCAATGTTATTTCAAGGGACCAAAATTGACAAGTTTCAATAGTACAAGGACTATTTTGACATTTCAAACTTCAAGGACTATTTATGACAATTTTCAAAGTTTAGGGACCTAAGTTGTAATTTTGCAATTTTAAATCTCAAGGACCATTTTGACAACTCACGAATCCCTAGGGACTTGAAATGATATTTTCTTTATTTTGATTTACAGGGGATTTGTTTTGACAACTTTTGAAACTTGGGGACTAAAGCGCCAATTATGCAAACTTGATACGTTTTTCACGATTTTGATATTTTGCATTTAAAACACATAAAACACTTATTTGTGATATTTTATCATTTTGATGCATTTAGTGTTTCGGATGTTTTGCGGTTTAAATGGTACAAAATGATGAGTATTTAGACACTCATGATCCCACACTAAGATATTGCTAGTCTCTAGCAATGTTTTGAGAAAAATTAATGGATTTCATCTCTTTAACAAAAGCCATTACTTACGGGTAGCCAAATATTTGATTCAAGTAAGAACCTTGGTACAGATAACGAATGATTTTGAGCAAATCACCGACTTCAACGGTTTGATTTGTCTTTACGAGCCGTTTGCTCTGGACTAGCCAACTCTTAGATAAAATATCTTTGGTGAGTCGATTACAATTATGGTTTTCCATCGCCTTTACCACAAGCCATAAACTTGCGGGCTAGCCAACTCTTCACTTATTAAAGATATGGTGAGTTGAACACCATACAATTTTGGGCAAATTGCAAGCCGTTAGCGGTTTGAGATATCTTTACCAAGAGCCGTTTGCTCTGGATTAGCCAATCCTTTTGTTTATTAGACATGGCGGATGATAACCATAAGTTGAGTAAGTGCAAAACACTTACTCAAAAAAAAATTTTTGGCCAAAATGGGGAATTAGGTGGTATAATTACGTGATAAAATTAGTGAGAATTCCCCCACTAGAAATGAATATTGCCCTCAATATTCAAAGTACCCGTTATGCGAAACAAAAACGTAAAGGGAAATACTACGGCCATTATTTTTAAGATTTTTTTTTCTTTTTGAATTCTTTTTGAAACTTTATATACAACAATGGGCGACTCCCCACACTGGGTGGTAGAAAATAGAAGGAAGTCGAAATATGGGTGAAAACCCATATGGTGTGCTCTTATTTTTGATTCCCGAGTCGCTAACTTGACTCGATCCGGCATTCATTGGTTCATGGGGAAAGTTTGTAGATCCGGGACAACCACGGGGGAATGTCCTCTCCAAAATAGTGCTTGATCGATGACCATTCACTTTAAAATTTGGACCATCGGGTTGAGATAACTCAATGGTTCCATAAGGGAATACTTTAGTGATGGTGAATGGTCCGGACCGGTGAGATTTTAGTTTTCCGGAAAATCTTCAATCTTGAATTGAAAAGAAGGACTCGATCACCGGCGTTGAAAACGCGGTTTTGATTTCGAGTCATGAATCTTCTTTGTCTTTCTTTATAGATCAAAGAGTTCTCGTATGCTTGATCACGGAGTTCATTTAAATCATTCATTTGAACTTTCCATTGATCACCGGTACTGAATATCGAGTTGGCATGTTTCAAGGCCCGTATGCCTTGTGCTCAAGCTCAATCGGCGATGACACGCCTTTCCGTACACAAGCTTGTATGGAGTACACCGATGGGTGTTTTATAAAATATCGGAAGGCCCAGTCGTCATCTAGCTTATCCGACCAAGAGCACGGTTTTCGCCTCTCGTCCTTTCAAAATTCTTTTAATCCTCGGTTGAAACTTCCATGCCCACTTGTTCGGGGTGGTAGGCGGTGGAGGCGGTGAGTTACACCATACTTTTGCATGACTCTATCAAGCGGTCATTGCAGAAATCGTACCACGATCATGATTATAGCTCGTGGAGTTCCAAACCTAGCAAAAGAGATTTTAAGAATTTCACAACAACTCGGGCATCGTTGGTAGGCAAAGCTTTAGCTTCAAACCATTTTGACAAATAGTCAGCGACCACGAGTATGTATTTGTTTCCTCGAGATGATGGAAATGGCCCGTAAAGTCAATGCCCCGGATGTCAAAAATCTCACACACTTGAATTGCGTTTTGCGGCATTTCATTTCTTTGTGAGATATTTCCGTGGCGTTGACAAGCGTCACGGTTTTGACAAATTCGTGGGCATCCTTGTACATCGTGGGCCAATAGAATCCGGAATCAAACACCTTCTTGGCGGTGTAGTTGGGGCTATGATGTCCCCAGTGGGTCCAAAATGGCAAGCCTTGAGAATGTCATTGGCTTCACGACCATACACATCGCTGATGACTTGATCCGCGCAAATTTTGAATAAGTAGGGTCGTCCCGAGTAATGTTTACATCTTTAAAGAATTTGTTTTTCGTTGGGACGACATCCCTTTCACCATAAAGTTACCCGCATGGTAATTTGCAAAGTCGACAAACCATGGGGTAGAAGAGTCTCAAAAAGAAACCACATTGAGTGTTTCGAGAGGAAATGTTTCGTTTATTTCCTTTTCTCGAACACATCTGGTGAGGTTTTCTAGGCAGGACGAGATGATCGTGACGGGTTCTCGGCTCCTTTTTATCACGTATAATGATATCAAATTCTTGTAGGAGGAGAACCCAGCGGAGCAATCTCGGCTTTGCATCTTGTTTTGCAAAGAGATATTTGAGAGCCGAGTGATCCGTATACACCACGCATTTGGTCAATATAAGGTATGGCGAAATTTCTCAAGCGCATACACCACACTAATAATTCTTTTACGTAGTGGTGTAATGGGTTTGAGCTTGATCATAGTCTTACTCGCGTAGTGGATGAGGTGAAAATGCTTGGTTTCGTTGCCCTAGGACTACACCGATAGCAAAATCACTTGCATCGCACATGAGTTCAAGGGTAAATCGATCGGGCAACTAGAATGGGTGCTTAGTAAGCTTTTTCTTTTATGTTTCAAAAGCTTGATGCACTCGGTGAGAAGATAAAAGGAGCATCTTTTCAAGAAGATGGGTCATAGGCGAGCGATTTTAGAAAAATCTTGTATGAATCTCTGATAGAACCGGCATGACCTAGAAAACTCCTAATACCTTTGACGGTAGTAGGATGAGGCAATTTAGCAATAACATCAACTTTTGCTCTATCTACCTCAATCCCATTTTGGAAATCTTATGGCCAGGACTATGCCTTCTTTGACCATAAGTGGCTCTTCTTCCAATTTAGACAAAGATTGGTGTCTTCACACCGTTTAGCATTTTGTCTAAATGGGAGACATGTTTAAATGAGTCCCCAATGACGAGAAGTCATCCATAAACACCTCCATTGTTTCCCCGATCATGTCGTGGAAAATTGCCATCATACATCATTTGGGCGTGCGGGGAGCATTACATAGGCCAAAAGGCATACGTCGTAGGCAAAAGTTCCGTATGGGCGGTGAATGTGGTCTTTTCTTGATCCAGCGGATCAATGGGGATCTGAAAATATCCCGAGAAACCATAAAGGAAACAATAGTATTCGTTCCTGCTAATCTCTCAAGCATCCGATCCATGAAGGGTGAGGAAAATGGTCTTTCTGGTGGCTTCGTTTAACTTGCGATAGTCAATGCACACACGCCATCCGTAACCAATCGAGTTGGAATTAACTCGTTTTCTTCATTGTGACAACAGTTATGCCACCCTTTTCGAACACGGTGGATGGGGTGACCCAAGGACTATCGGAGATCGGGTAAATTAAGCCGGCATCAAAGTTTGAGAACCTCTTGTTTGATAACCTCATGAATCTTAGGATTCACCTTCTACGATGTTGAATTTCTTTGGTTTGAAGTCATCCTCCATCAAGATTTTGTGAGTACAAAACTCGGGGTTGATACCCTTAATGTCGGAGAGTTCCAAGCAATTGCTTGCTTGTGACTTCAAGACCTTTATGAGCGATCCTCTCCTCCTCGGTTAAGTCTTTAGCAATTATGACGGGTAATTTATCATCACCTCCAAGAATGCATACTCGAGATGAGGAGGTAGGTCCTTAAGTTCAACCTCGGGAAATTCTTGATGAGATGTCATGTCTTGATTTGATTTCCTCAATTGTGATCTCTTTCGGAGGAGTGAAGGTAATGGATCTTCATTTAACAATTGCTCGAGATAAAGGATATCTCCTCCGAATCATAAACACCATCAATTCCGGTGGAATTGATTCATCACTAGCAAGAAACTCATCGATCTCTTCCAAAAAGTCGCCTCCTCAAGCGGGTGAGAGAGGGAAGAGTCCGCAATGATTGGTTGAGAAGATGTGGTGGGATCCCACTCACGAATTATGAAAATAACCAAGAAACTCTTGAGTAATCCTCTGAAGCAATATCAATTAAATCGATTCGATTAACCGATTGACATCATAGTTTGAGGAGTACCTTGAAGTTTGATCAAGGTTAAAGGTGATGACTTCATTACCCACGTAACGTGATTTCTTGCTCAAATACATCAATGAGAGCACGGACCGTTCTCGGGAATCCTCGTCCAACAATGAGAGGAACCCGATGATCGCATCGAAATCAACAACCACAAAGTCACCGGAAAATGGAACTTTCCTACTTTCACGAATACATCCTCGGCGATGCCAAGAGGAGGCGATATAGAAACGATCGCAAGCTCAAGAGTCATGCGGTAGGAACAAGTTACGGAAGAAAGCTTCTTCCATCTTGAATAAGGCATCGATTGATGCTTGCACCAAGATCGGCGAGGGCAAAGCATTGATCATTCTGGAAAAACACAAGGAAGAAGAAATTTTCCGGGATCTCCAAGCTTCTGGAAGCTTCTTTATGAATCTTGGGCGGTTCTCGTTTAAGGAGTTTAGCCATTTCAAGCAGTTTTTCCTTGTTGCTTAACATGTGTTTGAGAATTGATGCAAACTTAGGCATCAAGATGATAGCATCCATAAAGCTTATGTCAAAATGAAGTTCTTGGAAAATTTGAATTTTTTCCATTTGATGATTGGCTTTTTCGCGGAGTTTTGCTCATTTAAGCGTGAGGGTAAGGAATAGAAGTTTTGGATTTGGGGTTTTCAATCGGAGGTTCAAAACAACTCGAGTTTGGTTCGGGTTTCGGGACAACTTGAGGATGGACATTCTTGGTACCTCCGTTATTAGTAGGAAGTTCCTTGTCCTTTGTCGCCTCGGGTTCACTTTCCACTACCTTCGGGAGAGAAGAAGAGGTAGTAGGAATAGCGGGTCCATCATCTGACACCACTTGGTTGTGATCGCTTTTGCATCGCCCCTCGGATTAGCGATCGTGTTGCTAGGTAAAGTACACAGCCAGGGTCGATCATTTAAAGACTTCTTAATGTCGAAATCGGCTAACCAACAACCTATTCATTTCTCTTGGGATTTCATGAATTGCTTCAACAACTCATCGATGATGGTCCAGTTGGAACAATGGCTTGATCTTGTGAAGGAAAATTACCGCCCTATTTTTGGATTAGGGCCTTGATTTTGGAAATTTCCTTGATTATTTCCATGAAAATACCACAGGTTGAAATTTCCACGACCTTGGTTTCTATTAAAATTTCCTTGGTGTTGGAAGTTTTGACTTTGATTTTGAAAACCGTTATTTTGACTAAAATTTCCTTGGTTTTGAAAACCTTGGTTAGATTCTATTCGATTTTGATTACGGTTTTGGTTTTGGTTGAAACCGGAGGTCGAGTAGTGGTTGGGACGGTGGTTGGGTCCATAGGAGCACGGTATTGGTTGCCTCTGGATTAGAAATCCCGCCCACAAGATTTGCTTCAAAAGGGTTACCATCGGTAGCCATACAGTTGTAATAGGCATGGGGCCACCGCAGTAACACGACTTCCACTTTCTTAACTTGGTGGGAGGTGAAGTTTGTGGAAAAAACTTTCTCTTGGTTGGAAGAACCAAAGCTTGAATTGCTTCAGTGAGTTTGTCAATCTTAGCATCGGTGCTAGATTGACTCACGAATGAAGAAGAAGGACCAACACCGACTTGGGAAACAACCGGTTTGCTTCGATGCGGTCGGACTTTAGACTTGTTTTCAATTATCGTCAAAGCTTCTTTTACAGTTTTGCTCAAGAAATTTCCTCCTGCGGAGGAATTGAGAGAATCTTGATCAGATTGACTCACTCCATTATAGAAAGTATCGAGTTGCATCAACTCGGAGAAACCGTGGTGAGGGCATTTGCGGAGCTATTCCTTAAAACGATCCCATGATTCACTGAAGGGTTCATCAAACTTTTGTGTAAACTTGATGATTTCATTTTTAAGACTCGTGGTTTTGGAAGGTGGATAAAACTCGTTCACAAATTTCTTTACCAGGTCTTCCCATGTTTCGATTGATTTGGGGGTTGTTTTCAAGCCAAATCCGGGCTTGCCCCTCGAGGAAAATAGGAATGAGAGAGAAGCTTGACATCTGTAGGGACATTCTTGTATTTGATGGTAGATGCAATCTTGTTAAACCATCGAATATGAGCATGAGGATCATCCTCTCAAAACCATAGAATTGACTCGAGGTTACAAGATTGATAACCGGTTTTGAGTTCAAAATTTCACCACAATGGTGGGATAACAATAACATCTCCATACCCGTCGATGGGTGCACGGAGAAGCTCACACATAGGGCGTTCTTCCGCCATGATAACGGAAGTAGTGTGAGCGATCCGGATCTCGGATCGACCGATGGGGCGAGCGTCTCGGACACGCCTTCTTGGAATCGACAAGCTCACAAAATGGGCTCACGAGACCTAGAAGAGCGAGTGCGCATACACTAGAGTTAACTCTAGGAGATCTCGAGTCGAGAAGGGAATTATGAAAGGAATTATGAAAATGGGGTAAGAAGAATCTTTTGGGTTTATGGTTTTGGAAAGTAGATATAACAACAAATCCAATTAAAACAATATCGAGGCAAAACAACGATGAACTTAAACCAATAATCACAAGATGAATGGCTTCTTTGAAAAAGTACACCACTCACAAGGACACAAAGGCAAGTTTTAATCTTTGGTTCGGGAACTTATTATGGTCGTACCCCAGTTAGGTAGTACATTGCCTTGGTTTGCGGTGGTAATTTTTATGTTGTTATTAAACAAAGAAAGCGACAAATCTTTTGTATTTTATCTTTTATATATATAGAAACAAAAGAAAAATATTTTTGTGTTTTATACGTTTTGGATGTTTTTGGGTTTTGGATTTTATAAGAAAATATAGATATATATAGATGGTATGAACAAGGGTGAATATTCAAATCACTAATCGCTAAGCGTAAGATAATTAGCCTGACTCCCGTGGCGCAAAATTTGATTCGCTCCCAAACCGTGAGTTTTATTACCTGGTGACCACAGTGAATGGTCAACCGTAACAAACTTCAAGCGATGCGGAACCAAATGCGATTAAGATCTAGAGGTGTAGTGTTTCCCAGTCGTTAAGTCCCAACGAAATGTGCGATGAATAATCAAGCGAATAGTGATCGGGAGAATTTGAGCGGAAAAGGGATATGATTGATTATATCAAAGAAAAAGTTTATAAATTACAGGGCTTAAATGCAAATTAAAGAAAATTAAAAGATAAATTATATTAAATAAACGCTATCACTATTTTTAAAATCGATGTTTTTGATTTTCTTTTATAAATTTAAATTAAAACTACGTAACGCATACAAAGAAAATGTGAAACTGAAACAATATTAATCCTAAAAATATAAAATGAACTTTTACAATCCTAATGATAAGAAAAATTTTTAAAAAGAAAATTATTTTATGACTATTTATTTAATTATTATTAATTAAAACTAATTTTAACTATTTAACAATACCCTAAAATATAAGAAAATATGAAATAAAGATAGAAAAATGAAATTATGACTTAGAAAATCTAAAATAACTAAAGAGAATTTTCAAAACTAATTTTGTATTTTTCTCGATTATTTTCTATTTTCTATGAAATAAAAACTATTTGAAACTACTTAAATTGCTAAAATTACAAATTAAATTATGAAAATCAGAAAAATATTTTTTTGACTTTTTATATTTATCTTAACCTACGAAAAATGAAAACTTATTTTTTTGAAGTTTTTCTGAATTAATTGTATTAAAAGCTAATTAAAATTGCCTAAAAACTGATTTAAATGAGGAAAATTAGCAAACAGTGAAGGAAAAATATGAAAAATTCAGGAAAAGTCTAAATTAATATTCTGAATCTATGAAAAATATAAAAACAGTAGCTTATGTGTGAGAATAGGGAGCTGCAATGACAAGTGCTAAAAAATAAGCACTAAAGATAAGCTAAAGACCACAAATGAGCACCAAATGAAAGCGGAAGCTATAATAAGCTAAAACTACTCAAAAGCAACCAAATACAACTGCTCTTAACCTCTATAGTGCAAGCTAAGCAGTTTGATGTTTTAAACTTAAGTCAAAAAACAGATTTGGGGTGTTACTTTGTGGCTAGAAAATAAGCTACTCAATAGTGAAACTAAAACCGGATATTGGAACCTAAAGTGGACCTGGCTAGCTACTTAAAACCAAAGATGAGCACGAGATAAGCTCAATCGAGCTCTTGACAAGCTACTGCACAAACACATGCACACTCGAGATTCACCGAGTCGGTCATTGTGGGATTTTCAGACCAAATTGACAAGGCATTTTAGAGCTTATAGAAATTTACTAAAATTATACAAAAATCATTTTAAGAAACTTGACCAATCAAGTTTGTAAACCCAAAATTTCACTTAAATTGATCCAAGAATGAATCAATTAAAATCACCCAAGTTGGGTGGCGAGATTTTCACTTTTTGACTTTTGAAGCGCTTTTGAAGGTTTGACTAAATTGAGATTTGATCTTAATTTGCCAACCGAAAATGATGAAATGAGCTATTATAAGACTTGATTAAGCTACTCCTATCAATTATGAACACTATGCAAGCTTTGAGTTTTACAAATTTTTAACAGATACGAATTTAGGACAGGTTTAGAAAGATTTTGACTTAAGGAGTTTGTAGATGCAATTTGATGACTAGAATGATTCAAATGGACCTTATTAAGACTGAGTAGAAAGATTATAAGCACAAACCAAAGCTCAAGCTTAAACAAGCTACTGATCCAAACACACTTTAAGACACTGATATGCAAATATAACTCACCTAATTGACAAATCCAAGCTATGATTTATACTAGAACAGATCTAAACTACTAATATGATACAAATAACAATACTACAATTATAAAATAGCTACTAAAATTTTAATGCAATAATGGCAGTACCAAATAATATTCAAACACTTACAAAAGTCCCAGCCACAGTGGCTTGCCAAACAGCACAGGTAACCACTATCCTAAGCCAATTATCAACCCATATTCAACACTGCATCAACCCAAACCATTTCCATACCTGCTTAACCAAAATCTCTTCTCAGTTTGACTTTTGTTGACCAAACATCAATTATGCTTAAAAATGAAGTATAAGCTTACTCAAAGCTATGGACAGCTTAAGTGAGCTTATTTGAAGTTTAATGAAGCTTTTTGAAGCGTGGTTTTTAGTTCATTTATACTGAGCTTATAACAGGAGATACAAAACATAAAACTATAATAAAACCTTTGAATTGATACTTGAAAACAGATTATATTGATAAAATTGCTTGAGTTTAGTACATAGAAGCAAAAGATTACAGATTGATACTTAAACTAAAACATTAATATTCAAAACGACATAGATGAAATTTAAAAACTAAGTACTACTGCCCTTCTTGCTTCTCTTTCTTCTCTTTTTATACAAAGGTCCTCTCACTTGACTTCTGATCAAATCCCACTTGTTTCCAGGACCATTGGATCAGTTGAGTGCATATTGGCCATTTGATGACATTTTGGCGGGAAAAGATTTTTGCAAATGGGGTTCTGTGAAATTGCAACTGGGGGTGGTGGAGGGTATGGATAAGGTAGGTGTGATGATTATGGAGTGAGGGTTGGAGGGATAAGGTTGATGGGAGAGGGCCGAGTGTTGCGTGAGCAGTGGTGAAGGAGAAGAGGATAAAGGAGGAAGGCGGGGAGTTGACTTATTTTGACTGGTGGATATATTGGACGGGGTCCAAAAAGGGGTCACGGGTTATATGGCGAAATTCAGTAGTTATGAAAGAGGTCAAGGTCGAGGGTGTAAAGGGTTTGATAAACAAGGACCTTTTGCAATTTCGATTTTTGAGGACCAATTCGCCATTTTCAAATTTGTTTCAAGGGACCAAAATTGACAAGTTTCAATAGTACAAGGACTATTTTTGACATTTTCAAACTTCCAAGGATTATTTATGACAATTTTCAAAGTTTAGGGACCTAAGTTGTAATTTTGCAATTTTAAATCTCAAGGACCAATTTTGACAACTCATGAATCCTAGGGACTTGAAATGATATTTTTCTTTATTTTGATTTACCGAGGACCTGTTTTGACAACTTTTGAAACTTGGAGGACTAAAGCGCCAATTATGCAAACTTGATACGTTTTCACCGATTTTGATATTTTTGCATTTAAAACACATAAAACACTTATTTGTGATATTTTTATCATTTTGATGCATTTAGAGTGTTTCGGATGTTTTTGTAGTTTAAATGGTGCAAAATGATGAGTATTTAGACACTCATCATCAAATTTGGTCACCTCGGCATGAGGGCCGACGACACCAGCTTTGGTGTCCTTGTGACGCCATAGACTGCCGTTGTGGTTTGGCTTGAGGCTTACAAGCCAAGCACATTGTGTGCTTTTAGACTTAATAATGAATTGATTGATTTTCATAATATTAAAATACAATATAAATAACTATAAGATGGGTTAGGCTTCTCAATATAAACAACGGGCCAGACTAAATATAATCCCCTAACAACCCTGCTACAGTTAGAGTAGGAGAAGAACATACACTCAAATTGGTACTAAACTCATCAAATAATGCATTTGGTAATCCCTTAGTTAAAATGTCAACAAGCGAATATCCGGATGGCACATGAAGAATGAACATGACCGAAACAACTAAATCACGAACAAAATGTATTTCAATCTCAATATGTTTAGTGCGTTGATGAAGTCTTACGTATGTGATTAGAGATAAAAAAAAAAGACGACACTAACGTTATAACAATAAACCAACATAGCAAGAACCATCAAGTCTCGGATACAACATTAGCACCACCTCGATATTCGAACTCTACACTGAACCGAGAAAGAGTAACATGACATTTAGAAGATCAGGTTATGTGTCCAAGTTAGTCACATACAACTTAATCAATTTTGTATACAAGTTAGTCAATAATACATTAATACTAGATAAGGCCCAATTACAAACTTAAAATCAGGCCCAGCAAGCCCACAACCGAATCTAGGGTATATAAAACAACAATAGCGATTGGGACAGAAAACAAAAGAAAAGCAAAAATGGAGTACCAATGTGTCATGTGTCCCGAGGATCAATGCTCGAAAGATTGTCCAACCCTGGAAGTTTTGCCGTACGAAGGGCCGTTGAAAGAAGAGAACATTCGAAAGGGTCGAAGACTAATCGCTTCAGGAATGAAAGCAGAAGAAATCAAAGCAAAATTGAAGGCTGCAGGAAATGCAGATGCTAAAAATGAGCTTATCAACAAGTGGATTGAAGAATATGAGTCCAAAGAAAAAAGTCCTTTGTATCATGTCATCATGAATAGGGCAATTCTGATTCAGCAACAAGAGCTTCTTGAAGAGCAAAGAAAAGTGATTGCTCATGAGCAGAATTTGCTTGAATCTGCCGAAGATGTGTTGGATAAATCCAGGGCTGTTTATCAAGCAGCTGTGTATGAAGACGCTGTTTCTAATGCTCCTCTTTAGGTGATTATTTTTTTTTTAAATTGATTTAATGCTTTGTTGTTTCCTCTAAACCCTTAATCCAAACACCCCTTATACACTAGCTTGTTTATGAGGGTGTTTGGGATTATATTTTTTATAAATGTACACTTAAAAGCTGCTTAATAATTTGTACTTCAAATAACAGTGTTTGGGTTTGCTTGTTTTATAGTACAAGATGCAAGGAAAAAATTTTGATACATTATTTTAGATTTAAAATGATAGTAATAACTAGTTATAAGTTAACATCAAATAGGTAATATGAAAATAGGTGGCTCCTTGCCAGTGTATAGAATGCTTTTAGAGAAACTGTTTGGATACCAATATGTTTTTTATGAGATAAGCAAAAACAGAAAAATTAAGCAATGCCAAACACCCGCCGTGTCTCCTATTTAATAACCTTTTGATATAATAAGGAAATTCAGATGATAATATCTTTACGGAATAACATCCCACTCTAGGGATTATTTTCAGCCCTCAACTTTTATAATTTTACACAAATGATCCCTTATTTTCGCTGTAGGGATTATTTTCCTATCTTTACATTAGTTGTTATTATGCCATTATATTAATCACAGTTACATTTAGCTTCTTTCTTTTTGCATTTCTCCCAAAACTTAACATCTATCGTTAGTCCCTGCTTAATTACATGTTTTGTTTTTCTTGTATCATTAACGTTACAAATCTTTCTACCCTTCAATTTGAAATTTGTACCTTTGTTTAGTGCGGCAATTCTCTATAAAACTTCTGTTTTTTCGCCACGCTCTTCCTCACAAAAAGATCGAAGCTCCTACCGGCCTGTTGGTTTAACTTTGATTGTGGAGGCTTGTAGCACAATTATGCTTCTGTTAATCAATTCTAGGACGAACATCTATCTCCTCATTAAGTTCCACGAAGTCAACAACTCAATTGCAAATTTCACATCTATAGTATCAGTCCTGCCCAACTACTGTAGAAACTTGTAAAGAGCTTTTGATTTTCGAGTTTTGTCAATATCTTACTTCTATCGTCTTTTAAACCTGCTTATTAGGCCCTGCTGAATTACATGGTTTGTTTTGCAAATATCATATGTTTTAGGATTATAAATGTTTTAGGTCCATTATTGTCTTGTATCATTAGCGTTACAAATCTTTCTACTTTTCAATTCGAAATTTGCCCTTTGTTTAGTTCGATCTGTATACAACTTCTGCTTTGTTTCCCCACTTTCTTCTTCACAACAAGATCAAGGCTTCTACCCGTTGGTTTGACTTCGATTGTCAAGGCTTTTGTAGCTTAATCATGCTTCTGTCAATCAATTTTAGGACGACCAGCTATCTCCTCATCAAGTTCCAGAAAGTCAACAACTCAATTGCAATTTCCATATCTATAGTATTAGTCCTGCCCAACTACTGTAGAAACTTGTAAAGAGCTTTTGATTTTTCAGTTTTGTCAATATCTTTCTTCCGTTGTCTTTTAAACCTGCAATATCCACACTTAGCAGGGTTTCACTTTACTTTTTTTTTTATCAGGGCGTTATCTTATAGTTAGAAATAAGAATATTACCTATTAAAATCTCCACAGCGGATTAGTTAACAGACAATAGAGTTGCTGCCTTTTGAAACACATCGAGGAGATTGATTGGAGACCTGGACATGGTTCACCTTAGTATCGACGGCATATGAGTAAACTCAATAGCTGTCACATCAAAGTGTCTATCAGTAAGCTCCAATTCCAATGACTTCTTACCATTCGAACCCAACAAACTCTCAGCTATACTTATCAGCTCTACTTATCAACAAACTCTCTCAGAAACTTCCTACAAGCAATCAACAATAACAAGTCCTGGAATTAAACAAACAAATTAACATATCAACACAAAAATAAAAGTAATAATGAGCTGGTCTTGGATACCTGGAGAGCACTTGGGCCAGTGAAATTTTATCTTTCATCTTTGCTTAGTTTTATATATGCTTTTGCAGATTACTAAATGTGTTGATTTCTATTGTGCTCATTAACTGTGCTGATTCCTGATGTTCTTATTAACTTGTTTGCAGATTTTAAAAGATTTGGCATTCATGGAGGTCGCCATGTCAACATTCCTAACGTTTTAGCTAGAACTTAAACTTGGTTTTGCAACCATGGACATGCAATATGTTTACTTTATCATCTTTATGGATTAATTTTGTAGTAATGCGACTATGTTGATTTTAGTTATGCCGTGTAATGAATTTCTGGTCCATCTGCACTTGTAACTTGCTCCGTTTAAGTGGGCATTGTGTAAATTCTGGTCCATCTGCACATGCCGTCGTCATTAGTCTATACACGACTAATTAAAATTCACAAACATAAGCATTGGTAGTGTAGATGACATCTATATGATTCTAATGAATCCCTTTATAAAAGCTTTGATAAAAGCTTTACCAGTGGATGGTGACATTATATCTAGCTTTGTTTTGTAGCATGTATTACTAACTTGTCGCCATCGTCCACTTCCAAGGTTGGACCTGGGATCCATTGACGGGTTTAGTATTATAGGATGTGCATAGTCTATTAACTTTTGTTTCTTGAACCTAACATGAATAGGTAGCGTTATAAATAAACATCACAAGAATAAAGCATCGTTAAGTTAGTTTGAAAATGACATACTGAATCATGCATTCGTGTCGCCTTGTTCACCACCAAAGAGTCGTCCACTCCAGTTTCCTAATCTTTGCAGCAGCCGAGACGGGACCTGTCGCTATCTTCCACACCCAATGGATAATAACCGTCACTGGTCGATCTAGATAATGGCATTACTCCCAGCTTCTCTTTGGTCCATAAGATCAGGAGGCCTGTGAGCTTCTTAGCATCATCGGTTCTAGAAGAGATCCTAAGCTGGTTAATATCTTGTGTCTAAACTAGTGTCTAGTGACGGCCCTATGACACCAGCCGTACCCATAAGTTGGACAATACTACAGGCCTCGAACTGCAGATGTACCAAACTTGAAGTATCCCCACTCACGATTGTTTCGTAAACCATATTGTGGTTTAACCGTGGATGAATAGTGGGCTGTACATGTTCCAGAACATGGGGACAGTATTTTGGGTTTCTTCAGTTGAAACTGTACGATTTTTTTTATTATTTTTTAATTTTTTTTATTATTATTTTTATCGGGCTTCTGCTGCAGCTTTCGACACCTCCTGTGCATACAAAACAAGGTCCATGGGCTGATCTTGTCGGGGTTCTTCTCTTGCTCTATACAAATTTTTTTTACTGTGATAGATTATCAGCAGTAGCATTGATATCTCCAGTTGTGAATTACTACTGGTGGTAGAGTGTTCGAACTAACTTAAATGATGAAGGCCTGCAAGTTACAATCTCGTCAAGATCAGTGGGTAGTCGGGGTGTCACATCACGTACTTTGGTTGGTGTATTCGTGGAACACTCTAAAATAGTTTTCAGTGTTAACTGTTGGCCAAATGTCGTGCAGAAGGGTCACTGATGCCAATCTGAATGCGAAAGGTAAAACAAAATCAATCGTTAAACTCGTTGGTAATCAATAGGTGGCATTTTCATGTTAGATTTTCTCACCTAAACACGTCAAATAGATGAACTTTAGATATTGTTGAAAATTGGCATGGGTCAAATAACCAATCGTTTTGTGCTTAGACTTTCCAAATTAAATTTAAAGGTGCTGGGACTGCTTATTCATTATTCAAGTGCTTATCTGCATATTTTCTAAGCAAATAAGCAGTTTTGAGCATTTGGATATAATCGTTTTAGAGCAAGTAAACACTTATAATATGAATGTTGGTACTTGTTAATGTATTAAGCAGGTAAGGAGTTAGAATACACAAACCAAAACAACCCCCAAAGTACTACAGTATATTATTAGGTTAAAAATATAGAGACAAACAAACGTGTGGGTTAGCCAGACTCAATTTTGAGCTGTTCTGACCCGAACACTTGTCCTAACTTGGCCGGTGTACTTGTCCTAACTTGGCCGTTCTGACCCGAATACTTGTCCTAATTTTGAGCCGTTCTGACCCGAACACTTGTCCTAGCTTCATGGTATTAGTCATTTGCTACCAAACTATGATGGTAAGAAAGAAACCATTATACAGTCACTTCTGCTTGTGGAATATTTGATACATTGATAACCAACGCTGCAATTATTGTTTTTAGTCAAGGGTACCATTTGAATATCACTTGTAGCATTTATCGCTCACCATATTATCTTCAGTAAGGAAAGGTAATGATAGTGTGTGCTGATCAAAACCACAAAGCTTGAATGAGTTGAGCTGATCAAAACACAAAGCTACATTGGTGTTACTTTTGAGGAAAATTGAACCAAAATGTAACTACAATTTGATCTAACCAAACCCATTTGTGACTGCAAACAAAACCTCGAATTATTTTGTAAAAGACATCTTATTCGACAATAAGAACTAAAAACTCTAGAGGAAATGGTTTCTTTGGAACGTTAAGATCGAATTTACGATTTCAACAAATAAACTTTGCTCAATTGCAGTGGCGAAGCCAAGATTTTAGTTACGGGTGGGCCAAATGACGATTAACTTTTAGTCTAGAAAGCTATATCGCTAAACAATAGCTTTATTCTAAATGCTATACGCCATTTTTTGGGAAAAATAAAAAATAAAAAGAAAAATCAACATAAATTGTCTTTCTCTTTTGCACTTCTTGGACTTTTTGAATTTCTTCTATCATTTTCTAACAAACAAAATTTTACGTAGTAACAAATAAAAGTTTAACAAATAAAAATTGTAACAAATAAAATTTTAACAAATAAAAATATACCAAATAAAAGTGTAACAAATAAAAATTAAAACAAATAAAAGTGTAACAAATAAAATTATACCCATCGAAGTTGGTGGTTGCGTTTCGAAAACCACTTCATCTTCATCATCATCCAAGTCATATAGCGGTAGCTCTCGTTCAACACTTGGTTCACGTTGTAGTTATCAGAGATCGCACCACAGCAGGTGTAAACAGAAGTGCACGACACAATAAACAGGAACAAAGAACACGATGTTGCTGCCAAACACGCAGATTTATTATTGAAGAAACTAACACAAAACTTCAATTCGGTACAAAGGTAATTCCCTACCCTCCACGGTATATATAGACTAACCTATTCTAGTTAGACTATAACTAGGATTACACTTTAAAACCTAACCTAAACCAATAAGGACTACTCCATGTTTAGGATAACCTTAGACTAATTGGACTAGCACTCAATTATCATACGTAAACCGATCCACGCTATAAGCCACAATCGACTTGATTAGGAATTCATCAACAATCACCCCGAATTTACGAGTCGAAGAGGAAATTCTTGCACCCAAGTAACGACCTCATTTCCTTGAACTTTATACGCCAAGGCCTTTGTTAATGAATCTGTTCTTTGTTCTTCACCCGATACATGCTCTACTATTACCTGCTCATTCTCCACACACTCATGAATGAAGTGATATCGAGTGTGGATGTGTTTGCTTCTACCATGAAAGACCGGGTTCTTTGATAATGCAATTGCCGATTTGTTATCAACTCTTATTAACACCTTTTGTCTTTCCAACCCCGTCACTTCCGCCAATAACTCCGTTAGCCAAATTGCTTGACACGCAGCTGCAGTGGCTGCCATGAACTCAGCTTCACATGAAGATAATGCCAAGGTAGCTTGCTTTTGTGAGCACCATGTAATAGGTGATGTACCAAGGTAGAATACATGTCCAGTAGTGCTTCTTCCATCATCAATGTCAACATTATGACTACTATCACTATATCCTACCAATTTCATGTCATTGCCTCGTTTGTATTCAATTCCAAACGAAATTGTACCTTTAAGATAGCGTAGGATTTTCTTGATAGCATGAGCATGTAAGTCTCTTGGACTTTGCATATATCGACTAACTACTCCAACCGAGTAAGTGATAAGGTTTTAAAATGTACCTTTTTGAGGGGTCGTTTAAGCCCTTATTTGATCACTTTTGTATCCGTTATTATTTAATATCGTTCCTTTTCACTTTTTAGGTATCTTGAAGGCAAAATGCTGGAATGACACTTATTCGGACGAAAAGGCGCGAATATCTGAAGAAAATGGCCAAAGTCAAGAATCGAGACACTTAGGTCATTGAACCCAAGGGGACGGCGTCAGCACAACTAGCTACGCCGTCGGACAAATTTTGACGACTCAATAGCCAAATTGCTCATTTACAAGTGACGGCTTCGGTTTTAAAAGAGTAGGGTGTCGCAACTCGGGCGGCCTAGATTTGATCCGACGACGCCGAGATCGAAGGGACGACGTCGCGGGCATAAGGTGACGCCGTCGCAAGACTAACGTGGCAAGACGAAACCCTAATAACGGCGACCCGGCGGCGTCACAATCAAAGGTGGCGCCGTCGCATTTGTAATCTTATATATAGAATCCGAATTTTTAGTTTTCGGTGTGTAGTCTTTGGAGTAAAACCTAAACCAACCAAGGTCGTCTTGTACGGTATTTTAGGTTCCATACCCTATCTTACATCGAAATAAGTGTTTTACTTAATTAATTCAATTATGTCTTCAATTAATTGTGTGTAAGCTTGCATGTTTTTCATGTCCGCTAATTTACTTGTGTGTTTGCTTAGGTAATATGAAACTTAGTTATTGAATATTTATTGGTTGTCTCTTATCTTAGTTGTGATTGACCTAGTATTGCGATAGGTCATCCGTTGTGTAGTTAATGCTTGATTAATCTTTGTGAACCTTAGCTTATAGTTACCTAGAGTCATTGTAGGCTAAACCATCCGAATAGTACCTTAGTGTTAAGTTTATAAATCCTAGAGATTTTGTAGGCAATAACCTTTGGTAGTTTCAAAGAGTTAGGGATAAACGCATACCCTACGACCTTAGACACACAACGCGATTAAGAATAAGGACGTGACACTTCAACCATCAATAGGAGATAATTAAGGAGTAATAAAACCTAAGTAAACACATCTTTAAATCATCATACGAGCACACAATAATTAGACATAGACTACCCACTAGATTAGATAATTAGACGAGTAGAGTAATCGGTAGAAATACCAACCCCAAATCCAAACCCGAAATTGTACCTTTCCATTTCCTAAAAACATAAAAGATAAAAATAATCTTCCTCAACCCCAACCTTAGCATAGTAACTTCTCACTAGCATTCCTATTCCCGAGAGAAAGATATCAATTCCGTGGCTTACCCTAATACTACACTACAACGATTAGGTTCATCGCTTGGGGTGTTGAAAAACTTGTTCGACGAAAGGAAGTTCCTTTGACCCGAACGGCGCGTGTGAAGCGTTATCAAGTTTTTGGCGCTGCTGGGGAATAGAATAGCTAGTTAGAGTCCACCTCGTTAGGTTTCCTTGCTTGATTCCTATCAAGTAAGCTTTTTCCCAATTTTAGCTTCCTCGTAGACTATCCCCTTCTTCGTGACCTTTGTTCGTAACCCCATCACTTTTCATCATGGAAGGTGATAACCAACCACCATTCATCAACCTACCACCAAATGACCCGCCAAGAGGCCGTACTCTTGGTGAATACTGAGACCAAGCCACCTAGGTTATAGGAACACCATTGAGCTTCCCGACCAAGCCCAAACTACGGCCTGCGATCCGACACCATCCGGTTGGTGCAAAGCGGATATGCATTCCGTGGACTTCGTTTGAAGATCCTAATCAAGATCTTAAGGACTTCTTTAAAATTTTCGATTCCATCGACCTCGATGCTACTACTCGGGAGACCACGCGTCTGCGGCCTCTTCCAATTCTCTACGGGACCAAGCTAGTAATTGGCTTGAGCGACTTCCCCGCCTCCATCTCAAGTTGGGATGATCTCACCTCTCGCTTCCTTGCTCAATTTTTCCCACCGGGAGGACTACTAAACTAAGACGAGACATCTTGACGTTTCAACAACTTCAAGGCAAATCTCTACAAAGCATGGACTCGATTCAAGGACTTATGCCATAAAGTCCCTCATCATGGTATTGATCTTTGGCTTCAAATCCAAATCTTCTATGACCATGCCGATTTCATCACGAGGCGATCCATTGATCAAGCCGCCGGTGGAAGGCTTAGCGACTTTAACGCAGAGGAATCTTGGGATATTATAGAAGAGCTTGCCGATCAAAGCTACGAAGATTGGAATGAATCCCCTGAAACCCCCATTAAAGTGGTTAATGCAATATCAACTCCTCTTGAATCTTCCAACATCACCGAAGAGCAAATACGTGCTCTTGAGAGAAGGATTATTTATCTGATAGAAAGGTATAAGAGAGCCCCCGTACAAATCCCTCGGGAAATAGTCAATTCCGCCAATTCCACCAACCACCCAACACCTTTCTCCGAATCCCCAAGTCATGAGCAAAATATTAATTCCGAACGGCGCTTCCGTTCTATTTCCCCAATACCACTCTCACCAAGCTTTAAGGAACAAATGAGGGAGTACATGGCATCTCATACGGAGAGATTAGAAAAATTTGAAGAGGAGGTTTATAGGCAAAGAGAGGAAATGCATGCAAAGATGACGGAAATGATGAACCTGGTAAAAGAATATACCAAGACAAAAGTTCCCGAAAAGGTACTAGTAAGAAGCAATGATTATCCTTACACTTCGTTTGTTAACGCCATTTCCATTATGCCTGAAGATGGAAAGGTTGAGGAGAAGAAAACTGAGAAAAGCAAGAGGGAGGAGGCTGAACCTAATAATGAGCCCGAGACCATTGAGTACTACCTTAAGCACGAAATTAACAAAAAAAACCATTGTTAACCAAGTGAACAACTTTAGGTACAATGAGGTTCTTAGGGAAGCCCTTGAAGGAAAAATAACAGAAGAAGCGTATGACACCATGCCTATGGGACCTCTGTATGAGCTGGTTCTAAAAAAACCAGTAACTAAAAAACGAGACACCACATGGAACTTCGTGATACCATGTAGCATAGGTGACATTGATAATATAAATTCCTTAGCTGATCAAGGGTCTGATGTAAACATAATGCCATTATCAATCTATAATAAGTTGATTAGGGAGAAGCCAGCTAAGACCGATCTTAGACTTTCCTTAGCAAATCACACCTATGTCTACCCCATAGGAATCGCAGTAGATGTTTTAATAGAGGTGGCTAATATCGTCTATCCGGTGAATTTCGTGATCATAGACATTGAGGAAGATAGAAACATGCCACTCATTCTTGGGACACCTTTTCTGGCCACTGTCAAAGCAACCATCAAATGCGGGGAGGGCATCATGATACTTAAAAGCGGCAAAGGGTACGCTAGGATACCCATTGTTCTAAGGTATCCTCTTAAGATCATGGAGAAGATTACGGATGAGAATCCACAAGTCCCTAACAATGTGGTTAAGATGAAAATGAACGATTGGGAAAAAGGGGCTTAGAGATTTCATGGTTCAAGGACTACATGCAACATTGTGGAAGCGCAATAAAAAGTTAGGAAATAATCCCACTTCAATACCACAAACACAAAATAACCCTAAGGAATTTTAAAAGGAGAGAAAGTACTCTTATACAAATCACGAATAAGGGCACTACGAGGTAGAAACAAACCAAGATGGTTTGGGCCTTATCTGATGAAGGAAACCAATCTAAAGGATAAAACCGCTACCATAATAGACGGCGTTGGCAAGGAATCCACGGTAAGCATACAATGTCTACGTCCTTTTGACGAAGGAAGAGCAAAAAAGGAAGGTGACGGTAATGAAGTCACGTAGGGGCACGACTTCGAGTCTAGCTACAAGACTCATAAATAAAGAAAGCGCTTTGTGGGAGGCAACCCATGCTTAATTGTTTGCTTGTTTGTGTCGTGTATCTTTTATTGATTGTTTATTCTCATGTTTAAATTTGTAAAAATGCTTTATTTTGTCTTTTACCTCGTCTTAATTACATATAAAGGTATTTTACATAAGGGATAAGTGTAGGGAGGATTACACACGTTTTCAAAAGAAACGTAAACATGAGAATTTCAATTAATTAAAAGATATACATGTGTGTTTGTTCGAGTCAAATGCTTGTATCGAGTCATAAATGATGTTTTGCAGAAATTTTTGATTCTAAAGATGTAAATTTTCCGAATTTTTTCCAAAATCGCAGACCGCTTTTTGTCGGGATAACTGGACGGCGAGATCACAACTGGTGGCGTCCGGAAGGAGCGTAAACAATCGATTACTTTTCTCGTTTCGAGCTACTTATAAATTTTGGAATTTTCGGTCTTAATTTTCCGTAAATTGTAAACATCCATTCCACAAGCATTATATCCTAGTTTAGTAGAGTCATATATATATTATTACCACGATTTTACGCGAAGGTTTCGTTTGTTTTCTTCAAGTGTGCGGTTTAATTTACCAAGAAGAAGATACATAAGATGAGAAGGAGCTTTTCACGCAAACGTTCTTCTTGAAGAAAGATGTAACCACCACTTTACACGGATCCTACCGAGCTAATCGGGATTATTAGTTTCTTTCATCTTTATTACCTTCCGTTATTATAACTTTGAAACTTTCGGGAACATTGGGGACAATGTTCATTTTAAGTGTGAGGAGGAAAATAAACGGAACTTTGAAACTATGCTTATCCTTGAATATTTGCTTTGTCCAATTGCATTTGTGTAATAAACTATGAGAAATATCGGTTAGGGTAATTTTGGCACCAAATTTAAAATTTTCATGACATATAAGAGTGGGCCATTAGTCGTAATAAAGCGCCTCATGGATATGAAATTATATGACTAGCACAAAACCCTTTACCACTTAAAATTCCACCCAAAATGTGAGGATCGCCTTAGATTAGTAGAAATTAAAGCATTCATCTTTAATGCTTAGAGTGTGAACCGGTAGTATAATAGATTCTAGAACTTGTTTTGTGATGCATTCCGAGATCGTTAGTAAGACTACACTTGTGTAGTTAGGAATAACTAAATGATAAGAGGCATCAGGAAAACCCTTGTTTGATACCCTCGTTAGTAAGACCACATTGGTTGAGTAATTCCCCCACACCTTTGCGTTGTACTCATCTTTAGTACACGATACCCCTAGTTAACCCCTCAGAGCCTATCCTTTTCGCGGTTCTCGTGATGTTTCGGTTTTCCGGAAAATCAATGAAGAACATTGTTTACACCCCACCCCCAAATGTACACCCAAATTGCCTTAGCCTACCTTGTATGCACTCACTTTTAGTGCATTATTGTTATCACACTAAACCCTTAGTTCAATTATCTAGTTGCTTGCATAAGTTGCTAAGTCGAGTCATATCCTTTGTACACAGTTTTGGGACGATTGGGACTCATGGGAAAAGTTAAACTTTATGAGATGACGGGAAGGGAACGTTAAATTCAAATTCCTTTATTTGCATAATAATGTACTCCAAGTGTTTTGATCTTTTCAATTCAGTCATATTAGTGTTAGAGTAATAAAACTCAAGTGTAGGGATGTGCCTATAAATCCCTATCATGTTGATATTATCGTAGAGGATGGTAGAGTAAAAGTGTATGAAAAAATTAAAAAAAATAAAAATAATAATAAAATAATAATAATAATAATAATAATCGAAAAAAATAGAAAAAGAGAGAAAAAGAAAAAAAATAGAATGTTGAAAAAAAAAAAAACAACATACAGGCTACCATCTTACATCTATCTTTAATTTATGTTCGTTTGTTTCAATTATCTAGAGTCTAGAGTGTCGAGTCTTGGCTTAGCAACGCCATTCTTCGCATGCTTGTAGCATAAAGATTTTTGACTTGCCACCACTAAATAGCCTATCCCACCAAACCCTTTGTTTCCCTATCGTAAGCCTATCATTACAACCCTTTAAAAGACCTCTTGGATAGTCTTTCCTAGGTGCTTACGCCAAAGCGATGGAGGTTTGATCTAGTCTCAAGCCTATGGTAATCTATGTACGGGACGGTTAATGAGTGTTTATCTTTCATTTCCAACTTGTTATATTTCATATACACCCAAGAGATGTGAGTATCCAAACACCCCATGTGAGGTGCTAGTATGTAATTTCCGTGCTTGTTATGACTTTTATGGGCTTATATGTGTTGTGAATCGTTCTAAACTAATGCTTCATGACCTCTAACTTATAAATTGATTGGCTAAAGCACATTTGTTTGAGGACAAGCAAATACCAAGTGTAGGGATATTTGATAAGGTTTTAAAATGTACCTTTTGAGGGTCGTTTAAGCCCTTATTTGATCACTTTTGTATCATATTACTTAATATCGTTCCTTTTCACTTTTAGGTATCTTGAAGGCAAAAGTGGAATGACACTTATTCAAACGAAAAGGCGAATATCTGAAGAAAATGGCCAAAGTCAAGAATCGAGACACTCAGTGTCTTTGAACCAAGGGACGGCGTCGAGTACAACTAGCGGCGCCGTCGAGACAACTTTGTGACGGCTCAATAGCCAAATTGCTCATTTACAAGTGACGGCTTCAGTGTTTTAAAAGAGTAGGGTGTCGCAACTCGACGGCCTAGATTTGATCCAGACGACATCGAGATCGAACGGGACGACGTCACGGGCATAAGGTGACGCCGCAAGACTAACGTGGCCAAGACGAAATCCTAATATCGGCGACCGACGGCGCCACAATCAAAGGTGGCCGTCGCATTTGTAATCTTATATATAGAATCCGAATTTTTAGTTTTCGATGTGTAGTCTTTGGAGTAAAAACCTAAACCGAACCAAGGTCAGTCTTGTACAAGATTTTAGGTTCCATACCCTATTTTACATCAAGATAAGTGTTTTACTTAATTAATTCAATTATGTCTTCAATTAATTATGTGTAGGCTTGCATGTTTTTCATGTTCGGCTAATTTACTTATGTGTTTGCTTAGGTAATATGAAACTTAGTTATTGAATATTGATTGGTTGTCTCTTATCTTAATTGTGATTGACCTAGTATTGCGATATGTCATCCGTTGTGTAGTTAATGCTTGATTAATCTTTGTGAACCTTAGCTTATAGTTACCTAGAGTCATTGTAGGCTAAACCATCCGAAGAGTACCTTAGTGTTAAGTTTATAAATCCTAGAGATTTTGTAGGCAATAACCTTTGGTAGTTTCAAAGAGTTAGGGATAAACGCATACCCTACGACCTTAGACACACAACGCGATTAAGAATAAGGACGTGACAATTCAACCATCAATAGGAGATAATTAAGGAGTAATAAAACCTAAGTAAACACATCTTTAAATCATCATACGAGCACACAACAATTAGACATAGACTACCCACTAGATTAGATAATTAGACGAGTAGAGTAATCGGTAGAAATACCAACACCCAAATCCAAAAAAACATAAAAAGATAAAAAATAATCTTCCTCAACCCCAACCTTAGCGTAGTAACTTCTCACTAGCATTCCTATTCCCCTAGAGAACGATATCAATTCCCGTAGCTTACCCTAATACTACACTACAACGATTAGGTTCACTGCCTATGGTGTTGAAAAACTTGCTCGACAAAAAGGAAGTTCCTTTGACCCCGAACGACGCGTGTAGCATTATAAGTAAGTCAAATTTGGACGAGTGTGCAAGAGGTAACGTAAGCAACCTACTACCTTTCGATATTGAGTAGCTTCTACTTCTGGTTCATCTTCAACTTTCGACAACTTGAGATCCTTTTCCATTGGATATAAAGTGTTGGAATCACTCCTAAACAGTATTTCAAGTATTTATATTTCATGTGTAATAGGTAGCTTTATTATGGCCTTTATGTTTGTTTAAGGTCAAGCTTATGTAGAAGGCCCATAAGCAGATCCAAGCCCAATAAGGAATAGGGATGGAGAGGAGTGTTGCCCTAGCTCCTTGCCTATATAAACTATTGTAAACCCTCATTTGAGGTTGGTTGTTCAAGTTTTCTTTTCACATACTCTCTTTGGCTTAACCGTGTGTAGTATTACGTGTGTGTGTGTGTGATAACTTGTTCATCCGCCTTCATCTCTTTCTATATAAGCTTGTGTTGTAAAACTAGTGACCTAACGATGGTATCAATCGCCAAATAGTTGGGTGTACACTTTGTTTTGAAGTTTTGGTTTTGGGTCTTACGCGTAAAGATAACACAATCTTTGGTTCACTTAAAAGCGATTTTTACACTTTTGAATCCAAGATTCTTGTACTTTCAACGTTATTAGGTGTTAAACTATTGGTTTTGGCAAAAGTTTGAAACTTTACGTGTTTTCCTTGTTTTAAGCTTGTTTTTGTACGAAGTGTTATCCTACAGCGTAATCGTTTTAAGTGCTTTGGATCATCAAGTTTCACACTTTTGTGTTATTTTGGTGTTATTGAAGCTATCTCATCACACAAAAGCGGTTTAGAAACATCTTTGGACAAAATCATTCTTACGAGTAGGATTACGCGTATCAAAACCCTAGTTTTACGAGTAGTTCTCTGCGTAACTTTGTTCTGGCTTGATCTTCAATTTCTGGTTTATTCCGTGTTTTCTTACTTGGATAAGTGCGAAAATACGTCGACTTTGGATATCTTTTGCCTTGTGAAGTGTAAAGATCACTTGAGATAAAACCACAATCTTACGCAAGCATAAAGCTTACGCGTGAAAATCTTACGCTTAAGATTCATCTTACGCGTAGACCTAGTCCCACGCATAAGATAATCCTCGCCTAACTTTCTCGCCTAACTTCATTTTACGCATAACATTAGTCTTTTTCCCCTTACGCGTAAGCTAAATCCTCGCGTAACTATTCTTGTTACGCGTAACTTTTGGTGTTTTTACGCATAAGTGCTACTTGGTTCTTGTCATTTCTCGCCTAAGGATACTTCATCAACAAAGGTTCATTCGACTACAAAGATCCATTCTTACTACACAAGTTTATCATCATGTCTCAACCACCATACTCTAACTACTTCCTCACACTTATAATCATCAACAACAACAACAATTAACTCCACAACATCAACAATGGAATCAACAACAAGCAATTTATCAACAACAATTTAATCGACAACATACTCCTCAACTTGGTGCAATTCCACAACCACAAATAGTTCAACCACCACCAAGCCTTCAAGCTCTACCCTACACAAACGATTTAAATCAACATCCATCACGAAGCACTATGAAGGAACCCACTTGGTTTGCAAAGATGTGTGAAGCTTTAAGCGACCAACAATCAATTCATGAAGTGGATCACTTGATAGACCTCCAATGCTCACTCCGAAACTACGATCAATGGGTAATAAGGTTCTTTAGGTTTTGTGATCTAAAGAAGCCACATGGAAAGTTCTTAAAGAAGGTTATCTTAGAAGGTCCATTTGAGATGCCTACCGTCATTGTGCCGGAGATCCAGCTGCTTTCCACCAAAAGATGAACAAACCAACATTGCTCTTTGTTGCGGACTTAAATCCTACTGAACTTCTACACTATGAAGGCGATGAACTTGCAATGGAATACATCCTCTTAGGATTACCAAACCCAATTCTTCGTAGTGTTGATGCTCAAAAGACGCACAAAAGATGTGGGATCATATTCGTCTTCTTATGGAAGGATCATGCTCAATCGGGAGGATTTGGAATCCAAAATTTACTTGGCTTATGAACACTTCATGATTGAACACGGAGAGACACTTGAGTCATATCATCATCGATTTTCGAGACATCATCAATGATTTGGATAAACACAACATCATCATGCCAAGAATTGCGGTGAATACTAAGTTCTAAGTAGTCTTGGTCGAATGGGAGAAGTATGTCATTTTCTCCGTCAAGCGAAAAATATGCATCATTCTACTTATGGATTGTTGTACGATTACTTGAAGCCTCATGAAAAGGAAGTTGATCGGGAAAGGATTCTCCGTGCTCAAATTGCTAAACAATCACAACGGACAATCAACAACTTGCCTTGTATGCTCAGCGAATTATCCTCTCAACCGACAACTCAACCAAGCGCTTCCAACACACCTTCACGGCAACAACCTCAACCTCAACAAAATCAATTGGTCCCATACGGCAACAATGCTCAATCATATGTCGGTGAAGCTCTTGAGGAAATCGATCCATTCGAAGCATTGCAACAAGGATTTGTGATGATTGCTAATGCTTTTGGCGTTACACCAACAAATCCAACAATCGTATTCGTTCCTCATCTAACACACGGACTCAAGTCATTGTGAACAATGGGCGTGTTGAAGTTCGAAATCGTGATTATGGTCGTCGGATGGGCGGTGGTCAAGGGTTTAATCTTGTGGGTAGGAATAACAACGAGCTCAAGTGGTGGAGCAGGAAATGCTCGAGAATCGGTTAAATGGTCTTAGATGCTACAAGCGCAATGAGAAGGACACACAGCTAATGCATGCCCAAAGCCAAGGACTCGGGCGGTGCTTATTTCAAAGAGGCCTTACTTTTGGCTCTTAAGGATGAAGCCGGTGGATCTCTCACAAACAAAGAACGAGCTTTATGGCGGATCTGAGACTCGGATGATGATATGGAGGACTTGCGGGCTAATGTAGTTGTTATGTTGATGGCTAATATGCATGAGTGCACATGAGTGATTCGGGCCCAGTGTATGACACCGATGGCTTGTCTCGGTGCCGAACAAACCATCATCATATCCGAACTAATATCTCCGCCAATATCTAAATCCGCACGGATCGGGTTTATTCAAAATGAGTCTTCTACATCTTCTTCGATGATTTTCAAGTTAACCACAGTAGTTACATTTGGCGATCAAGATAACCTTATGGTCCCTTTGATAATCAAATTGACTCGTGGTCGTACTTGAGGATCTAAAGAATGATCATGTTGAGACTCACGTTGAACAAGATGATCTGTTGCCTCATCCGGATTTTGCTCGGTTAATTCAAGACCATAAAATCAAAATGGAGGAATGTTATGCATTAAATCAATCCTTAAAAAGTAAAAATGCCTTTATTAACCAAGGATTTTGAATGTTTACAAATGCAACTCAACTTTTCAAAACTCAAGAAAACCGTGAAAAAGGTTTTGAAGCCGCTTTACAAAATCTCATCAAAGCGAAAAATATTTAGAGACGGATCGTGATCTAGCCGCCTCGAAGAATGCTTTGTTGTCCGAATTAGAACAAGCGAAACATGAACATAAAAAGCAAATTAACGCTCTCACCTTGGAAAATCAAAAAGCTAAAGTGAGTTGTTAAATTGTCAAAAAGCAGTTCTCCGCATACAAAAAGCATTCAACGAATCGGGTAGATGACCTTCTTGAAGAAATCATCGACTTGCAAAACAAACTTAAAGAGTTTAAAGCATTGTTTACAAACATGGTGAATCCGTAACGACTATTGAAAAGTTTACCTTAAAACCCAATCCAAAAGGATATGGAAAAATCTAGGCGATTACAAACCTAAGCTTTCACTAAAACATTCAAACCAACTCACGAAGTTTCCAGGTCAGAGAATACAAAATTGATAATCTTGTCATGAGTGTTGTTGAATACCATCGTCAAGAGGAATTAGATCACGAAAGGCGAGTCGATCAAAATTAAAAATGTTGTTTACAACAAACCTTTTAATTATAAAAGCGCGGTCACTTCGTCACACCAACGGAATCTACTAACACACCAAGGGTTATCATCAAAACACACGAGTCTTCTCTGTTAATCCCAAAAGCAGACTTTGCACAAACTTATGGTCCTTTACCTTCCATTAGTGAAGTAAACTCAAAACCTAAAAATCGAAAAATTCTTGATATTTTGACATTTTCATGGTGACCTCAAAATTTTACAACATGAGATAGAATATCGATCCGAAATCAAAGTTGAACATTTTCAATCGCCTCGGCGCGAGAACAAAGAGACATTTTTCGAAAAATCTTTTACCTAATGTTAAAAACTTGAAAAGTTGTGCAATTGCACTGGAAAAGGATTTTCATAAGGAACTTGGGGTAATGAAAAGCGTTTTCGAGAAAGCGAAACATCTATTTTGAACACAAAGCAAAAAGAAACTATTGAGAAAAGATGTTGATCGACTCTTAGAAGATGTTATCTGTCTTGATATCCATAATGTTGTGCTACTTCATGCCTTGCCATTTGCATCGATCATATCTCTGGCGATATTGTTGAATCTGTTATAGCTGTTGAGAACACCGATAATGTGCTTCGGATCGAGTCTCTAAAAGGCGAAAATAAACGATTACACGGAAATTAACAATGCAAAGCGTCGTCTTCATTGGTGTGAAAAGATATTCACAACCATCAACTTAGTTTTCAAAAGAAAATCGCTCAATTGAGTGCAAAATCTTGATCCTAAAATTGAGCACTGGATGATCAAAGCGTGTCTTTGAAAAGTCAAATCTCAAAATATGAACAAGAACTTTTAAAAGTTAAACATGAATATGGTGTCATATTTGATTTACTCAAAAGACTCGAGATGAAGCATCAAACGAACTTGATCACTATCTTGCTCACACTAGGAAGTCATGAATTTTCTTTGGTAATATTAGTTACGAAAATCAAGATCTTCACCATCTCAAAGTTACGGAAATGTTAGGAAAGTATGAACAACTCCCGCTCTCGTGATTAAGAGATTGGCACCAGTCACACTTAGTAATCGTGAACCTAGAATTCCCACTGCCAAATCACAAGTTGCTAATGTGTTTCCTCTCTTGAAAGCAGAATAGTTGCATCTTTTCCAAGCGTCCGCACTTCACGACCTAGGAGCACTCAATCGAAGAATAGGAAGTTGCGACCTAAGAAAAGATCAATAAGGAATGCTAAAGTAGAAGAACACCCTAGGAATCGAATAAAACTCATGTTACTTCCACTATAGATATTGCGTCGGCAAATGTAATACAAATAGTGATGTAACGAATGCTAAACCGTTAAGTACTTTTGATATTCAGTCTGATGCACCTTGTGATATTTGTCAAAAGAGTATGAATTCTGATTGTCATGACAAATGTGTTGCTAAAGCTATAATCTCTAGATTACGGAATCCTAAGAATCGGAATACCTCTAGGCCCACTAATCATTCTAAGTCTGTGCTTGGTAAACCACCTTCTTTAGATCCTAAGGCAACCATTGCTATCACAGTAGCTCCCGCCACACCTCCTAAGAATACTGTACCACCTAGTGCTTTCACTAAGACTAAAGCAAAGAGTAGTTATAGATGGCAGAAATGGATATATAACACACTTGGATTTAACTGGATACCTAAAATTGTGAATGTGTGTATGTCTAATGTACCTGCTTCGGAACCCTCTAACATCTCGGGTTCCACATCTACTTCTATTCCATCCGTGTCAAATGCATGTGTAATGCGGTGATCTGAGATCATTCTCTGGATTGTTGATAGCGGATGTTCCCGACACATGACGAGCAACCTTAAGCTGTTATCAAACTTTATTGCAAAGTTCATTGGCACTGTCGATTCGGGAGCGATCACTTGCGACCATCATGGGCTACGGAGATTATGTTAATGGGAACATCGAAATCGGCGGGGTTTACTATGTGGAAGGCCTCGGTCACAATCTGTTTTCGATGGGTCAATTTTGTGATGGAGATTTGGAGGTTGCTTTCGGGAGAAAACTTGTTTCATTCGTGATCTACAAGGAAGCGATCTTATGTCGGCTCGCGTAATTCTAGTCTCTACGCTATCTCTATGCAAGACATGGTTGCTTCCTCTCCCATTTGCTTACTTTCAAAGGCAACATCTACAAAATCCTAGGCTATGGCACCGTCGTCTCTCACATCTAAACTTTCAAACCATCACCAACCTTGCTCGACACAAACTAGTTGAAGGACTCCCACGATTCCGGTATTCAAAAGATCACCTTTGCTCGACTGTGAACAAGGGAAAAGCACTCGTGCTCATTTTCCTTCAAAGGTGGAACACGACTCTCGACATGTGCTTCATCTTCTTCACATGGATTTGTGTGGCCCGATCGGCGTGCAAGCGATCAATGGCAAACGCTACATCCTAGTAATTGTTGATGACTACTCACGATGGACTTGGGTCTACTTTCTTCGTAGCAAAGACCAAGCTCCACAAATGATCATCACCTTTCTCACAAAGATACAAGTTCGACTCCGCAACACCGTCGAATCGTCGAGCAGACAAAGGCTGAATTTGTTAACAAAACCCTTCGTGAATTTTATGAGAAAGTGGAATTGACATCAAACATCTATTGCACGGACACACGAACAAAGCGGAGTTGTTGAAAGAGCGAAACCGAGCGTTAGTGGAAGCTGCAAGAACAATGTTAATCAATGCTAAACTTCCAGATTACTTATGGGCGTGTCGATCTGCATGCTATACTCAAAACCGTTCCATGATCACAAAACCACAACAAAACACCTTTTGAGCTTGTCCACAACTATAAACCGAACCTCAAACACTTTCATGTATTTGGATCCCTTTGCTATCCGAATAATGATCGTGATGATTTTGGAAAGCTCAAAGCAAAAGGCGATATTGGAGTCTTTATTGGATCTTGTGACAATTCTAAAGGTTTCGAATGCGGAATCGTCGAACTAAGGAGGTAATGGAAGCGATTCATGCTCACTTCGATGAACTCACGGAAATGGCTTACGAGTATAACGACTTAGAACCGGTCACAACCGTTTAAACTTCCCTCAACCCCATCATCACCAAGAAAGCCCTCGACTAACTCGTCAACAAATGGAAAGGTTATTTGCTCCTACGTTACGTGACGATATTGATGAGCGTGCTCTGGTGTATCCGCCGTCTCATTGCACAACGATAATATTCTTATACGATACACCGCAACAACAACTCTTGTTGAAGATGCACCTACACAATTGACTCCAACACAACAGTTGAACACACCGCTTCCAACAATGATGAACGGTGATGATATTACGAATGAAGTACCCCACTGCGATTTTGATCCAAATCGTTCTTCAACCGTTTGCTAATGAAACTGCTGCACGGATGTCGCGGAATCTTCAACAAACCATTTGAATCCTCAAAATCGCACAATGTATACCAACATCAACCCTCTACACATAGATGGACAAAAGACCATCCTCGGCTAACATTATTGGCAACCCGAATCAACGGTCGTTACGAGACAACGTCTTCACTCGAGACGGTGAACATTGCATTTATGCACTCACTGTGCCCAATCGAACCTAAAAACATTAAGGATGCAATGACAAAGACAAGCTGGATTGAATCCATGCGGGAAGAACTCAACCAATTCAAGCGTCTTGAAGTATGGGAGCGGTTGAAAGACCAGCGGGGTCTCGTCATTGGTTTAAAATGGATTTGGAAAAACAAATTGGATCTTTGAAGGAAATGTTATCCGAAACAAGTCACGTCTAGTTGCTAAGGGTTATCGTCGGGAAGAGGAATAGACTTTGAAGAATCTTTTGCTCGGTTGCTCGTCTTGAGGTCGTTCGGATATTTCTCGCGTTCGCGGCTCATATGAATATGACGGTCTATCGGATGGATGTCAAAGCAGGCGTTTCTCAATGGACAACTTAAAAGCGGTCTATGTCGGTAACTGATGGATTCGTTGATCTGAGTTCCCGAACCATGTCTACAAACTGAACAAAGCTCTTTATGGTCTCAAACAAGCCCCTCGGGCATGGTACGATAAGCTATCATCTTTCCTCATTGCCAATAATTTCACCAAAGGCTCGGTTGACCCAACTCTTTTATACAATATCACGGGCACACATCTTAATTGTTCAAATTTACGTGGATGACATCATTTTGGGTCAACACATAAAAGTTTTCAATCGCTTTTGCAAAACTCATGAAGAAAAATTTTGAAATGTCCATGATGGGTGAACTTACGTTCTTTCTAGGACGCAAGTTCATCAATCACCCGTGGTATTTTTCGAGTCGGTCCAAATATGCCCTTGAATTGTTAAACAAATTTGGAATGAATACACCTGATACTTATGCCACACCAATGGCTCATACCAAGAAATTAGATCTTTGATTTACATGGGAAATTGGTTGACCCTACCAAATACCAAGTATTATTGGGTCTCTCATGTATCTAACGACTAGCGAGACTGATATTGTCTTTCTTTGTTTATCTATGCTCCGTTATCGATCGCGACCAACCGAAACCCACCTCTACGAGGCTAAAAGAATCCTCCGATACATCAAGGGAACCATTAATTTGGGGATCGGTATCAGAAGGATTCGGTTTTGAACTAATCGCTTTTGAGACGCGATCACGCGGGATGCTTAGACTCGAGGAAAAGTACTTGAGAGCTCTACAATTTCTCGGTGATAAGCGGTGTCTTGGCAATCAAAGAAGCGAGGATTGTACATCATTGTCATCAACTGAAGCGAGAATATGTAGCCATGTCCGCGTGTTGTGCTCAAGTCATCGGATGAGAACACAACTCAAAGACTATGGTTACGTATTTGAGAATCGATGTCTTTGCGACAATCGGAGTGCCATTGCAATCTCGTGCAACTCGATTCGACACTCGAAATCAAAGCACATCGATCTACGATATCATTTCATCAAGGACCACGTGGAGCAGTGCCGTTGAACTATACTTTGTGGTCTTGAATACCAATTGGCGGTTCGCTCACCAAAGCCTTGCCTCCCGCTAGGTTTAATGAGTGGTCCACGAATTGGTATGAGGTGTTGACTCAAGAGGAATTGGATGACCTCTTAAAAGCAGTCTTAAAACACATCAAACACCAAAACATCTTTTGTAAATAAATTTTCAAAACAAAATACAAAATATAAAATCGGATAAAACAACAAAAATATTCTCCCAATCTATATTTCTTTCAACATGGCAAGTACATTTCTTCCGTCAACACTTTTATCTTTCAAAATTCGGTATTTTTCCGATCAAGTGTTGAGGGGAAAAATAATCCTTTAACCGCTTCAAAACATCGTGTACTTGCATGTTATCACATCTCGGTTGATTCTTTTACAAATGGTGGTAAATTTCACGGTTCATAGACACTCCTCGGACTTTAATTAATAACCTTTCATTATTTTCTCAAGTCGAGGGGAGTGTCGTCAAGTTTCTAAAATCTTCATTTGGTAACCAAAATTGAAAGTTAAAAGGCTTTGGATGAAAATGGAAAAGGTGGAGGGACCAAAGCATCAAAAACTTAAAGTTATTTTAAATAAAACTCCTCCACCTAACTTTCACTTCACATTTATTACAAAACACCTATTATCATCCTCGCATAATATTCACTCAAGAAATCCGTGTTTGGATCATCATTTTGTAAGTGTTTCTGTGTTTGGATCATGTTTTTGAACAATGGTTTTGAATCTCAAGTAAATCCTACGGCTAAAACATGTTCTACGCGTGATTTTGTGTTCTACGCTTATGCGTAAGAACACACAATCAATACGTGTATGTTTGGGGTGAAATGATTGTGTCTAAACGTTCACAATACATCAATGATACTTTATTAACCATCAAAATCCACCCAGATTCACTAATTGATAATTTTTGAAAACTAGGGTTTATAAGTCGATTTGGGTATTTTCAAATGTGAAGTGTTTTGGTCTTAAAGACTGTTGGGTTATGCTTTAGCATTGTTGAATTGATGATTTCCATAGTCTTTAGCCACCCAGAAACACGAATTGATCATCAATTCGTAACTAGGGTTTAAAGCTTATGAACTTTGGGTATTTTTGATTCTCAACAAATTGAGTGTTACAACTTGGCTTGCATACTCACAACTTATCTTTGAACTACCAGAAAAAGTTTGGTGCTTAATCTATGGCTAGAATCCATACGCGTAGATCTAGGGTTTAGTCTACGCGTATGCAATTCTACGCATAACTGTGTAACATATGTTATTGCCATGATCATTGATAAAATGTATGTATGTGTTAATGTTGATGATTTGATGGATTTATTTGGGGCCTTTGCTACACGTAATATTCGTAATCAAGGTGGTCACTAATCTCGCATAAGGATCACCTACGCGTAGCTTGTTATCGTAAGACTTGTCTTCTGGCGTAGCTTCTACGCTTAAGGTTCTACAATGGACTACGGCGTATCACGTGAAGGATATGCGTGTGATGACCCCTACGCTTAAGGACAACTCTTACGGTAGCCTTACGCGTAAGGATAATATATGCCTCGCGCATAAGCTCTCGCATAATGTCTCTTTTTCCTCGCGTAACATTTCTTACGCGTAAGATAGATTCTGGCGTAAGTCTCGCCTAAGCATATATCATACACGTCTCGCATAACTTTGCCAAAACTACGCAACCTGGATTGACCTTCATGATGAATTGTTACTTGTACAAACTTGTAAATAAACTAATCATATCATCACAAATCCAAAAATGTCACTAATAAACTTAAATCGTTTGATATGTTGTGAACAATAAGTGATAAAATAAACTTTAAAACTTAAAGTTAACTAACTCACGAAACATTTCACGATATCATTGAACTATTGAACATACAAGTGACATAGGACTCGTAACAATCATTATCACTGTGCATTCAACAACTAGACAATAAGACCTTACATTGACTAACATTATGTCTTCGATATGTTGGTTCTTTTGGCTAATGTTATTTCGAGATCACGACATGGTGAACAAATGAATGTGGATGCACTGACGTTCTCTCCATTCTTGATATCTATCCTCATGGCTATCCAATGAAGATTGGGAAGAATAACCTCCGTGTTGACTTTGACACCCTCACTTGCTCTGAATCTTCATGTCTTATTGCTATTGATATTACGAGGACTCATCCGTATCGAACATGCTTACTCACTCTGCAACCATTCACGAGATCTACATCCAGCAGTTACGGAACACTATGGAGCGGGTCAAAGGAAGGGCTGATGTGACGGTGACTCGAACCACAAACAAGTCACCATTACACTGCGGACTTAAGGGTCTGCTCTCCTTATTCTGAAGTCAACCCAACCAAACTTTATGCCACACTGTTGAAGAGTTAACTCTCCATTCTTAATCAATATCGGTTATGATGAGGCTACGGGAGTAATCACCAAGCACTCTCATGTAGAGCTTAAGAGTATTCCTCAACCATGGAGAACACTCTACATGATCATCACCAAGTCATTTACGGTCGTGATAGCGGCTATGAGCATCCTAAGCTCATAGAGCGCAAATATTTTGGGCATTCGTCAACATGAAACACATCGCTATTGAAGCTCGATTTGGGATGACATGATGTCATTTCTCAACAAACTTGGCTCAAAGATTCCTACATCGGATATACCAAATTGTTGATCCAGAGCACTTGGACTTCACCACGACATTCCCAAGAGGCTCAATGACCCGACAATCACGATATGTTGACGGAACCCATTCTCACTGTTAGAATCAAGGAAGCGTCTACAAAGAAACAAGGTCTTTGTATTGCGATTTCCTTCTAGCGAAGATGTCGAAAAGCTCGAAGCGTACAAAAGATATCTGGAAGCGGTCGGACAAGGCAAAGTTGGTCATCTTGACGAAAAATCTTCGGAACACTGTCGGAGAACCGAGAAGAGGAAGTGCGAGAAGCACAACAAGTTCTGCGAGTCAAAGGAAGGTTCCTAAAGGAAAGCTCCTTCTAAAAGGATTGTTCCGTAAAGGAAGCCGAACCTATTCCCACACTTGAACCTCAAAGACAACTCGGGGCGAGGACTCGAAGAAACGGGAGCAGATGAAGAGGTTCATTTCTCTAGCCGCCCACGAAACACACCTCGGTGACAATACCTCCAAGTCCTCCATTGTCCAAGAAAAGGGAAGACTCAAACTATTGTACCTTATGATGAGAGCTCGAAGAAGAGGAAGAAGAGCAATTGGACAAATCATACGGAAAAAGTTTCTAACGTCAGACACATTCAAAAGGCGGTGAATTTGCTAAAGAACAAATGGGTGGCCGGGAGGATCAAGTGGTCTTGCCTCCTCTCCGGATCGATGCGGTTAATCAACCCGATAAGGGATGCGGTGCCACAACTCTTACGCAACAACAACCGCCTATTGAAGACACCATTGTGTATGATTTTGAGAAGCAGAGGCGAGATAGAAAAGTCTAAAGATGGCGAGGATGATTATACCAAGTTTCTTCTAGAGCGGTCCAACACACTCAAAGGAGAAAACCTCGAAACTCCTAAGGACATGAAGTCTCCTCATGTCTCCTCATCATCAGTTCTTCGTCTCACTCATCACAACCACCATCAACAAAGTCAACGGATCATCATCCAAATCGGTGAAGAAACCACCAAAGTCTTGGATCTCTCGGTCTCATAAAAGGATTGTAAAAGCATGTCCAACAAATCGAAAAGAAGGACATAACTTACGAAAAATGAATTGGTTTCTTGACCAAATTCGGTCCTTAAATGATGAGATAGACAAGATGGAGAAAGAAAGGAAATTTGTTCGGGGCGTTCATGAAGAGTCATCGACAAGAGGCTGAACAAAATGATTGAAGGTTACACTCAAAAGTACCTTGAGGATATCGTTCCTAAAGTCCAAAAGGGCGGTGAAGACGACAAGAGATCATACTCACAAGTTTCTTCTCGACCTTTCCCCCAGTGTGACAAAAGTATTTTCCGGACAACTCACCCCTAACATCGTAGCATTGGTCAAACATACAATGGCAAAAGAAGGCGATCTCTGAATACGAGTTAATAGCTAAACTTGTGATGCAAATGTCAAAGAGATGCGGAGCGTTTACTTGGATGAAGCTAAATTTTTCAAATCCTACTTGACTATCAACTCGGATCATCATGCAAGTCGACCATTCAATCAAACGACCAAGAGATGGCGATGATAAGGATAAGGACTACGCACCTAAGCGTCGAAGCGATGCGGTCAATCTACATCTATGCCACCTCCTCCACATCGGACTTCTTCTCAACATAAGTCTCCATCACCTCGGTCTTCTTGATAAACCTCGGGACGATTCCGAGTTACCACCCACGACTCACAAAACGGTGATTACTTTGAGTTCACGGGTGGTGGCGATGAAGAGGTCCTTGAGCCCGACAACAACCCACCTCACCCAAACAAGTGCGAAACCAGTATCATCATCAAGGCCTTCTAAAAGAATAAGAAGGCGACTCGACTGAAGTCGTATCATGGCTTGATGACGATAAAGCTGCGAATTTGATTGGTTTGCTACTCTTGTTAACGACACTCCCTACCAAGAAGGTCAAGAATTGGTGAGCGGTAGTACCTTGGAGCATGCAAAATCTTGCAAGAAAGATTCCGTGTGAAGAAGATGGCGAAATCCGAGTTGAGCGCATCAAGAATGAAGCATTCCTTCTTTTGAAAAACAGCTCGGAAAGTGCAATCGAGGTTGAATATCACCTTGAAAACATTGCTCGAGCCATGTCTAACAACATGGATTGGCTCGACCCGAAGCAAACATCGACTTCACTAAGCGGAACAACCCTCCATATTACATTGTTGGACCAAACCTCTACCAACAATCGGCCAACGGATGAACCAAGGATTCCTTCGGATATTTCTTCAACAAAGACACGGAATTTCTTCTCCATGGTGGCGATGGTTCACGAAAATCGCTACATCATTGACTCTTCCATTCCAGTGACTATTTACTCAAACGCATAGCTATCGAGGCGTGCAACTCACTTGTTTTCGACAACGTGCAAGCATATGACCAAGATGCATTGTATGGGATTCATCATTGGCACGAGCGCAGAAGAATCTACTCTGTTGCTGGTTGAAGTCTCAACATGAAGTGTATTGCTCAAAGGACATCGTGGCCATCAAACACATTGATCTCAAGTCTAAGTGGGACTACACATTCTTGAAGAATATCATAGTCAAGCGACAAGATGAGCAGGACTATGAATTCTCGGTGACTTTGAGAACTTGTCCTCAACGACATCGAAGACTTGTACCTTGCCAAAGTACGGTCGTATCGACAATTCTCGTGAAGTTCAGCGTGAATTTATCAAGTCGGTTCTCATCTTCATTAGGCGCATTGTGATCAAAGAGCGTGTCGAAGATATCCGGATGGTTGTTGAATCATATCGAAAGCGTGTAAACTTCACTCCACCACGGCTAGATCTTCGACATCAACCACTCACACAACTCACGCTCATCGACAAACCTTTCGGCATTGTTTACGCGGTGAACTTGCGAAGCGCTTAATGGCGTGTAGTGAGCTCCACAAATCGGGGATCATACCTTGAAGATGGTTAGGGATGGATTGGCGTCAGATTGAAGGATATCGCTGAAGGTTGGGAATCTAAGCTACTGGAACTCTCGGGAAAGGAGGGATGTACGAAGGATCATCACTATGATTGATGAGCGGTTGTTCGAAGGGATCGATTCGAGGCGCTTGGAGAGCTATGTTGGTGGTCGACCGGAGAAACATCACCGCTTTCAGCATACATGCGCACTCACAGGAACATCACTTGCACTTCACGGTACCCCTTGAATAGTTTCCTCATATGATTTTGGATGCATGATTCTATATGTGAATGGCTTGTGCACACATAACGATGTACAACCCGTAATGGTCAAGAAAGGACCACGTAGTGCGCCTCGGTGCCACAATCCTTATAAAAGGAGCGAAAGCTTCTTATTTTTGAGTAAAACCTATCAAACCTTTCATTTTTCAAGGTTTTGCTCAAAAGACAAGTACTTCCCATATGATTTTAAAACCTCAACCGTTTATATCACTAGTTGAGGGGAGTATTTGAATTAAAACTTTGTTCACAAATTGTTCACGATGGTCACTCTTCCCATAAAACTCAAAATGGTCATATTTATTCTCAAGCGTTCAAAAACAACATTTTATATGCCATTTTGAGGGAGAAAAGTTGTGTGATAAGAAATATGTTGTACAAAATGCAAATGAATCCATGTACCTCGGACTTAACCTACAATTGACGGTACTAAAGCTGTTAGTAACTCGAAAAGACTTGTCTGGGACGGGTAATAATTTCAAGCTAGTTCGCTAGTGATGTAAGCGTGTCTCATGAAAGGACTTGTCCAAGTAGAAAGTACCATTAGAAACTCTTGATAGACATGAACTCGGCGGGTATGACAACCTTTCGAGGTTTGTCTACACCTTCAAGATAGTTATTAGAGCTAGTTGTCACCTAAAAGCGACAATGTAACTCTTTAACTATGCAGCGTAACCGTGTCTCGCGGGGATTGTCTATCTTGATGAATCAATTCAAAATGTGCGCTCTTTCCTCACTGTGCATTTAACCATTAAAACTATTAAGCACGGTGGAGGAGTATTTATGCAAAACTTCATCTCTCACTGTGGTTCAAACATGTTTTCATTAACAAACCCTTTGAGAGAGATTTTAACATACGATGGTTTTAATGGCAAACATAGGTTAGTCATGGAGTTATAAGGTGACTAAGGTTAGGAATAACCGTCCTATGATCCGCTTGAGCGGAGGATCTACCCAAGGACACTACCATTAGTTAGTGTTAGAAGTCCTTAGGAATGATTATAAAAGGAGAAAATGAGAATCGGAGAAAGAAGGAGTTGAAGAATCAAAAGAAATGTAAAGTAAAGGGTGAAAAGAAATAGCCCTCAGTTATTCAACTTAGAGGCGGACACAGGGTTCAATTCATATACTCTTGGTTGTCACTTAGTGACACCGGTATTGAAGATTAAAAGTCGTCATGGACCCGATGGCGCATGCACTAAACCTTCTTAGCCACTCAAGTTTTTCTCAGCGAGCTTGTTTCATTCTCACGGGGAACCCTACGTAAACTATTGGCTTTCTCTTGAGATCGTTGGTATTGAAGAAGGAGACCCTCTCCTAGTCTCCGCTCGGAAAACCAAAACGCACTATTGAGTCTAGAGCCACGAGATTCATCAAAAGATCTCTTAGGAACACTTGACATAATCACTTGATGATCAACAATAAGATCATCGATGGTTCATATCGAGTCCTTCACGGATCTTAGCAATGCATCGAGAACATTTATGAGAGGTTCACATCTGTGATCCTCGGTGATTGAATGGAAACTCTGCCGGGTCAACATCAAACGGCCACGGCGGTCGTCACCGGTAACTCCCGTGGATTACGGGTGTGTCTCAAACGGTCTGATCGTGAGGTGATGCTTGATGTACCTCGGCGACTCATCTGAATGTAGATGTACTTGGTACATCGCGTTATCTCACTTGTGGGACTCAGTTCGAGCGGCCTTTGTAAAATTAGAGTTGTGTCTTCACACTATCTTTGTTGACACTCTCGAAGTTCAAACTTGTAAGTGCGGAAACCGCTTATTACTAACCGTTTGAAATGTTTTCTTCTTATGGAAGCTCGGGGCGGGATGATCGTCTTGATTCTTCTCATGCTCACGCCAACATCATCACTAATGGAAGTTCTATCCAATGCAACACAACAATCGAAATGATTCTTCATCAATCAAAGAATCTACAAAGTCAAAGACTTAAAGAACTTCATCGATATTGATTTCCAACGTCAAAGGCGTGTGAGCATGTTGAAGAATGGCGTGGAACACTTTGGGCGTGAAGGCGGACGAGGCGGTGATGCGAACAACAACATACTATCACTTTCACCACAAAGAACAATGATCAAAGAACAAAGTTAATGATGACGTCGAAGCATAAGCTGTTCAAAGATAACAATCTCTCTACATTGGGAGATTGTTCGAATCAAGACAATTCCTCTCACAAGAAAGAAGAATGTCGAAGGCGTCACGCTACTATTACATCAACGCCTTCACGTTTACATTCATATATACTTGAGGGAGATTGTTGGAATCACTCTAAAACAATATTTCAAGTATTTATATTTCATGTGTAATAGGTAGCTTTATTATGGCCTTTATGTTTGTTTAAGGTCAAGCTTATGTAGAAGGCCCATAAGCAGATCCAAGCCCAATAAGGAATAGGGAAGGAGAGGTGTTGCCTAGCTCCTTGCCTATATAAACTATTGTAAACCCTCATTTGAGGGTTGGTTGTTCAAGTTATTCTTTTCACATACTCTCTTTGGCTTAACCGTGTAGTCTGTGTGTGTGTGTGTGTGTGATAACTTGTTCATACTATCTCTTTCGTATGTTGTGTTGTGTGACCTAACATAAAGTTGCTTGTTCATACCGCTTCTTTTAAGATTTTTAGTGCATCTCTCTTCTCCTATAAAGCTTGTGTTGTAAAATCTAAGCTTGTCCGACTATCTACATAAACCTAACAATGCGGTTCTGGGTACATATTCTTGTAGCATGAGCGATGAGCGATGGGTGTTCTAGGATGAGCAGTGGGTGTTGAGTGAGCGATGGCGGTATCTTGTTGTTGTCGTAACCTGTTGTAGTCTCTTCATTTTCAGTAGTTTGAGCTTCCTCATTCACCACCCGATCATCATCATTTACATGTATATCGTTCCAAAAAGTAGTTGACATACCTGATTCGTTTCCAACTTGGTTTGAATCCTTAGATTTCGTTGTCCAATTCCAACTTCTTTTCTTATCACAAACAACATAGGCGCTGATTATAATCTTGTTTTCACGTGGGTTGTAAAGTCGAAAACCTCCTGAACCTGGTTCTTTTCCAAGATAAACCAATGGTTTCGACCTATTATCAAGCTTTTTCAGGTGCTTTGAAACTATTCTTTCATGTGCAATACAACCAAATACTTTTAAGTCTTCAAGGTTCGGTTTTTCCCCATAAAACTTCTCGTATGGTGTGACTCCTACCAATGCTCGCGTAGGTGTTCTATTTATTATATATGTTGCATGTCGAACCGCTTCACCCCAAAATCGATTTGGTACACCTCTTGCCTTCATGAGACACCTTGTCATCTCAAGTAAAGTACGGTTTCGTCGTTCCACAATTACATTTTGTTGAGGTGCATAAGGAGCCGTCAACATACGTGTTATTCCTTCTCGGTCACAAAACCGATTAAAGTCATGTGATGTAAATTCACCACCTTTATCCGTATGGAATGTCACAATCTCTTTACCCGTTCGTTTTTCAATTGACGTCTTGAATCTTTTGATTACTCCAAACGCTTCACTTTTGTGCTTCAAAAGAAAAGACCACATGTACCTAGAATAATCATCAATAAGAACTAGGATATAAGAGTTACCTGCTTGAGTGGGAGGATTTATCGGTCCACATATATCCCCATGAACCATCTCAAGTAATTGTGAAGCTCTGTATGTTGCTTTCTTAGAGAATGACTTCTTTGTTTGTTTTCCAACCATGCAAGACTCACATACTTGATCTTGATGCTTAATTACCGGTGCCCTTTAGCTAACTTGTGCATCAAGTTCACCGCACCAAAGTCGATATGACCAAGTCGCGTGCCACAACCACGACTCTTCATCAATGTTAGCTTGCAAACAATAAGGTTTCCCAACTTGTAGTTGAGCCTTGTAAAGACGATTTGCACTTCTTGGGACTTTAATTAGCAAATTTCCACAACTATCAGGCATGGTTAAGAAATCACCTCGTATTCTAATATCACAACCGGATATTGAAGCTTGTCCAAGACTTATCACATTACTACGAAGAGCGGGAATGTAATAAATATCTTTCAGCAACTTTTGTTTCCCGTTTTTCCCTTGAAACAAAATTGAGCCTTTTCCTTTTATACTCATACACGAACCGTCTCCAAATCTTACATGACCTTTAATGTTTTCATTTAGTTCAGAAAAGTAGGAGTAATTACCTGTCATGTGATTACTTGCTCCGTTGTCAAAGTACCATACATCATCTTCGTCGGTATTGGACTCGATCTTTGGAGGAGTAAACTTTTCTTCATTCAGGAAAACCGTTTCTTGAACCAAGTTCATTATAAAGAACATGCCTTCATGATTTACATCTTTCTCTTGTGTCTCATTGAGGTTAACTTCATGGTTTCGGTTTCGATCTGGGCATTTTGAAACAAGGTGTCTGTACTTATCACAACGGTAGCACTTTATATGTGAGAGGTCACGTTGCTCCTGTTTCTTACCTTTTTGCTTATTATCTTCACGGTTTTTCGAGGAGTCACGTTGACCTTCGTTTTGATAGTTTCCCCTACCACGTCCTTGACAACGACCTCAACCACGACCTCGAGAGTTTGAACCACGTCCTCTTCCTCCACTTGCGTCATTATTCCTATTGGAACTTTCCGTCCTAGCATAAAGCAACTTTTCTTGAGCATCGTTTGCTTTATCATCTTCTTTCACTCTCTCTTCATATGCTTTCAATCTACCAACCACATCCTCAAACCCCATTGTTTTAAGGTCTAAAACTTTTCTAGAATCATCACGATATGGACAAAATGTCTAGGAAGACTTGTGAAACTTCTTTACCGGCTTGTGTTCCGACATGACTTCTCCAAGCGTGGCTGACTTAGAAGCAATACTCGATAGCGTTGAGGCATATGCATCTATAGTACCGTTATTTGACATCTTCAGATTCTCGAACTCCGTAATTAAGGTTTGAAGCCTATCTTCTTTCACACGATCATCACCTAAGTTACGGGTTTTTATTGCATCCCATATCTCCTTCCCTGTTTTCAAATTCCCAATTTGCAAAATCAGGTCTTCTGGTATTGATTGAAACAACAAACCTTTAACTATGTTATTTTTCTTTGGATCGTCTAAGCCTGGATCGACTACATCCCAGACACCATGAATTCCAAGAAGTACCTCCATACGCATCCTCCATATGGTGTAGTTAGTTGATGTTAACATTGGGCACTGGAATGTCAAATTGGATTCATTTGTTGGCGGTGGTGGTGGGTTAGAACCTAATGGATCTCCAGTCATCCTGGTTCTTCTTCTGGATCGTGAATAGGTTTGTAATGGAGATTTTTCCAGCCCTTATTTCATGGCTAGAACTAGTTTAAGACAGTGAGACAATCAACAGTCTTAAAGACTGTTTCCATCTTACTGTCTAAGAAGAGAAAAATTGGGCTGTGATTGGGCTCCAAACACAGTGGGCTGTAATTCATGACTAACCAACATGATCACATGTTTAAGTTGTTTCTTTTAAAGGTTTCTGTAACCCTAAATCGTTGATATCTGGTCACAGTTCTTCACGTCTAACCAACAGGATCACAGGTTAGTAACGTTTCTTCACAAGCTCTGGATACCAATTGTAGTTATCAGAGATCGCACCTCAGCATGTGTAAACAGAAGTGCACGACACAATAAACAGGAACAAAGAACACGATGTTGCTCCAAACACGCAGATTTATTATTGAAGAAACTAACAAAAAACTTCAATTCGGTACAAAGGTAATTCCCTACCCTCCACGGTATATATAGACTAACCTATTCTAGTTAGACTATAACTAGGATTACACTTTAAAACCTAACCTAAACCAATAAGGACTACTCCATGTTTAGGATAACCTTAGACTAATTGGACTAGCACTCCAATTATCATACAGAAACTTGATCCACGCTATAAGACACAATCAGACTTCGATTAGGAATTCATCAACACACGCCGCGAAGGAACGTCATGGTAGTCGATGAACGGGTCAAAGTCACTTGTAGGGGACATCGTGTATTGATTTGGAGTCGATGAGTGTCTAAATACTCATCATTTTTATCTTGTTAAAATGCCAAAACATCGAAAACACTCGAAACATATCAAAATGATAAAAATATCACAAACAAGTGTTTTATATGTTTTGAATGCAAAACATCAAAATCGGTGAAAAGCGTATCAAGTTTGCATAATTGGCGGTTTAGTCCCCAGTTACAAAAGTTGTCAAATCTAGTCCTGTAATTCAAAAACTTGTAAAATGTCATTAAAGGTCCTTGGGATTCACAAGTTGTTCAAAATAATCCTTTGAAGTTAAAAATCACAAATTTACAACTTTGGTCCCTCGACTTTGCAAAAGTGTCAAAATTAGTCCCTAAGGTTTTAAAAATAAGAAAATAATCAAAATAAACCTTATACTATTTATAAATGGCAATATTGGTCCTTATGATAAACTTTTGAAATTTACAACTTAAGTCCTCAAAATCCAAAAATACATTTAAGGTCCTTAAAGTTTTAAAATACAATAATTATATATTTTTGGTCCTTGTGTTTATATTATTGGCGGGTTTGGCCCTTAAAAGAAGTTTGGAATGTTGTGGGATCGATCCATCAAGAATGGCGAATTACATTATTGGTCCTTGTGTTTACTAGCTATACCAATTGGACCCTTTATGTTATTAAGCCAATCGAATCTTTAAACCCGACTCTTGGCCCAATCCGCCCAAGCCCAAAATTTAAAAGCAGATAAAGCAGCGCCTGTCTTGTTCACCATCCCTCCACTGTTTCCACTCCTTCCCGACACACGCCTCACTACACTGTCCACTCACTTTCACCAACTCCCCCAGCTATGTACAAACCCCCCTCCACCTTGCAAGCCAACTCACCACCTCAATAAATGCACAAAACCTGCTCTAAGATATTTCCCGCCAAAACACCAAGTGGACGGTTTTGATGATTTTCAATAATCCAAGGGCTGCAAAGAGGTGGGATATGATCAGATGTCGACAAGGGATTTGAAAAGCTCAATAAAAACAAGCTGGGAGCATTAGAGAAGAGCAAGTAGTGTAAATTAGTTTAGATAGTGTCGTATTAGTTAAATTTACTTTTCCAGTGTTTGTTTAAACTTTAAAGTCTTGTATTAAGTGATCCTAGTGTACTATAAATCCTTCTCAATGTTTAATTTCAAGTTTTAATATCATTTTCAGTTTATGCATAATTCCCTTGTTTAAATTCCAAAAATTCTCAAAGATTGTTATCGGTTGTTGTATTGGATTGAAGCTCATATAAGCTTTCTCTAAAGCTTTTCTAAGCTTTGAAATCATTAAAAATCGATCTAGAGCTTTAATAGAAAATTTTCCAAAATTACTAGAAATTAGTTGTAAAATAAAAATCTATGGGAGATGATCAAGAAGATGGTTCAGAGTCTTTGGAATGATTCTTGGTATAGAGCTTCTTGGGAAGCATTAGGATTAATCCTCGGTTCTTGGTTCCTTGTCACGTGCATTAACTCATTTGTAAGCTATTTCCTAAAATTTGCATAATTAGTATACTTGAGTTTTCTCGTTGTTGTTAATGTTTTTAGTGCTTATTCGGTCTTAAAAATGATAACATAAGGTTTTTAATTAGTAGTATGGTCTTAATCATGTGTCTCTTTAATAAGCTTCTTAATAGTCTAGTTAAAGGTTGTTTGGATTAGCTTATTTAAGCGTATTATAGGTTGTTTAAGTTGTTGTTTGTTATTGATATGTATCATATAAGTACTTAAGAACTCTGTGCTAGCATAAAAGCGGTCCTCATTAGTCCCAAAGTCAAAATGGTTTTAATCTCATTATTAGAGCTAAGCATTATAAACTCCTTTGTGAAATTCATCATTTTGGCTTATAATTTGTTATTCTAGCTTAAAACCAACTTATCACGACTTATAATAACATAATAATTGATAGAATGGATCCTAGTTTCATAAAAGTCAAACTTGCGGTTTAGTTCAAAAATTCAAAACATGTTACGTGCGGTTGTGCAGACCTTATTCAAAAGCTCACAGAGCTTATAAATGAGCTTTAATTTGTGTAAATTAGCTTTTTGAATAATTGAACTGGTCAACTAGTTAGTCCCAGGTCTTAGTTTTCATTTTCTAACTTATTTAGTGCTTATTTCCATATCTTATTTTGAACACCTCTTTTGTAAAGTCGCCTGCACCGGATAGATATCTAGATTCAAAAGCTCTCACGAGCTTATTATTTAACAAGCTTATGTAATTTAGTTTTTTTAGAAAGCCAACCTAGTCATTTTAATGTTTCAAGCTTTAATTTCCAACTTGTAGCTTATTTGATAAGCTTGTTTAAGGCTTATTGTTCTGTCCATTTTATCTAAAACAAACTATCCAGTGGTTTTTCCAGCTTTTCAAGAGCTTGTCACAAGCTTATTAGTGTAAGCCATAGTTAGATTTTTAGCTTTTTGAAAAGCTCAGCTGGTCAACTTGTTTAGTCCAGCTTTTGTTTTCATTTCCAAGCTCATATAAGTACTTAAAATTAAGCTAGAAAGCACCTTGAAACCCAAGTAGTACCCTGTGTAACAGTGGTGAATTTTGCTTATTTAGTGCTTAATCAATGCTTATTTCCTAGTTAACTTGCATGTTCAGTTGTTAATATAGCTTATTTAAAGTCACCTAGCTTATCTCAGTTAACCTTTTGCTTATTTCATAGCTTATTAGTCATTTAGCTTTGATCTTGTGCTTATTTCCATTAAAAAGCCAAGCTGTGACAAAATCCTTTGCTTATTCGATGCTTATAAGTTGTTTTAGAAAAAGTCATAGTTATAAAAGTTGTTTATTTTCTTGTGTATAATAAGTCTGTAAAAGAAAATCCAAAAATAAAAATGTTTTGCAAAAAGGGAGAGGCAGGGGTCGAACCTGAGACCTCTCCCTCAAGAGGATGTTAGAAGGTTACAGAAGCCAATGCGCCCTTGGGACTTTCTCGTTTTATTTTGCAATGTTAAATATATAAGGTAGTTTGTCGAGTTATAACTTATTAGCTTATTTGATTTTAGTAGATTATTTATAGAAATTTGTTACACCATTTTATTTTTCTTAGCCTTGTGTTAACATAAAGTATTTTTACAAAAGTTTGATTTTTCTCTATAGTTTTAGTATTTTTAATAATTTAATTAGTGTAAAACTTAATTAATTCATAATAAAAATCTAAAAGTCTAAAAAATATAAATCTTTTTTCTAAAATTTTCTTTTATCATATAGTAAGTAAAAAAAATTAGTTTTACACTCGTAGGCCTTTTATTTCAATAATTTTACGTTTTTGATTGCGCTCCAGCGTATTTTTCGTACATAACGCTCGTTTTCATTTTAAACCTAGTTTTTAGATAATTTGAGTTTACATTTTAGGTTAAAATAGTTTATTTAAGTTATTTTGTTTTATAAAATAAACGTTCATCACTTTAAAAATAGTGATAGCGTTTATTTAATATCTTTTATCTTTTATTTCTTTTAATTTGCATTTAAGTCGCTGTAATTTGTAGATCTTTTCTTTAGATAATTATCCATCGAAATCCTTACTGATCACTATCCTTAGTGATCATTCTATCATCTGAAGTTGTTTAAACACCAATTCATCCTCCGTGGGACTTAACGACCCAGGAATCCACTACATTCCTCTGATCTTAATTGCATTAGTGTTTGAGCAGTTTTAAGTCTGTTACGGTTAGCCATTCACAAGTGGTTAGCTTGTGTGATTAGACTTGACTGTTTAGCACCGATCAGAGTCATTGGTGGTGGTTGGTGAAAATATTGGGGTTGAAAGTACGGTGGAGAAGTCATTTGAGGATAATATTGAGGAGGACTCATTTGAGGAATGTAGGGAGCGAGTTGTGATTAAATTTGTGGACGAATGGAACGAGAACCTCGTCCACGGCCTTTGGATGACGACGAACCACCTTTTGATTTTCTTGGATCCATGAGAATGTTTTTTAAAAGTGTAAAGAGTTGTGATTGAATTTGTGGTAAAAAATAGAATTGGGTTTGTTTATTTATAGAGGGGGAGTAAATTTTATTTTTATTTATTTATTTTTTTTTAGCATGCAACGGTTACAAATATTAAATGCCCAACGTATACATTTTTGAATTGCAACGGATACATTTGCTCATGCCTAATCGGAAAAGTATATCGATTCTACACCCACTCTTGTGATGCCGATCCATGCCGAGTTGGAGGCAATGCTTACGCCGATCGGTATGGATCATGCCTAATGCATGCCGAGATGCGTTGCCACCCCCTAAGAAATGACAACAAATGTTTGCTTTTTAAAGGGCCATTGAATGAATAACCCCTAATACGAGGTGAACAAGATAAAATGAAATTACATGAAGTGTTATTAACTTATCTATCATTGGAAATTTGCTATGCAATGCATGATGTATGCTTATTAAAGGGTGGGGCAAATGAGTAATTAGTGATAAATAGTATTTTAGTCTAAAATATCTACCTATAGTATAACTAAAAACCTCTTAAATTACCGTGGAGCTCTAAAAAAAAAGTCACGTCTATCTAAGGCTGGATACAATGGGAGGTCGTGGGGGTCAGTTGAGGGCAAAGTTGTGGTCGGTTGAGCCATTGGGGGGAGGAGGGTGATGGTCGGTTGAGGGGAGAGAAGTGCCAAACTCGGTTGAGGAGACAACCGACTCACAAGCCAAATCCAACCGAAAAAAAAACTCTCAGGTCACTACTGTGGCAACTAGGATGTCGTCAGGTCGTCGGAGAGAGAAAGCTGATGTGGCACAGATGAACTAGGTTGCTACTGTGTTCAGCCTAAGGTTGCCCCAGTAAAGCAAGCCAATCTCCTCGTCACGTCAACTTTTTCTCTCAAGCGACCTTTAGGCGATTAGGTGCTCCATTAAGAGCGACCATGATTTTTATTTATTTATTTTATTTATTTTATTTATTTATTTTTTTTAACACAAACTCAAATTTAATTAATAATTAAAACGTTACATAATAATTCAAATAAAATTAAAACATTACGACAATAAAACGACTAAACTAGTTTTGATTATTACGATGCCAAATGTCTTCCACCAAATCGGCTTTTGAGGCTAAGATGAGTTGTTTGTTGCATATCTCCCTGGTAATTTTCAACGATTCCACATGCGTTCTTATGGGATCATAAGAACGGTGTTGCTCCGCTGAAAAAAATATAGAGAATGTGTGAAATGAGATTTGTGGATTTAAGTGTGTAAATATGTTGTGTATTTATAGGGTGGTTTAATAGATTTTATTTATTTATTTATTTTTTCCAGACGGTCAAATATTGCAAAGTTCAATTTTATTTATTTATTTATTTTGACCGTTACACAACGGTATATATTTTGAAAAGTGTATTAAATTGTGTTTTGCTTGTCTATCATTACTCGAGCCAGCCTAAATAGTGTGGCAATCTCTCAAATTTCTCTCTCCTGCTCTCAGCTATGCATATATATTGATTGCGATTAAATTATGTATTTCTAGATTGGAAAATTTGGAATCTCGCATCTTAAGTTTTTGTTTATGATTTTATATCTGCCTAAACTAACGTTGTTCATTGTTTCTTGTCTCATGTTATTGTTAGGTATGATGGTGGGTGAATGAATGTGTGAAGGACAAAGATGATCAGATGAGGACTAATATGATGTAAAGTCGTAAGCTATGTTCCTTTAGTTTTAGAGCTCTATTTTTGTTCTGAAATACTTTCTAAATATTAATTTCTCCTTTATATCTCATCATCTTCACTGAATTTTGTAGCTAATTTTTCCAATTTTTGGTTTTTAGCTATTGTACATGGACATTATGGAGGATGTATGTGGATTGTGGAAATGGATGGTAATTATTTATTTTTCATCCATCATTTCATGGTGCGTACATCGATCAGTACATGTCTACAAGAAAAATATATTCACATTTGTAGCATTTATGGGGATTTTGAAATTATTAGTTGTAGAATTTGTTTATAGTAGGTATGATGTATGTCTAATTTAAAAGATTTATATATGTACATGATATTTTTGTAATGGATTTTGAAGTATATCTCATGGAAGTTTTGCTTTTTTGGATTCATTTTGGTTGAGTTAAAGATCCAATATGCAACATATGTCTTAATTTTAGGTAAATTTACTGATACACGATTATGTAAATATTATTTGATATACAATTGTGAAAATTGTATAAATAATTAAATAAGTTATAACACTTGATGGGATTGGAGGTGATGAGGGGCATTGGTCAAGGGATGGCGGAGGAGGATGGGAGATGTAGGACTAAAAGGTTAAGTTGTGGCATGGATATTTTATTTTATTGTTTTCAATATTCTAATGTGATAATGAGTTAATGGTAGTGACGTTGGTCATCATTACACCGTACATATTTTAATTCAAATCTCATGTAAACGAAAATAACCGAGTACATGAAATATGTGAAAAAAAGTGGTCAAACAGTCAACACTATTGACGTATAGTATAGTTTGTAAATTGTGATGGTTGAGATGACAATATGTTTTACTGTTTTCCAAAATGTTTATGCAAGAAATATATATATATATACCCATGGTATTGTCATTTAATATGATCAGTTTTGTTTTGGCCATAGTATTGTTCTTGTGATGCTTAAAAAGAGTATTACTATTGTTAATTCACCAGCCGGGTATCCGCGCGTTGCAGCGGCGGGTACCCGTTTGATTATTTTTGTCAGCGACGGTAAGATCTTTTCGATGAATTGCTTTTATAAAAAGAAGAAAAAATGTCCAGCATAGGTTATTAATTGAAAGTTAGCTCGTATTTTTGCTTATGCATTTAGTAACATTATAAAAAACTTTTATAGCGGGGTACCCACACGTTGCGGTGGCGGACACCATGCAATCAAAAATTTTGGTGAGCGATTACATGTTTTTCATGATGCTAACTTTACGCATGACGATAAATTTAGGGCAGTGTTGCAAAAAAAGGTCAAGGCCGATTAATCACCGATTAGGTGCTACTGGGCCACCGACCTTTCCAATTTGTATAAATCGTTTAAACAAATCAGTCAACCATGGTCAACGGCGGTTAACGATGGTCAAACTTGCCGAAAACATGGAAATCTTACTGGAAATACCCTAAACTCGCCGTAAATTAGCTATAATCACTGTTTATATCTATTACAAGAGGTTTTTCAAGGAAAATCTTGCCGAAAATACAAACACTTGTCGTAAATACCTAAAACTTGCCAAAAATACCAATACAATTAATCACTGATTCGCTATTTTTGCAACCCTGAACAAATGTAATCACTTATAGTCGCTGTTTATATCTATTACAAAATGTTTTTTAGGAAAACTTCAGGAATACCAAAAACTACCCAGAAATACCCAAAACTTGTCAAAAATGCCAATCCGATTAATCACCGATTAATCCCGCCTAGACCGATTACAAGCTACAAGAGGGTCGACCGCCTCACTACCGATTCACGATTTTTGCAACCTTGATTTAGGGAAAAACTTTATTGCACACTATTTCATAAAAAATGGCAGTGAACCCATGCATCACGATACAACGACGATACGAAAACGGTGGTCACCACCATTGCTAGTTGTTTTGGACGTGCAATATTATATAACGTTTAAACATAAAGTGTGTTTTAAAGTAGCGGTTTCGGCGCCATTTGGCGGTGTCTATGTTGCTAAGTTGTAGTCGTAAATGGTGGTCCATTGTGTGGTCGAAAAAGTGGTGTCAGAAAGTTTGACTACATAAAATATTGGTTTGTACGATGTGTATAATGATTTGTAAATTTTATTTAGTGGGTGTTTTAAAGAAATAAAAAAAAATGATTTATGCATTATTGTTTTATACTATGTGATATATTAATTGTACTTTTGAGTGAGGGGGTATATTAATAATATCATTAATGATTTATAAATTTCATTTAGTGAGTGTTTTGAAAAAAACATATAAGATGATTTATACATTATTGTTTAGTAACATGTGTTATATTAATTGTACTTTTGAGTGACGATGTATTTTAATAATATCATTAATGATTCATAAATTTCATTTAGTGAGTGTTTTAATGAAGAAAAAAATAATTTATGCACTATTATTTTGTACCATGTGGTATATTAATTGTACTTTAGAACTTGTAATGCTTAGAAACCAACAAAATGATTCCATAAGTGGCAAGTGTGTAGGCTTAATCTTTTTAAGACTTCCTTTTATAAGAAGTCCCAAATCTATACATATATATGAGACTACATTGACACGTCATTAATGCTGACTAGGCATAATAATGATGACATAGAGCATCATATGATGATGTGGAAATGATGATTAGGCAGATTATCCGGTTACATAATAAAAATAATTTTGTAGCAAGCAAGATTCGAACATGGGTTGTTACATTCAAAGCCAAACGCCTCAACCATCGAGGCAATCCACATATTTTTGTTTTATCTTCTACTTCCAACGCAATATACTTCAATTTCCTCTTCAATCTTTGGTCAAACAGTATCTCATCCCTCCCCCAATTCAATAGGCTTTTCAGAATTCAAATTCCCCCAAATAACAAAACGCTTCTAAACATAAAACCTCCCACACAATGCTTCCACCAAATCCACCAACATTAACAAACAATGTCCGTTTTGAGCGTTTTAACCTGATAAACTGCCACCCCCCAAAAGCATATCTCAGCTTTACCACTATCAGGTTCGATTTTCTCAAGATTTTTGGGTTATGTGATTTCCAAATCGTACCTTACTTGGTTGTTTGTTTTTGTATTTGTTCTGTATATATTTTTTTGTTTTTTGTTATGTTTTGATGTTATATTTTTGTTTGTTGTTATGTTTTGATGTTGGATGAAGCTGACGGTGAACATATACCCGAGAAGATCAATACATAATGAAGATTTAAAACCCTTCTGTATGATCAGTTTGTTTTTTTTATCCTCAGCTTGATACTTTTTAAAGTTTCATGATTTATTGGTTTTGGTCGCTTTTTTTGACATTGGTTTTCTTTGGATTTTGATTATATTTTGTGGTTCATAAGAATTAGGGTTTCGTTTTAATTTAGTGGTTTTTGTGAAATTAGAGGTGTTTGGGACTTTGGTTTACGAAGTGAATATTTAATCATTGGGGGGTGTTTGCGTTTTCAGGTATTGGAAAATAAGCTAATAAGGCTAATGGTCGTGATAATATGGCATTGGTTGACGTTGTAATGCCACTACATGACAGCCTACATAAGGCGGGTTTTCGGGAACCTATAGCGAAGGTGATGTTACTCGAGTTCGGTGCTTGGAATAGGAAATTAGGCGAAAAATATTGAATCTTGATTTACGGATTACGGCTAACGTATATAACGGTGATTTGTAGTGACGAGTCGAGATTTAAATTCTTTGAAGTCATTGTTGGAGCTCTAAGAGGTGAGCTTGCAATGCTCCAATGGTTCTGCCGAGGTCTGAGACTATAGCTTGATTATCTCTTTCAATTTCTTTTTTGGTTAACGAACAGGTGCTCTGATATATCGTTTTTGCGAGGTGTTTTGGTGTTGTGCTTGAATGTTAACATTTGGTCACTGTGTTCAACTTACCTATAATCGGTTAATAGTGTTTGAGTATATGCAAACTGAATTACTCAATTTTACTCCGTATGTAAAACCATAAAATCATGAACGCGTTAAAAGACCATAATACCCTTAAATCAAAAATCCGTAAAATAAAGCAAGCTCGATAATTTCGTTAAGTACTTACGATAATCAATTTACATGAAACATTTGAAAATAATACTTACACAATGAATGATAAAATAAATAAATGTGCAAAGCTAATATGGTAAGAAATAAAAGTAGAGATTTGGTCTTCTAAAAACCACCCATTGATCGGCCTATACCCACGCAAAATCCCAGAAAATATGGCCTCATTCAACTCACATTATCACATTTAAAATCCCATATTTTCTCTCAAATAAACACACATTAAAAACCCTAACTCACCCAAGAAAAGTTACGGCAAAACAAAACCCTCCTCCATATTCCTGTCGACAACAAGCAGTCCAAGAAAGGTTGTTCGAGGCTTCTTGTAAGGCTGATTTCGTGTGTTTGTTTGGTTTGCATCGTGGGTTTGTGGATTTGCTGCTGTCGTGGTTATTAGACGCATAAAAAGGGTGATTGGTTCACTTGTTTGTCCACCGTTTCCTCTTCTTTGTGTCACGCTGCAAGGTACCCTCATGATCTCGTCTTCCTTTTGTTTTTCTAGATTCTGGTCGTGGCATATGTCCACCATATGCAAGCTTTTTGAACCTAAATAATATGATACATAAATGGTTAAAGTAAGGCTAGAGTTAACCAAATGAATGGCTACATGAAATCATAAATGGGAATCTATGTATATGTCGTATAACTGGTCATTGAATCTGAGTTGTAAATACTTAAGATGCTTCATAATAGGATAATACATGAATTGGTGTTTGGCCTTGTTTTGGTCTCCTGGTATCTCGATATTTTCTTTGTTTAATTCCTGAACATGCAACCAAAATATGTAACTACATACGTATAACACTTGATGTCTAATTATGAATATATGACCATGCGACTTAAGATAAAGATATACTCTTAAATCGGTTAAAATGAATATTCATGACTACTCCTGTTCATGTTTCCGATTCAAAATAGTTTTGGTTCCAGCCTATATCAACGTTATCAAACATTATATGTCCATTAATACGCATTAAAATTAAAATGGCTAACTAAAAAGGAGAGACCTTTGTCGTATTGTGCATAAAAGAAAGGCTATTGGTTTGAAGGTTAGGTTATGATTGTATGTGTCTCTTTTACATGCTAGAAGGATAATCGACCAGGTCTTGCGGAGTGCGTGTTTGTGTCGAGCCATGTCTAAAACTGGTATAAAATACTCGTATAGATGTTAGATGGATTGTACTCGTGTGTGAGTGCTAGTGGCTTGTAAAATCAGCATGAGTGCTTTGAATTCATAGAGTGCATGCATGGCCTTGTGCAAATTGTGTTGAAACATGGGTGTTAACGTATGAATTTTTGGTCGTATGAATGTTTAATTATAATATCATAAGCATGTCGTGTAAGGTCTTTCAAATTAAATCTGAATCTGATCATGTTTCAAGTGTGGTCGTTAGCATTGGTAATATTAACGCATGTGGGTTATGTATACATGAATTAGAGTGGTGTGTCCTAGGCATAAATATAAAATCAAATGTTATTGATTATAAGCGTATAACATGAATTCAGTGAAAGGGATTATCAAATGTAAAGGGTTATGCATGGTCTTATGGGTAGAGTTTGAAGCTAATCGCGGAATGAATGGGTAAGTCAATTGGTGTTTTGAAACGGGGTCGGGAGAGATGGGTCATATTTTAGTTGAAAGGCATGATTTTTAAATCGTAGTTGTAAGTTTTGTGAACCGCGAGCAAGCTTAAAGATGGACCGAACGTATACTATAATTGTTTTTCTTTTTTTTTTCCATTAAATGTACATGAAAGTTATTTGTAAAATAAAATGTTTAGTTATGTTACACTTTAAGCCCTTAATCTTTAGTAATATGTCACATGCAAACCCTTAAGTTTACCATTCATTATTTACAACCCCTAATTTTGGCAAATTAATGATTATTACCCTAAAGTATTTTAATTCGGCCTATTACTAAAAATGAGAATACGCTTAATAACTCTAAAAAAATATTAATACGATTCATAATAAATATGTAAAAGAAGTTATAACATTAATGAACGTATAAGTAATATGTGGTTATAATTCGTATAGGTTCCGTGAAGCGGGAGTGATCATCTTTTGACCTTTCTTTTCCCTGTTTACTTGCTTTGAATAAGGTATGATATTCGACCTTTTCGAAAAGTTTCTCATGATTTTCTTTCTTTGACCTTTCTCTTATGCTTATTAGGATTCCCTATGCCATTGCTATGATTCCCTTCTGCTTTATATGAATCTCTTTTATCGAACTTACATTTGTTGAACCTTGCTATGTGTGATTATGAATTTCGATTATGAACTTCGATTATGAACCTCGATTATGAGCGTATGATATGTGATCGTGATATGAACCTTTGATTTACGAACATTTGATATGAACCCTTTCTAATTTGTTTGATCCGTTGCTTATCCGAAATCTCGTTTATAGAACCATGAAATATCGATATGAACTTATGATATGAAAACTCGATTTGTAAATCTGTTTGACCTTTATGATGAATTATGATCCGTGTCATTTATGACAACTGTTTGACCTAAGTTAGTTTGACACCGAGCCAATATTTCACTAGTCATGGGGTTCCATGTCCGTGTCGATGATGTACGCGACATGACTCTAGGGCGATGAGTGATGTTACGCCACGCCTTTTCATTATCTCTTTATTGATAGTATGGCCACTATCCGTCTGTTGGGCGTATGGATGCATCCTAGATCCGATCCGTTATCGATATGATTTGTCGGTGAATGATGTCGTGTGCAATACACGTATTCACAAATTCGGGCTAGCTACTCCATTTGTTATTGAGGTCTCCTCATATTATATAAGGTATTCCGAGGTCACCCTCCGAATAAGAAAGTTACTTCGATATGATATGTTACGGGCTCGTGGTAGATAACTAAATCAGATCTGTTATTTCGTGTTAGATATTCTTTTATGATTCCGTATTTGTCAATGTTTCCATTTACATACCGAATTATTATATGTTTATTGAATGTGTTTATGCTTTGACATGTTTATGTGACTCTTGTTTGCCATGTTAGGATATGATTGATATGCTTAAATGTGATTCGCATGTTGTCATCGATTATATGTTAGTTTACCATTATGTGACCTTGTTGATCGTATGATGATTATGCTAGTGTATAATTGATTGTTCGTAAGTTCATTATGTATAATTGTTCGGATAATTCGTGAACTTTGATTATCCGTTGGTGTTCGATATCCGCTTATGTTTGATCCGCCATGTTTAAATTCGCCTATACTAAAGTTTGAACCGGGAAATGGTTTAACTTATGATATCGACTTGATTAACTTGCTAATTGCTATGCTATGTCTTTTGCTTATTTAGTTATAGTTTTCCTACAATGTTTTCTATTTGCATGTGTAGCGCCATGATTTGATCGCTATTGTTTCGTTGCTACGATATTGGATAAGTGTGTTAAATGTAGATCAATTGACTTGTGTAAAGGACATGTTCACTTCTAGTAGTTGTTTCGCTAGCTTTCGGTATTTCGTTTGACTTATATGTACTTAAATTGCACGATTCATTAATTGCACATTGATTATGATGTGCTTGATTGTGTCATCAATATGCTATGTGTTTGTTCTTATTTGTTGTTTGTTCTTCGGATTTACGTATTATACGTGTTTCCGCAGAATCCTCGATGATTTATTATCCTCATTCAATTTGTGACTTCGTTATTAGTTTCTTTATTTCATTTCGTATTTGCTTTTTGTTTAGTTTTCGTTTTGTTATATCATTCCTTGGGCTTTGTAAGCTCGGCCGCATTTCTTTTCTGCGGCGGTATTAAGCATTCAAGATGAGCTTATGGGATAGCGATCCGGGATGAGAGTAGAGATGAGAGCAAGATTTGAAAATAGGGATCTTAGATTTATTTTGATTATTAAGTTATTTATATTTTCTTTTGTAAGTTTTGTAAAGGCTTCCGGTTTTGTATAGTACTTAAAGTTCTGATATGAAACTGTATTTGTGACATCTTTGCCCTTGTCGGGTTGGGGTGTTACACCGTATAAGGGTAATTTTAGGGGTGCGCGTGACAGTGGGAATAAATTTTCTATTTGCACATAATGTGTGCCATTATGTTTGCTTATATGCATCGAATAATTACACATGGTGTGTTATGATTTAGGAAGTTATGGGACCGAGTTGTGAATCAGTTTGTTAGTATTGTTTAATCTTTAGACTAATCTATACCCGCATGTTAATTTCATTTTATCAATTTTTATCCATTTTATATACTATCTCGCCAACTATATTGATTACGATCATTTTGTTTCTATACATAATCTAACTTGCCAAGTTAGTATTGAAAAGCTTATTTGGTCCGGTTCATGGTGAACAGAAACAACTTATTTAATTTGCTTATTTGATTTGTATTATTTATAACAAAAAGAGTGCGTTTACCGCGATTTCAAGCCCCGAAAGGTGCGTTTCAACCCTAGGTGGCGCATTTGAACCCGCTCATTATAGCTCTTAAAGTGTGCGTTTCAGCCCCTAAAGGTGCATTTGAACCTGCGTTTTCACCCCCTAAGTGGTGCATTTGAACCTGCTTATTCAGCCCCTAAAGGGGGCGTTTAGTTGGCTGAAAATCTGCACCAATAGGCACGTTCAGTTGGCTGAAAATATGCACCAATAGGCGCGTTTAGTTTGCTGAAAATCTGCACCAATAGGTGCGTTTGGTTTGCTTTTCTTTTGCTGTTAACCAACCCCCATCATTAGTGTTTGTTTTGCTGCAGTGCAACCCAAAAAGGGTGTTAGGTCCTGCTTATTTTCATCCCAACAGGGGTGTTTGTTTTTGCTTATTTCCAGCCCCTAATTGGTGCATTTAGTTTGCTTATTTACTGCCCCGAAAGGTGCGTTTAGTTTGCTTATAAAATGGTAATCAATCAAACTATACAAAAGCTTTAAATTAATGGTATGTTGTCTCAAATTTATAGGCTTGATTGGTCTTATACTTTTATGATATTCGCATTACCTTTGGCGGATTTAGAAGTTGGTTTCATGATTGCATTTTATTATTATTATTATTATTATTATTATTATTATTATTATTATTATTATTATTATTATTATTATTATTATTATTATTATTATTATTATTATTTAGTTTTGGGTTTGTTTTCATTATTGTTCTGAATTTGGGACTGATTTGGTGTGTTTGTGTATCAGATGCTTAAACAGAAAACTAGATTTATTGTATGATGTAATACTAATGATGCTTAAACTGAAAGGTTGGTTTTAAATATGTATGTTTCTTTTTGTCTGTATGATGTAATGATGCTTAAACAGAAAACTAGATTTGTTGCGATGCTAATATTTGTTATTCATAAAAGAAGTGATTAGGAAGGAATTGATATTTGTTTTTGATATAAGTGGAAGCATGAAGGGCAGGACAATTGACGCTACAAACAGTGCGGTTGTTGCAGCAATGTTAAAGCTGGATCATGGGGACTCATATATTTGCATGGCATTTAATGACCAAAGTTAGCAACATTCATTAACTCTTGAGTTGGCAAAAAAGGAAGCTCTTCAAAAAGCAACCAACTGGGTTGGCATGAAGTTCAATCCTGGTAGTGGCACAAACATGTATGATTCTCTTTATCAGGTTATTTTCTTTTTTACGTTACAAAGTGAAGTACATATATGTATGCGAGATTTCAGGAGTTGGATTGGTTATGGGTTGTTTACTAGCATCAATATCATTCAACTTGAAGGTGATCATTAAGGCGTCAAAAAGGTTACTAATTTCTATCCCCAAATAAACGTGAAAATCGACAAAAAGAATCTTAATTACCAATATCTATGAACATATGATTTGTTAAGTCGTTTATTGAATGCAATTGTACATAGCATCATTCTCAGCAGAAAATGGTTCTTTGTATCATGTCTGTTTGTACTGTCCTTAGTTCTGAATTTATATATCTTTCGTTTTCTAAATCCTTTTCACTCTTGCAGAAAAAATGAGCAGACATAAATTGCAAAAGCTCGCAAACAAGGTTATATTTTCTACCAGCCACTTTTGATATTCCCCATCATCTTAAACACGCTAGAAGTGTTTCCAAATTACTACAACATCCTAAATTAAAAAAATAACGTTAGTTATCAATCCTTATCTATGTCAAATCATAACTAGCATATTGATTATTCACAAATAAAAATAAAACTATGGATAAAATAATGTTTACAGGTCAGCCCAATCTGTTTTGACCTACACATACAAGTTATGTGTTTAAACTCAAACCCTTTTCTAACATGTTATCTATGTTTATTCTTTGTGGTTGACTTTTCAGTGCCCTAAACTTGAAGACATGCCATCAGTAGCCTTGAGAATCGGATAGTTTACCAGTTTCATCTTTGCGGCAAGCTTAGCCTCTCATTCCTCTTGTATGAAAGTGTTAGTAGAGTTGGCAAAATGAAGTTTAACCTGAGTAATTTTTAATTTTTGTTATATTAGCAAAACGTGGTTTACAAAAAAGTTCATTACATACTTTGAATGTATAAAGTTTATTGTGTTTTGTTATTGCTACACAATTCTTTCATATATGTGTTTCACATTTAAGTTTTCTTAATCCAATTTTCACATGTTGATATTCTTTATGAGTGTTTACATGGTTTTTTTTTTATCATTTTCAAGTAAACTCAAAAAGCTAGCCCGCCCATCCGGGCAGGCTATGAAGCTAGTACTTTATATAGTAGTATAGATAAATGAGTAAAAAGGTTAAAAGAAAAAATTGGTAACCGTTATTAGATCTAGAGGGATATAAGTGAAGGTGATTTAGGGAGAAGAGATTGGTGAAGAAATCTTTATCTCATTCTTAGATTGTGGATAGTACTATAGTAGTAGGAAAATTCGTCCCGTATCGAATCAATTGGATTCAATAACATTTATTACTTTTAAAATAAAATGACATAGTGAGGGGTTGAAGATGCATTGTGTGTCGTTCCTACTCATTCTATCAAACAGTTACTTATAAAGATGCATGTTCTTTTGATCATTTTACATGTTTTAATAAGCTTCATGTTATAGAAGTGGTAACTTGTTAATTTTGTTGACAAAATTGGTTGTTACAATTATAACGCATAAGTTATCTTGGGCCGTGCTTAGCACGGCTGAAAAGACTACCTAGTGGGCATGTATAATATTGGTTGCAAGAGTAGATATTGGTTTTGAGGCCCAAATATAAAGTTACATCAGGCCCAGTGAAATACACGGCCCACCACCGAATCAAGGGTATATAAACTGTAGCGATTGGGACAGAAAACAGAAAGCAAAAAAAGATGGTGCAGTGTGTAATGTGTCCGTTTGGCAAGTGCTCGGAAGACTGTCCAACGCTCGATGTGTTACCGTATGAAGGGCCGTTGAAAGAAGAAAGTATCCGAAAGGGTCGAAAACTCCAGGCTACTGGAATGGAAATCAAAGAAATTAAAGAAAGATTGATGGATGCAGGAGATGCTGATGCTAAAAATAAGCTTATCAAAAAGTGGATGGATGAATATGATTCCAAAGAGAAGGACCCATTAGTTCAAATCATTGTGAATAGGGCACTTATAATGCAGAAACAAAGACTTATTGATGAGCAAACAAAGAAACTTGCTCATGGGAAAAAATTGCTTGAAGATCTCAAGGCTCTCAATGCTTCTTTGGCTGCTGCTGATGAAGGTGCTTCTGATTCTGCTTCTGCCTCTGTTGCTGATGAAGGTCTTCCTGGTTTGAAAAACTGCACTACTAGGAATTAGGTTAGTTTTTTGTTTTTGTTTTTAACTCCCTAAACCCTTAATCCAAACACTCCCTTATACACTAGTTTATTTATGAGGCTGTTTGGGATTGCTTATTTTTTTCTGCTTCTGCTTAAAAATATATACACTTAAAAGCTGCTTAATAACAAGTATGTACTTTTAATAACAGTGTTTGTATTTGCTTATAAAAAACTGCTTTTATGAGAAAGTGTTTGGATACTACAACTGCTTTTCTGCTTAACAAGAAAAACAGAAAAAATAAAAATAAAATAAGCAATGCCAAACACCCACTATGTCTTCTTTTTAATAAACTTTTCATATAATGAGGAAATTCAGATGATAATATCTGTACATAGTTGTAATTACGCGATTATATTAATGTTTGGCTTCTTTCCTTTTTGCATTCCTCGCATAACTTAACATCTATTGTTACTCCCTGCTGAATTACATTGTTTGTTTTTCTTGTATCATAGTATGTTTTAAGTCCATTAGTTTCTTTATCGTTAGCGTTACAATTCTTTCTACTTTTCAGTTTGGAAATCTGTACTTTTGTTTAGTTCGACAATTCTGTATAAAACTTCTGCTTTGTTTCACCACTTTCTTCTTCTCAACAAGATCAAGGCTCCTACCCGTTGGTTTAATTTTGATGGTGGAGGCTTGTAGCTCAATCATGCTTCTGTCAATCAATTCTAGGACGACCAGCTATCTCCTCTGTCTCCTCATTAAGTTCCAGAAAGTCAACAAAATTGCAAATTTCACATCTATAGTATTAGTCCTGCCCAACTACTGTAGAAACTTCCGTTGTCTTTTAAACATGCAATATCTATAGTTGGCAGGGTTTCACTTTACTCTTTTATCAGGGGTGTTATCGTATAGTTAGGACTTAGGAATAAGAATATTACCTATTAAAATTTCCACAGTGGATTAGTCAACAGACAATAGAGTTGCTGACTTTTTGAAACAAATCGAGGATATTGATTGGAGACCGGGACACGGTTCACCTTAGTATCGAAGGCATATGAGTAAAACTCAATAGCTGTCACACCAAAGTGTCTATCAGTAAGCTTCAATTCCAACGACTTCATACCATTCAAACTCTCAGCCATACTTATCAGCTCTACTTATCAACAAACTCTCACAGATGCAATCAACAATAACAAGTCCTGGAACTAAACAAACATCAACACATAAATAAAAGTAATAATGAGTTGGTCTTGGATACTTGGAGAGCACTTGGGCCAGTAAAATGTTATGTCTTTTATCATTTTGCTTAGTTTTTATATATGCTTTTGCAGATTATTAAATGTGCGTATATCTAATGTTCTTATTAACTTGTTTGCAGATTATAAAAAGATTTGGCGTATATGGAGGTTTGTCATGTTACATATTACTATCGGTTTAGCTAGAACTTTAACTCGGTTATGCAACCATGGACATGCAATATGTTTACTTTAATCCTCTGTATGGAATTATTATGTAGTAATGCGGCAATGGTGATTTTAGTTATTATATAACTTGTGATGCGTAATGAATTCTGGTCCATCTGCACGTGTTACTTGCTCCCAGTCTAAGTGGACATTGTGTAATGGATTCTAGTCCATCTGCACATGCCGTAGTCATTTGGCTCTATACACCATGACTAATTAAAATCCATAAACATAAACACTGGTAGTGAGGATGACATCTATATGATTCTTATGAATCCCTTTATAAAAGCTTTACTAGTGGATGGTGACATTATATCTAGCTTTGTTTTGTAGCATGTATTACTAACTTGTCGCCATCGTCCACTTCCAAGGTTGGACCCGGGATCCATTGACGGCTACAGTATTATAGGATGTGCATAGTCTTTTAACTAGATAGACCTCGTACTAAGAAGTTATGATTGTGATGAGCCAAGTGAAAAGAAATAATGATTCTAATATCATATCAACACATTAACAAAGTTAAGTGACTACGGAATGGATTATTTAAACTGAATTAATGTAATGAGTTAATGTTCCAAATTAGTACTACGCATCACCATTATAATTCGTCATGTGTCCCGGTTAATTTCGTTTAATATGGACCCTTTTCTAAGCTACTTGTATTCTTATCTGATTAGCAAAGAGGGTGCTTGGAATTGTGATTTTTTTGAAGGAATTTCTAAGTATTCTGTTTATAGGGTGTTTGGTTATTCGCTTAGAAATCGTGGTTATTGGGGTTTGTCTAAATTTAGAAAAAAACATGTTTTGAAAACGCAATTCCAAATACGGAGTACCTCTTAAATTTACAAACGTGGATCTATATGCTTTGGCTAAAACCATCAATTTGCCCGTTTGGTGTTTTCCAAAATCCGTATTGATTTGCCGTGGTAAAGTCAGCAGTAACCGCATAAAATATTTTGTCAACATATATCATTCTGAAGGTAACTACATAAATGTTTATTGAAATTGTGACAAAAACCAGTTTTCACTTTAACTTGCTACTTCAGAAGTCGTATGAGTGGTTAACTTGTTACTTTAGCACTCATTTGAAGATGACATCCTGAATCATGCATTTGTGTCGTCTTGTTCACCACCAAAGAGTCGTCAACTCCAGTTTCTTAATCTTTGCAGCAGCCGAGACGGGACCTGTCACTATTTTCCACACCCAATGGATCATAACCGGCACTTGATCTAGATAATGGCATTACTCCCAGCTAACCAGCTTCTCTTGGGTCCATGAGATCAGGAGGCCTGTGAGCTTCTTAGCATCATCGGTTCTAGAAGAGATCCTAACCTGGTGAATATCTTGTGAGTCTAAACTAGTGTCTGGTGCCTATGACACCAGCCGTACCCATAAGTTGGACAATACTACAGGCCTCGAGCTGCAGATGTACCAAACTTGAAGTATCCCCACCCACGATTGTTTCGTAAACCATATTGTGGTTTAACCGTGGATGTTCCGTGGGTTGTACATGTTCCAGAACATGGGGGCCAGTATTTTGGGTTTCTTCAGTTGAAACTGTACGATTTTTTTTACTTCTATCGGGCTTCTGCTGCAACTTTCGATACCTCCTGTGCATACAAAAGTCCATGGGCTGATCTTGTTGGGTTCTTTTTCTTGACCGGCTCCGCTACTGTCTTCTTCCGTCAGTGAACTAACCAAAATCAGTGTCCATTGGCACCAGGTTGATATGGATCCTATTTTTCTCAAACATGTCAAATGCATCAAGTTGACTTGTATAGCAAATTTTGTCCAAAAATGGAAATATTTGATCTTATACGATTAGATGTGTGGGGGTACACTAAGCTCCTTGACGGAAAGTATTGAATGAGCTGGCACCGTTTAAAGCAGTGATTGAACTTGCAGGTCTCATTTGAGGACTTCTCTGCCCATCGATTGCTTGTTGTTCTTTCTCTCTCAATGCGAATATATAGTCGTAAGTGCTAATTCCATGTACATAAAGAAGTTTAAAACTTTACTTGATTATATTAATCCTTTCGAAGAATATTGATGGTGAAGGTGAAAGAAGAATATCCAAACAAGTCGGAGCATTGCAATCATAGCCAAAAGAAGAAAATCTGAACATATTGCAGCGCTTCGACACCTCTCCTGCCCTCAAACAAAACAATGTTTAACTATATGGGAAAAACAACTGAAAATGTCAACACGACAATATAGATGGAGTCTACGCTGTTATTCAGCCACTTCAAAAATAAGAATAATTATGTATCAAGTCTCTTATACGAAATCTTTTACTCTAATAGATTATCAAGAGTGGCATTGATAGCTCCAGTTGTGAACACTGGTGGTATAGTGTTCGAACTAACTTAATGTTGAAGGCATGCAAGTTACAATCTCGCCAAGATCAGTGGGTAGTCGGGGTTCACATCACGTACCTTGGTTGTGTATTCGTGGAACACTCTAAAATGGTTTTCTTGCTCTAGTGTTAGTTGTTGGCCAAACGTCGTGCAGAAGGGTCACTGATGCCAATCTGAACACGAAAGGTAAAACAAAATCAATCTTTAAACTCGTTGGTAATCATTAATCAATAGGTGGCATTTTCACCCCATTTTTATAGAATTGGTTGATAAATGTTACATTTTCTCACCTAACACGTCAAATAGATGAACTTTAGATATTGGTGAAACTGGAATGGTTCAAATAACCAAATCGTTTTGTGCTTAGACTTTCCAAATCAATTTTAAGGGTGCTGGGACTGCTTATTCAAGTGCTTATCTGCATATTTTCAAAGCAACTAAGGAGTTTTGAGCGTTTGGATATAATCGTTTTAGAGCAAGTAAACACTTATAAATATGAATGTTGGTACCTGTTAATGTATTAAGCAGGTAAGGAGTTAGAATACACAAACCAAAACAACCCCCAAATTACTATATTACTTAGGTTAAAAATATAGAGACAAACAAACGTGTGGGTTAGCCAGACAGCCTCAAGTTTGAGCCATTCTGACCCGAAGTTGCTTCTAAAGAAAAATAATAATATTATTAAAACATTTTAGCAAAGGCTTAAAGAAAAAAAATATTTATCATCCCTCTATTCTAAAATAAATATTCACTTTTTAATTTTGAAATATCTCAAAATAAGTTTTCAATTTATGTTTCAACCAATCAAAAATGATTTTTGTGGATATGAATAATAAGAGTCAATTACATATATACTCACCAAAATTTATATACTCAAAATATGTTTAAATGTCTTTGTATATTATGTATTAAAAACTTGTATTTTGATAAAGTATGCAAATATTCATGTTTTAGTAAGATTAAGAGGGTCTTGCATGGCGTTCATGTCATGCAGCATCTCAAATACAAATTTCCGGTGAACTACCTTTCTAATATATTACATTTTTTTATAATAAAATTACAGATATCAAGAATTTCATGTCGCATAAATAGGAAAACACGATACACATCGACCCAAGTGTTATAATCTTTTGTAGAATACGACAAACCAGTACCAAAATCTAGATAATCTAGTGCTTTTATCGATTAATATTCTTTTTTCTTCAAGTTTTACCAATGAACAAAATATGTCACCATGACTTGATTTCATTGCATTTCAGTCGCAAATTAGTGTCACAATTTTGTAGACCGAAAATTGAGAAAAACTCGATCCACATTTAACCCTCCGACACTAATTCTCCATCTTCTTCCCTAACTCTTCTTCACTTACTGATTCAATCCTCATTTCCAGCAAAATTTGTAGACTTTGCTAAATAAAATTTGGTTCTTCATTTTGCTATTAAACGTGTAATCAATGAGTATATATAAGAACTTGTAATCGTTGCTATTAAACGTGTAATCAATGCATATGGTACTTTATTTTGATACAACCAATTAGTTCATGGTCGCGTTTTTATAGTGTAAATTTGAATCGCGATGATAGAGTCGCGTTTACTTTGCTAAATAATAATTGTGTCGCGTTTTATTCACTTTGTGTCGTGTTTTTATAAATTAGGGTTGCCTTTCATTTACTTTGCTAAATAATATTTGTGTTGCATTTCATTCACTTTGGGTCGCGTTTTTATATGTAGTTGCTTTTAAATTAGGGCCGCGTTTGTAGTCGTGTTTATATAGTGTCGCTTTTTTAATTTTGTCTTGCTAATTAAATTAGTGTCGCTTTTTTAAAATTTCGTTTCGCGCTTTACAAATGTGTGCCGTGTTTTAAATTTTGGGTCGCGAAAGACACATATTTAAGGTCGACATTTTTTCTTCAAATGAATATAACGGATGAGAATCAAAAGTTCATTTTCGTGAAAAAGTTAAACGACGACTGATTTGGTCAATAGGTACTGGTTAACGTCCATTTAATTAATTTTCTCTAGTTAATAAGTTAATATGATTTTCTAAAAGTAAATATTGGTTTTAAAGCCCAAGGATAAACTTAAAATCAGGCCCAGTAAAATACACGGCCCACCACCGTAAGGCTATATAATGATCTTTGCGATTGGGAGAGAAAACAGAAGGCAAAGGAAAAAAAAAAGATGGTGCAGTGTTGTCTGTGTCCCTTTGACAAGTGCTCAGAAGATTGTCCAACCCTGGACGTGTTGCCGTACGAAGGGCCTTTGAAACAAGAGAGTATTCGAAAGGCTCAAACACTACAGGCTACTGGAATGGAAATCAAAGAAATTAAAGAAAGATTGATGGATGCAGGAGATGCTGATGCTAAAAATAAGCTTATCAAAAAGTGGATGGATGAATACGATGCCAAAGAGAAGGGACCATTATATCATATCATCAAGACCAAGTTGCAGATTATTCAGCAACAAAGAATTATTGATAAGCACGAAAAATTTCTTGAAGATGCGAACAAATTTCTTGAAGCTTACGAGTTGAAGACTTCTTCCGTTGTTGATGATGAAAGTGCTCCTGTTGCTGTTGTTGATGATGAAAGTGCTCCTGTTCCTGTTGCTGATGATCAAAGTGCTCCTGTTGCTGCTGATGAAGGTCTTTCAGGTTTGAAAAAGATAGTGCAGTGTGTTCTGTGTCCCTTTTACAAGTGCTCGGAAGATTGTCCAATCCTGGAAGTGTTGCCGTATGAAGGGCCGTTGAAAGAAGAGAATATTCGAAAGGCTCAAAAAATATATGGTCCGGAAAGGAGGCTAGAAGAGATCAAACAAAAGTTGAGGGATGCAGGAGGCGCTGATGCTAAAAATAAGCTTATTAACAAGTGGATTGAGGAATTTGATTCTAGAGATGTCGGCCCATTCGTCAAGAATAGACTTCTTTTACATCAGAAAAGAAAAATTCTTGCCCAGCGTACCAAAGATATTGAACATGGCAAAAAAATTCTTAAAGCTCTCAAAGCTTTGAGGACTTCTTCGGTTCCTGTTGTTGATGATCAAAGTGCTCCTGTTGCTGCTGATGAAGGTCTTCCAGGTTTGAAAAAGTGCACTTCTAAGAATTAGGTTAGGGTTTTTTTTTTCTTTTTTTTTCTTTTTAATTTTATTATTATTATTATTATTTTTATTATTTTTTATAACTTGATTTAGTGCTTTATTGTTTCCTCTAAACTCAATTGCAAATTTCACATCTATAGCATTAGTCCTGCCCAACTACTGTAGAAACTTGTAAAGAGCTTTTGATTTTCGAGTTTTCTCAATATCTTTCTTCTGTTGTCTTTAAACCTGCAATATCTATACTTGGTAGGGTTTCACTTTACTGTTTATCAGGGGCGTTATCTTATAGTTAGGAATAATAATATTACCTATTAAAATTACCACAACGGATTAGTCAACAGACAATAGAGATTTGAAACAAATCGAGGAGATTGATTGGAGACCGGGACACGGTTCACCTTAGTATCGATGGCATATGAGTAAGCTCCATAGCTGTCACATAAGCTGCAACTCCCACGACTTCTTACCATTCGAACCCAACAAACTCTTAGCTATACCACTATTGATCCCTCACAGAAACCTCCCACGCAATCAACAGTAACAAGTCCTAGAATTAGACAAACATAAATAACTTATCGACACATAAATAAAAGTAATAATGAGTTGATTTTGGATACCTGGAGAGCACTTGGGCCAGTGAAATGTTATGTCTTTTATCCTGTTGCTTAGTTTTTATATATGCTTTTGCAGATTATTATATTTGTTGATTTCTAATGTTCTTATTAACTGTGTTGATTCCTGATGTTCTTATTAACTTGTTTGCAGATTGTTAAAGATTGACATATATGGAGGTTCGTTATGTCACATATTTTTATCGTTTTAGCAAGCACTTAAACTTGGTTATGCAACCATGGACATGCAATATGTTTACTTTATCATCTTATGGATTTATTTTGTAGTAATGTGACTACGGTGATTTTAGTTATGTTGTGTAATGAGTTCTGGTCCATCTGCATATGTAACTTGCTCCCAGTCTAAGTGGACATTGTGTTCTGGTCCATCTGCACATGCCGTAGTCATTTGTCTGTACACCATGACTAATTAAAATTCACAAACATAAACACTGGTAGTGAGGATGACATCTATATGATTCTAATGAATCCCTTTATAAAAACTTTTATAAAGCTTTACCAGTGATGGTGACATTATACTAATAACTTGTCACCGTTGTTCACTTCCAAGGTTGGACACGGGATCCATTGACTGGTTTAGTATTATAGGATGTGCATAGTCTATATTACCTTTTGTTTCTTGAACCTAACATGATTATAGATAGACCTCATATTAAGAAGTTATGATTGTGAGGCTTAGCAGTTTGCCAAAGAGAGAAAACTTGTGATGACTGATGAGCTAAGTGAGTACGGAATGGATTATTGAAACTGGATTACAGTAATGAGTTGATGTGCTAAATTAGTACTACGATCGCCATTAGAATTCGTCCCGTGTCCTGGTTAATTTGGTCTAAATTGGACCCTTTTCTAAGCTACTTGTATTCTTATCTGATTAGTAAAGAGGGTGCTTGGAATTGTTTTTTTAAAGGAATTTCTAAGTAATGTGTTTATAGGGCTGTTTGGTTATTCACTTAAATCGTGGTTATTAAAAGAAAAAATTATAATTCATAACGTCTTTCTACAAAAATTCATTATCGCTTATCTACTTCACTTATTGTCATAATACATAACCGTTTTCATTTTATTCGGTTATTTTCGTCGTTTTTATCCGTTTTCGAAATCGTCCATTTTTATCCGCTTTCATTTTAATATCTCCGGATAAAACAGATAAAAAGAATAAAACCGTTTTTGACGTGGATAATAAAACGGTTTTATCCGCTTATCCGCTTTTATCTGCTTTTATCGTGATGATACGGATAAAATAGACGATTTACAAAACGGATAAAACGATGTAAAATAACCAAATAAAATGAAAACGGTTATGTATTATGACAATAAGTGAAGCATATAGAGCATAATAAATTTTTTTTGTAAAGTACTTTATGAATTTATAGCTTTTTTCCTTATTAAAACTTGTTTTCTAATTTTAGTTATGATTGGGCCTCGTAACCCATTTTTCTCATGAAATATGTATTTTATACTCTTCATTGTTGAGTCACGTAAATAGTAAAATTTGACATTATAATGAGCTAAGATATGAGTTTTACCAACATAATTTGTACATAACTATTTTATGATGAGTAGACAAGAATGCAAGGTGGCTTTGTCTATCTGGTTTAGTAAGAATTGATCGCGTATGATTCTCCGGCACTCATACGGGTCGGGCGCGGACCAAATATGGTCGAGTATGATCTCCCCGGCACTCATACGGATCGGGCGCGGACCAAACACATAACCCGTCAGTGGTCACTCAACCATTGTCCAAGCGCGCACGGCGTGAACACCAAGGGAAGGACCAGTCCGCGGGTAGGAGATACGTCCGAAGGAGGCCACAACCGCGCCCCACATAAAAGGTAGGGAATCTCGCCCAGGCTTATGATACTACAACCTGCAGTCCCCAAAAAGGGAAAGCGGGACAAACTCCCGCTCAAAAACATCACTATCATAACAATGGGACAAACTCTGGAGTTGACCTACGTCACTCTCCACTTACAAATTGTCGCTCTCACGTCCCGTGACCTTGAGAACACGACAGGAAGATCAACCATATAAATAGGGGCCTCGCCACTATTCAAACGGTAACACACACACCCACTCTCTCTCTAGAATTAAGTTTATCTCTCTAAAACCATTACTTACTCTCACGCCGGAGGTTGACCGCGGAACCCCGTTCCGCAGTGAGACTAACGGTGTTTGTTTTCTTAGCAGCTTTAAACCGAGATAAATACTTAATACAAGATCATTTCCGGAGAAGTTAGCCTACACTAATCTTCATCGGGGAGCGCCCAGAATTGTATTAACAAGTTGGCGCCATCCGTGGGACCAGTGACACAATTTCGTTTCCCAAAAAAAAAAAAAAAGCTCTCATGAGTAATCTGGCAGAAAACCCTTCCCCGTCTCCTGAGCCTTCCACGGTCAGAAACACGAGTGGGAAGGAAAAAGTGCAAAACACAGAACAGTACCCCCATAACGTTGTGACTGACGCAGCAATAAGGGAGTTCTGTGAAAGGCACTACAATCAGATCTTACCCCTAATGGCAAAAAAGGTCCATAAAGAAAAACTAAAAAGGTCCATCAGAGCCTGCCCGAACAAGTCCAAAGCCGTGACTATACTCTCAAGTCCCCAACGACTAAAAAGGAAGTACAATCCTTGAATGGAAAGCTAGCCAGTCTAAGCCGTTTCATGTCCAAATCAGCAGAAAAATCCCTCCCATTCTTCAAGACACTGAAAAAGTGCATCAAGAAGAGTGACTTCCACTGGACGGCCGAGGCAGAACAGGCATTCAAAGAAATGAAGCAACATATTGCCAACTTACCAATGGTCATTGCACCGCGCCCAAAGGAGGAGTTGATTATGTACTTGGCCGCATCCCAAGAGGCTATAAGTGCGGTTTTGTTGGCACAGAGAGAGGCACGACAACAACCTGTGTACTTCGTCAGCCGCGCCCTAAAGGGTCCTAAGGTGAATTACACCCCAATGGAGAAGGTTGTCCTCGCACTGGTGTATGCGTCCCGCAGACTGCGGCGATACTTCCAAGCACACCCCGTGGCGGTAATCACAGATTAGCCTTTGAAGCAAGTCCTGACAAAGACAGAGAAAAGTGGAAGAATGGCCGGATGGGCAATAGAACTGGACGAACAAGAAATTAGTTTCCGACCCCGGACAGCCATTAAAGGGCAAGTGCTAGCGGACTTCTTCCCGAGATTCCAGAAGAAGGAACTCTAGACAAGGAAGAGGACAAGCAACAGTACTCGGAGCCGTGGAACTTATTCACGGACGGGTCCTCATGTCAGGAAGGTTCCGGGGCAGGCCTAATCCTAACAAACCCTGAAAGAAAGGAATTCACATACGCCCTGCGTTTTGAATTCGAGGCATCCAAAAACGAGGCCGAGTGTGAGGCACTGATCGCGGGATTGAGAATCGCGGAACAGATGCAGGTAAAGGACCTATCAGCAAACGTTGACTTCCGCCTCGTGGCAAATCAGATTAACGGAGCGTATGAGGCAAAGGAGGAAAGCATGGCACGCTACTTGGCAAAAGCTAAAGCATTGATCGAAGGATTCCGGACGTTCTCCATCAAACAGATTCCCCGGAGCCAGAACAAGCAAGCAGACACACTGAGCAAGATTGCATCTACCAGCTTTGCTCACCTGACAAAACAGGTGCTCGTGGAAGTCTTGAAGGAAAAATCCATTGAGGAGAAGGAGGTATTGGCAATCGTAGAAGAAGACGGAGATAAGTGGATGACACCCTTGATTGAGTATCTAAGGGATGAGACACTGGCGGCGGATGATAACAAGGCTCGAAGTCATGGATCAAGGCAAGACAAGACACGCTGAGAGATGGAGTCCTATTCAAAATCTTTCCTAGAACCATGGCTCGGTATGTAGGCCCCGTCCAAGCCAACTATGTGCTACGAGAGATCCACGAAGGGTCGTATAGCATGCACTCAAGACCAAGGGCGGTGGTGGCCAAAGCAATCCGGTCCGGATATTACTGGCCGACAATGCACAAGGACGCTCGTGAACTGATACAGAAGTGTGAAGATTGCCAAGTCTACCGCCCAGTGCCAAAAAATCCACAGCAAAATCTGACCCCAATTACTTCTCCTTGGCCCTTCTACAAATGAGGCCTGGACATCTGCGGACCTTTCCCAGAAGGACCAGGCAAAGTAAAGTTCATGATTGTGGAGATAGACTATTTCACCAAGTGGATCGAGGCTAAGCCTCTAGCCTCCATCACAGGAAAACAAGTAAAGAAGTTCGTTTAGGACATCATAGTTTGTCAATTCGGTTTGCCCGGGGAAATAGTGTCAGAAAATGGAAAGCAGTTTCGCGAAAACCCATTTAAAGACTGGTGCGAGAAGCTTAACATCAAGCAACGATTCACCTCGGTTAAGCATCCGCAGGCAAATGGGTTGGTAGAAAGCGCGAACAAAAGCTTGGGAGAAGGTATTAAGGCAAGGCTAAAGAAGGGAAGCAAGGACTGGATAGAAGAGGTACCGCATGTGCTATGGGCACACAGAACCATGATTAAGACAAGCAACGGGGAAAACCCATTTTCCCTTACATATGGCACCGAAGCAGTTATCCCAGTGGAGATCGGAATGCCAAGCCTCCGATGCACGACACTAAACTAAATCTCCAATGACCAGAACCTCCGTCTAAACTTGGATCTCCTGGAAGAAAGGAGAGAAGCCACTGCCATTGAAGAAGCACGCAGCAAGGCTAGGATGGAAAAGTACTACAATGCTAAAGTACGAAGCACGGCATTCAGGCCTGGAGAATTTGTCTACCACAGTAATGAAGCTAGTCGAGTGGAGGACACAGGAAAGCTCGGCCCAAAATGGGAAGGGCCGTATGAAGTGGTGGAAGCGCTAGGGAACGGAGCGTATAAGCTCAGAGGCGCGGATGGGGAACTACTCCCAAGAACATGGAACCTCCGCAATATGAAGAAATGTTATGTGTAAGTATAGGTAGGTTTTCCCCCACCTCTTGTAAGTTGATCACGGATCAGGTCCGGACAACAAGGGAAACCACTTCAAATTTTTATGCCTTTCATTTTATTGTAATATTTTCTAGTTATTAATGAAACGTAGAGCCTGGCCCGCTCTACAAATTTTCCAAACAAGATTCGTTTACGTCTTTTATTTTTACATATCTCTTACATCCGCGACAAAACATGTTGCATATAAAGGACGAGCAACCTCATAATTGACTCAGGCATATAAGTGGTATTGCAAACCCATTGACCATCCCATATTACCCCCGGACGACTAAAGTGCGGACACGGGTACAATACAAAGCCCGGAACAACTAACTCCGGCACGCAACAAAAAAAACATGCATGCAAACATAGAACAAAGAGTATTTTCATTAAGTCCACGAAGGATTCTTTACAAGTACACAGGGGCATACCCCCATATTACAAAATGAAGACACCATGACAACCATGGCCCAAAACCAAATGATAAAAATTCTAACAAGCTTCACAGGAGTGGAAGGGAGGCATAGTCTAAATGCCACCCATAAGAACAAATCAAACACCATCAAGAACACCCGTCTCGAACATATCGTCATGAGCAACCTTCTTCGTTGTGCCTTCTTCACTTCCCTCCTCGTCTTTCTCATCTTCCCCGGTGGGACCAGTAAGGGGGGCGGACGGGGTAGGCCCCGGATGAACTATGATCATGGATGGCTGACCGGTAGAAGTGACTTGATGAAAAACATTGGAGACTGTCAGATCTGGGTTCCAGAAGTCAAACTTCACACCTTTGGTGTGGCATTTTCTCTCCTTATACGCGGCGATAACCCGTGGACGCCTCGTCACAGTCTGGAGCAGGGAGTTGGGGAGAAGCACCTCTTCTGAGGTAGGACAACTGTATAGAAACTCCCCCGACCAACTGGGCCGCTCTTCCTGCAAAACCGGCTTAGCCATAAGATACTCAAGGGGAGCATCCTTGCATGCTTCCAAGGAGTCAAGCAGTGGAAAGGGAACATCGCTGAGTCGAATAACTGACTCGCGGTACGCCTCCTTGGCCTTAGGATTATAGGCTGGGATCTACTCTAATTTCCTCTTGCAGCCCCATGAACTATCCTAGCCTCCAGCCCCTGTCTCAGCCCTTCCGTAATAACTTTACTGATGCAATCCCCCAGCCGGGTCTGCATCTCATCAGACTGCTTAAACGCCATCCACGCCCTGTGAAAACCATGACCAATAACCCTTCGTTTACCCTCAATGGCAAGAAGAGTGCTAGGAAACAACTCCTCGTCAAAGTCACGGTTCAACTCCGCCAACCTCTGATCCAACTGAGCAAGCTAACCATCATAGGAACTGCAGACCTCTTCCTCACGCTCCTTCAACTTTTGATCAAATAAACTGGACGCTTCAACCTGTGCCTTCAACTCATCACAAACGGCGGATAGCCCCGCGACTTTACCTTTTAACTCCGCGTTCTCAACAGTTAAGGTTGCCAGCTGTTCATCCTTGGGCGCAATCATGCCCTCCAACTGAGCCACGCGCTCGCGCAACCTCCTAACCTCCTTAGAATCAGATTCGAGCAAACCAACACGCTCACGGAGGCCCCTTGCCTCTGCAGCCTCGCTCTCAAACTCCTGAACCTTCCCCTTCAAAGCCTCAATCCTCTTATCCCTCCTCTCGAGCCTCTTGTTCAATCTGTTAGTTTGGTTTAGCTCAAACTCAGTCGTAGGCGCACCTCAGAAGACATACAGGCTTGTTGCACAGTCATCATGTTGTACTGCTCAAGCAAATCCGTATGTGGCATATTGCGCAGCGTGGATAAATAGCCAGGGGTTGCAAGGTTATCCAGTATGCTCTGACAAACCCAAGGATCGTTCATGCGGAAGTCATTGGTGGGCAGCCACTTAGGGACATAAACATTCTTCGCCTCTGCTGTATCCACAGACAAGGACTCATAAAAATAATCGTCAGAGGCCGCAGGACGGTGAACAGATTGGTCCTGCGGCGGAGACTCAGTTCCGAAGACACTTTCTTGCTGCAGAGGTGGCGGCTGAGAGGGACTAGACATTTCAGTATCCAAATTCTCTTGGTGAGCGCTGGTGGATGTCTTTGAGGTAGCATCCGGTTACTGCAAGCGAGGTAGCCTCGTAAGAAAACAAGAATATCCGCTTCTTTGGGCCGAGTCGACTCATCATGAGCTCCACAACAATGATAGTCCATGGGCAAAGATCCTCGCATAGCCAAGAAAACACTTAGGTTATTTCTCTATTCAAAAGACAAAGGAAAGCGACATAAACAAGGTAGGAGCCTTACCAGCAGCAGACCCGGAACCCTGCTCCAGCGCGGGAGTAATCCTTTTCTTCTCCGGCTGCTTGGGGGGGACATCAAGCCTGACCCTCTTCTTCCTAGTAGCCTTGCTTGCCTTGGCCGCCTCCACGTTTTCCACAATGGTCTCTTGGACCAACGTGATAAAATTCTCAGACGGTTCTGTGACACGTCCAGCAGTCTCATCTTGCAGCGTCTTCTCACCCTCTTGTAAGGTTCTTTCTCCGGAGGCCACTTCGAACGGATCCGGCTGGTTGATGAAAGCGAAAAGAGACATCTCTGCAAACAAAAAAGATAAGTGTTAAAAACAAAATTGACAAAGCAAAAATAAGACGCGACAAACCCTAGAAAGAAAACCCACCCTCCGTGATCCGAAACCATGAAAGTGGGCGCCGTCATCGCGTCAAGCGGCTAAGGCCCATCGCACACAAAAAGGCTCCTAAACTTCAAGGAGAACGCAGCGTATTAAGGAGGTGTAATAAAGCTCGATCAATATCGTCATCCGACGGAGGCGGGGCACGATCAACGGAGACTTTGTCATTCCACGAAATAGCCAAAGGGAAAACAGTCTCATCCACCCAAAAGAAATACTCCTTCCAATTCTTTACAGAATCTAGGGGAGCGGTATAGCAAACAGGAACAACCAGAGACTTAGGACCCTTACGCTTCTCTAAAGTCATCCATCCATCCTTCATACCGGAATAATAAAACTTCCTAAACATGGATACGGTGGGGATACCACCATGAACGCGACATAGGATCTCAAAATGGCTAATCCTAGCCGCGGCTAACATAGATAACTGCGACAAATGAATTTGAAAGTACTCTAAAACACTACACAAGAACTTGGAAAGAGGGATCCTAAAGTTGCAGAATTCAAAAAACCTAGTATATACGCCTATCTTACCCTTAGGGGCATCTTTCATGGTATCATTAGGCCCAGGAAGAAGAGGATGAACAGTTGTGGGGATATGGTATTTAGAACAAAAATCACTCAGATCTTTCTGGGATAACTTACAAGTGAAATCACACAGAAGTTTTTTAGCCATGGAACTAGAGTAGGGAAGAAGAATCTAACCTGAAAGAGTAATGACGCACAAAAAGGAGTTGGATGGTTTTTTTCTCTTTTTTACACGCGAAGATGAAAGGGCAACAGTAACCAAGAAGGTAAAAAGAGGGGTATTTATACCATCTCGAGAGTAAAACCAACAGGCTAATCGAACGGCTGAGAAATTGCCACGTCCCCGGTTTGTATCAAATGGTCCAGATCTGCTTAGATCAACGGACGAGATAGAAGCAGCCAAAACGTCATGTCAGTCAGAAAACACGCGGTCTAGGGCGGTTCGAGAATCCCAAGGGACAACTGTAACGCTTATCTTTTGCATAAGTGGAGAATACAGTCACCAATGACTAGGATTCCCCACGGAACACCCAACCGCGGATGAACGAAATAAATTAGTCTAGAGCGCTTGTCCTGGACCAACAAGCACACTAGACTGGGGGGACTTGATCGCGTATGATCCCCCCGGCACTCATACGGGTCGGTCGCGGACCAAACATGGTCGAGTATGATCTCCCAGACTATACTGGTCGGTCGCATCAAACACATAACCCGCTCGGTGGTCACTCAACCATTATCCAAGCAAGACGGCGTGAACACCAGGGAAGGACCATCATGGTAGAGATACGTCCGAAGGAAGCCACAACCGCGCCCCACATAAAAGGTAGGGAATCTCGCCCAAGCTTATGATACTACAGCCTGCAGTCCCCAAAAAGGGAAAGCAGGACAAACTCCCGCTCAAAAACATCACTATCATAACAACGGGACAAACTCTGGAGTTGACCTACGTCATTCCCCTCTTACAAACTGTCGCTCTCACGTCCCGTGACCTTGAGAACACGATAGAAAGGTCAACCATATAAATAGGGGCCTCGACACTATTCAAGCGGTAACACACACACCCACTCTCTCTCTAGAATTAACTTTATCTCTCTAAAACATTACTTACTCTCACGCCGGAGGTTGACCGCGGAACCCCGTTCTGCGGTGAGACTAACGGTGTTTGTTTTCTTAGCAGCTTTAAACCGAGATAAATACTTAATACAAGATCATTTCCCGGAGAAGTTAGCCTACACTAATCTTCATCGGGGAGCGCCCAGAATTGTATTAACAAGAATAGTACATAGTACGTGTGTTCTGCCCACCAACGTGTGACAGTTACCGAAAGTGTAGCGGTTGAAATGACAACTGTGTATATGTCTTGTATTGAATAAGAGACGGACTAAAAGGTACTCTCATGATAATAACCCTACCTGATAACACCTATGTCTCACGGTGAGACTGGATTGAGATATGTTACGGTCTTTTACTGGACGTAGTTATAATAGGCCTAGGGCTATTATCTATATACTTCATCACACATGCGTTTAGTTTAACGAGCTATACATAAGGGTGTTCAATGGTTCGGTTACCATGATTTATATATATTTTTTCATTTAGTTATATAAATTTTTAGCACCGTAAAATATTTCAGGCTCACAAAATGTTATAATTATACTATGAAAGAGTTTTATTGATTTTCTTTCTATATAAATATATAATATACCTAAATATTTATGTGAATATGGTTTTCGGTTCGGTTCGGTTTCATTTTGCCAAACCCATATCCAAATCAAACATCAAATATTTAATTTGGTTTGATTCGGTTTTTTCAATTTCGGGTCTGTTACAAATTCGATTTGATTTTATTCGGTTTGGTTCAATTTCGTTTTCAGTTTACCCGACTTGTGACACCCTAGCCATGGTTCTAAAAGAAGCGCTATGGTGGTGCAAAGGCGCGAGCCGTGACATCCACGCTACGCAATAGATCAAGGCATCGGCTCAAGGCGTGACGTGAGATGAGGCATTAAAAAGTGCGATAAGGCACACTAATTCGTTAGCCGTGACGCCTTTTTTAAATTCAATTACAATGAAAAAGTTTTTTTTTTGAAGAAATAAAGAAAATTAAATGTAAGGATGGTTTAATTTTTTTTTTGTATAACACTTGATGTAAACTCAGATATATATGAAATATGATGTGATATATAATAAATAAATTTATCAATATTTTCATATTCTTTGTCATTTTAAGTCGCGCCTTAAAAACGTTAAGGCTTCATCATAGCTTCTAAGGCGTGAGACTTGTCCACGCCGCCACGCCACGCCTCAGGCTATCTAGAACCTTGCCCCTAGCTATTAGGGATGTTTATCGGTTTGGTTATCGGGTTGTTCAAGTTATTCGGTTAGCTTAAAAAAATCTGGATAAAACCGAGAACCGAACTGAACCAAATTCAAATTTGATTAAACCGAACCGAATAACTGTAAACCAAACCAAATAATCAAAAACCAAACCGAACAACCCGAAATACATATTTTTAGTTATATATTTATATAATTATATATATTTTTTTGGAAAAGAAAATTACAAGCTTAAAAAATGTTATATTTATGTTATGAAAAATAGTTTTAACGTCTTTTTATATAAATACATAAAAGTTATATATACTTATGTAAATTCGGTTTTCGGTTCATTGTGTCATAAACATATCCGAACCGTGAACCAAATATTTACTTCGGTTCAATTCGGCTTTGACAAATTCAATTCAGTTACAAATTCGGTTTATTCTTTTTCGGTTCAGTTTGGTTTCGGTTTTTGGTTTCTGTGCGTGAACCCGAATTCTGCACACCCCTACTAGGCAACAAAGATATAACATTGCACAACGGAATAAACATAATAACACTTTGTTATTGACACAAGGTTTTCATCATCATCTCCCCAATTATTATTTGATCAGAATAACAACGTGTTACCTAACTGTAACAGGGATCTAAGCCATCTCAGATCTTAGGGATAACTAGTTCTAGGCATTTACAATGAACGATGCCCTAGAACACACACACACCCCTTTACTATTCGTCTACATATTGGAAGACTTGTATATAAAACCTACACCACATGTCCTCTTTATATACTAGAGGATTAGGGTTTACAAAATACAACGAAGGACTAAATAATAAATCTTCTTTTAAAAGCAAGTCCTTCCATCTTTTTGTAGGTTTCATCTTTGTCACTTTGAGTCCTTCTTGTTTCATTCTTCTTGTTTTGTTTCATCAAATCAATAAACCCAACAATCTTCCCCTATATGATGATAACAAAACAATTAAAGTCGTGTACGAACTTCCCTAGACGAAGTAGCAGAAGTTGAGATGTAAACATCTCCTTGAATGAAACAAATCTTGTCTTTCTTGTCTTCCCCTTAATCCATGCTATCTCTTCTCATATCTTCCCCTTTTTGTTATCAACAAATAGAGAATATAAAAAGTAGAAACACTCTAGCATAGCAGTGGATTTCAAACAAAGTAGCAGTGGTAACGAGTGAACACTAGAAGTGGTTACGAAAAACACTAGTAGTGGTTTCGAGAAAACACTAGCAGTGGTTTCGAGAAAACACTAGCAGTGGTTTCGAGAAAACACTAGGATTGGTTTCGATAACACTAGCAGTGGTTTCGAATCAAAACACCATCAAAGCTACTTTATTCCATAAATTAAAGACACCACACAACGTATAAACAACTTCCATAATGAATTAATTCAAAGAAACACGGATTTAGGAAGTTGAATATCCAAGAAAACCCTAAAAATTCGATATTGAAAACCTCCTTCTGCAGCAGAATTCGACATTTAATAACTTCTGATTGAGAGCTCAGATCGACAATCCCTCCAGTAAAAAGTTAGATGAATATATTGAGAACGTCCACCGAAAATTTCGTTACGATCCAACGGTTAATGAAAATGTTATCATCGTTTTAAAACAGTGCTGCAGAAAAGTTGCGAATTTTGTACCAGCTTCGAATTTTTTTCATCTTCTTCATCGAAAAACCTTGCGAATCCCTAGGTAACGAGCTCCCTGAGCTCTGATACCAATTGTGAAGATCGTTTATAAGCTCAGCTAGGGATCAATAACAAAGACTAATAACATGCACAGCGGAATAAACTAATCAATTCTTTGTTATTGAACAAGGTTTTCATTCACTAACACTAACTAATCTTAGACGTTTATAGGAACACGTCTAGATAACTAAACTAACTAAACTAATAACCAAGATCAAAGACTTGATCTAACACTAACTAACTAATCTCGTCACCTAGGCGTTTACACGACTATACTCCTAGGACACACACACACCCCTTTAAGTCGACTACATCTTGGAAGACTTATTTAAGCCAACTAGGAATTTTTGAACATCACAATCAAAGCTCCAATGGTACCAGCACCTCTACTAGCAGTGGTAACAAGAAGCCTAGCAGTGGAACCGAGTAAGGTAGCAGTGGTAACCAATCGAAAAGCAGTAGCAACTGATATTACATGAGCAGTACAAATATAATATAATAGCAGTAGGAACAATAAACCTTTGTAGCAATATTTACTTTTCACGTATCAAACCACGCTCATGGAATCAAATAAACAAATCTTTTACCTTATACGAAAGGCATAATCTCCATATCCAAGTGGTCAAATTTGTCATGCTCCTTTCAGCCAATGAAAATCTATCATGCATAGCAACTTTAATCTTTCCTTCAGTACAAATGTTAACCCACAAGTGAATCAATGAAACTTCGGTCACGGAGAAACGATAAGAACAAGAGGAATCCAAACAATATTAACTTGAACATGTAACATGAATGTATTACTATGAGCGCACTAATCGACCAAGAGTATTAAAATCCATGTACATATGAACGAACCAAATAAAATTGCAACCATAAAGCAATCATCCCCACTATATGGTTTTAGCAATAAATTCACCAAACCAATTTGTTATCATTGACCAATTTGTAAAGAAACAAGACAAGATGTTAATAATCACAACCGATTTAATAATTAGTACGAGGAAAGAACATAATAAATCAGCCAATCTTTGAAGTCATCATGTACCAGATCACATGATTCTAGGGTTTATTATGTGAGCAAATTTAAAAGCAAAACCTTAAAAATCATAAAAATTCGAATATCCAAACCTCTCTCTGCAGCAGTTTTCCACATCAAATGTCTTTCACATAAAAGCTCAGATCGACGATCCCTCCGATGAAACGTTAGATGAATATATAGAGAAGCTCCAGTAAAAATTGTAGCACAAGCCAATGGTTCACGAGTGAGATATCGTCGTTAGAAAACTGTCCTGCAAAAACTTTTATGAAAATTTACAGATTCGATTTTTTTTCATCTTTCGCCATTCTTCGACCAATAAAACCTTGTACGATCCTAGATATCACGAGCAACCTTGCTCTGATACCACTTGTTGATCCCAGTTGAGCAAACGATCTAATATAGAAACTGACTTAAACAAAGACTTATTAAGTATCACGCGAAATTTAATACTTAATCTTAAGAAGAAGAACAATGAACATTCAACACCTCAATATTATTATTAATACGAATACTCTAACCAAGATTAGGGTTTACAACCTTGAAGTGTATCGACCTTAGATATAAAACATAATGATATCTAATCTAACCTAGGACCTCCTTTTATAGGCTAAGGAGTCCTTTACATAATACAACACGTAACCTACAAGATAAATATCTTTCCATATTTATCTAATACAAAATATTAAACCGACTATACAAGACTAGCAGTGGTTACAATACAATATCCGTGGTTACACAATACTACTAGTCGCGGTTTCTCATCAGCAGTGGATTCATTCTTCTGTCAGTGGTTTCAACAACTCTGTCCGAGGTTCCAACACTTAGAATAATTTATGATCCAAGGAACCTAAAACCCAACAATCCTCCCCTAAATTGGATACATTCAAATAGAATTCTCATATTTTTTTTAAGCTCAAAACATCTGAATTGGAGGATGTAGCCAAACACTTACTTGTTCTAAGAATGTTCTCATACTTCAGCAACAAATTGTAAGCTTGACCATCATAGGGCATCAACATCTTCAAACCACCGTGCTTCACCATCCGAGCAATAACTCACGGATAATTATTCAATTGGGATATTCACCTTCTACAAGCATATGAATAACTACTCCGCATACGCTAACACATGAACTCCACAAGTTTGATATAAAACCATCTTGTAACATGACCATTGTAGAGTCCTTTCCATTCGTGTTCATCATGAGTTGGTTCAAACAAAATCTTCAAGTGATGATGATAACAAGTCTCTCATGGTAGTCATCCGGATGTATACTACCAAACTTATTCTTGTAAAGCTTCAAAGATTCATTAAATCATCTCTATCCGGTATTGAAGCATTTGTGAAAATTTATAAAACTCGTAAACTTCATTATTAAGTCTTTGAATTTTCCAACGCCTTCACTTCCATTAAGCTCAAATGCATAAGAGATAATTTGATAACTATCTTCAATCTCTTTTAATCTTTTAGAACCAGATGTCTCCTGAATCTCAGATTTTCTCTTTAGATTACCTTTAATCCACTCTTCATATTTTTCAGAATCCATAGGAGTAAAATTCTCATTATTAATCCTCATACACATCGATAAAGCTCATGGATTCTTTCAAATGAACATTTACTAAGATTGTCGAAATATGTATGCCCAATTCTTAATAATCTTCATCAATACATTCCTCATCTCACGAATTGTAGGAGGTTTCTTTCTTATAACTTGCTTCTTTTCCTTACTAATCCTCCTTGCCCATTCACCCAAAATTCTAGCTCTTTCCTCATCATCTAACAATGCCCATTATTGAGTAGTATACTCATCCCAGTATTTGATTAGAAGCTTGCAGATAGTTTTGTGATTCATACCATTTAGCTAACCATTTCTGAGAAGCCTCCTCCTCTTCTTGCTTTTCTTTTTCTGTAGAGTCTTCTCTTCACTTGTATACCTCTTGTATACTCTTCATCATAAGCAATATGTTCTGCTACACTTTTAAACTTTAAGACAGGTGCTGCAATACCTTTACCCTTATCAATATCTGGTTGAGCCACCTTTTTCTTCAAAGGCTCACCAATAACTAAACTTTACCTTTGGGTTTGGTTGCGATGAGGTTCAAGAGATAAAACAGTGCAATGATGGGTGTAGGATTAGATGAGGTTTTGCTAAGATTAATCAATGTACTTGCAGCTTCTTTCTCAACTTCTTTTGATTTTGGTGGTGATACAGAGATGGTTGAAACAATTGTAGAAGTGGTTATGATAGCAGTGGGTATAATTATCTCATTAGAAACTGCAGCAGTAGTTTCAAGAATACTAGTTGTGGTTGCAGACACACTATCAGTGGTTGTGTCCTGCACTACCTCATCTTCAACCACAGTCTTCAAACTTTCAAGAACAGCTTCATTCCCATATTTATCAGAGACCAAAAATTGTGTTGCTTGATCTCCACTATCCACATCCTCTTCCATATGCACATCCACATCCTCCCCTGAATTCATGCCATCACTCCTCCCCTGTTTGGATACATTCTTCACATTCAGAGCTGGAGAAGAGTCGACATTCTTTTTCATCTTTCTCATATTCCTTAAAACAGCAACCCCAGGTCTTCTTACTTTCTCCAAAACAAACATCCTATGCTTCAGCCTCCTTATTTCTTTACCCTGAAACACAACCAACTCTTGAAGACTTGAGATTGTATCATCCATTTTAGCACATTTAGCCGTTAATTCATTAAAGCGTTCAAGAATATCCTCCCACTTCAACTGTGTTAATCGTCCGAGAGGTGGTTCATTGGAAAAGGCATCATGTACCGCCTTAGGATCATCAATTCGGTTTGATGTTCCAAACTATCCTCATAACGCCGAGTTTGTGTTAATCGCCCGAGAGGTGAATCTTGGATATAGTAAACATAGCAAGCAGACGGTGTCCGAACATCTATGTACCTGTACGCCAGGTTGGCTAGGATTCCTCCACTGTATTGAGTTCCAAGGAACTTCTCCACATTAGGAGTTGCCAAAGGTTGGGTCTTAATGATGTTTCCACTATCCCGACCAAAGATCTAAGCATGAATCGATGGTGAAGCCCTTCCAATCATGTCACCTCCACACCGTGTGATAGCCTCATGAACAACACCACTAACACCGGCTGAGGTAGCTTGGTGCCCTTCTTTCTCCTAGTCCATACGATTGGTGTAATGTTGGTTTGGGTTTGACTAAAAGTGGGTTGTGATTCACTAACGGTGGGAACAATTGACTATCGATGGGTTGAGGTGTACCAAGCGGTGGGTTAAGGTTCTATGGTTCGATTCAAGACCTTCATCAAATTCAGGAATAGCAGGAAATGTAAGCATATGAGGGAATAAAGGAACATCTCTTGGTTGAAAATTAGGTTTCTGATTCCTCATATGTGCGAAAAATTTAGGAAGCATATAATGTACTTCATACTCCTTAGTATGCTCAACAGGTTCTTCTATTTGACTTTCAACAATCAATTGCACAAACCTAGAATATAAATAATATTTTTCCTTCTTCCTAATATTCTGCACAAACCCATCATAAATCATCCTAGACCAATTAAACTTCCTCCCTTCAGAAAAACAAATGATAGCAGTAGCAATTTTGGAAGGAAATTCATCAAATCCAATGGTCTTATTACTTATACACATCAACAAGGTATGAATCAAAAACTTCCATTGTTGTGAAAACATGCTCTTAAAAAATTTTACCTTGTCCCCCCTGTGTGTATATCCTAACCTTTCTAAACCAGCAAAAATCTCTGCATCTGAAAGATTAACAACACCATCAGCATCATCGAACTTCAAAACCCCTCTAATTATCTCCTCATCAACCAAAATATCATTCTTGTGGAGTTTGATAAGACTCCTTGAGATCGTTTTGAGCCTCTAGGGTTAACAATAACGATGATAATAAACTTGTACATGCAGCGGAATAAAACAAATCAAAGTTATTGACACAAGGTTTTCATTATAATCACTCAAGCCTCAAATATTATATGATCGAGAATAATACGGTTACACTAAACTTGTAACGAGGATCAAAGATCCTTGAGGCTAAACTACAAATCCTAATCCTAGACGCTTATAGGAACACGCCTAGGTTACACATACACACACTTTAGACTACATTATGGAAGACTTATTTTTAATAAAACCTACACCCCATGTCCTCTTTATATACTAGAGGATTAGGGTTTACAAATCTCTACAAAGGACTAAACATTAAATCTTCTTTTGCAAGCAAGTCCTTCCATCTTTTGTAGGTTTCATCTCTTTCTTTAAGCCCTTGATGTTTCATTCTTTTATTTATTTTGTCTCATCAAATCCAAGGAACCTAAACCCAACAATCTTCCCTATTTGATGATGACAAAACAAACAAAGTCGTGTCTGAACTTCCCTAGACGAAGTAGCGTGGTTGAGATAATTAAATCTCACCATGAATGAAACAATCTTGTCTTCCTTTGTCTTCCCTTAATCCATACTATGCCACTCCAATATATCTTCCCTTTTTGTTATCAACAAATAGAGAATGTAAACATTAGAAACTTCCCTTTGAGTGGTGCATGAATATTGAATGATTCTTCAAATCAGAAGCTCCTTGTAATGATCACTTGTGAAGAAAACCAAATATAACAAACTTGATAAAGAAGTAGAATAACCCAAACTTGTGTCTTATATCTTGCACTATAGATGACATCGAACGATACCCAATCTTGGTGTATAAGGGGACATGATCCCTCGACGATAATCATCGAGCACAATAACGCTACTCCTTTAAGTGTTATGTCAATTCTTCGTCATAATCATTGAAGCACGAACAAGTTACCTCCAAAGTGTAACACCCACTTTGAGATATGATAAGACACGAATCATGTTACTCAACTACAATATCAAATAGGTTATGATCAATCGTCTTCAGAATCACCTATTCAATAAATCTCCAAACGAGCTTTTAAATCCTTTTAAGAACAAAGTAACCAAAAAACAAACTCCAAACTTCAAGTGTGTGTGACCAATCTCCTGTGTGTGTATCATTCTCGACTTCCCCTCAATTCCTACCACTTATAAAAATACCAAAACCAAAACATGCTACACCGACCATGATGACCATATTATAATCATTGTCCCATGATCAATAATACATGATTAAGATATGTCACCATCCTGCTATAAAAACCTCGACCAATAAATAGTTACCCTTTAAATATAAGAACCGACCCACTTGTGCAGCTCAATAAACAATTAAAGATAATGACATTCACATGCAAACCAATCAAATCTTCCATGCACAACCATAAAAGCAGTTACCACTTAACCAAAGAATATTGTGCGACACCATACCATTAATGATTATCTTTAACAAAACCTGTTGTTGATCTTTGTTGCCATGCCATCCACATCAGTAGTAACATTATTAGGAAGTGTATCATATATAACAGGTACATTGGATGACAATGGACCATCATCCGATCCAACTTAGTCTCGCTAACAGGAATAATGAATGATTTGCTATCAATGTTTTCCACAGGCATTAAGGAACAGTAATATCCGAGACATGAGCATTAGTAACCTTTCGAGAAGCCTAGCCATGGTTACGAGTAAAGGTAGCAGTGGTTACAAGATGACTTGTCAGTGGTTTCGAGAAACGGTCGTTGCTAGCAGTGGAAACAAGTAAAATAGCCGTGGTAACTCGTAACTAATAAGTAGAGAGATCATCAACGAGTAGCACAAACAATAATAATAACCCATGATCCTCAAAACATCAAGTATGAATTATCAACCCACTATCTCAAGTATGAGATCATGCAACAAGGCGAATGTAGATATAAAAACAAGGCACCGTCCTTGATGTAAAAAGCAAATATAATAATTAGGGTTAAGAATTTAAGTGCTACCATCCCATGTGATATGTTACTTCAATTCATCGAAACATAACAACTCTAGCATCTGTGATCGAAACAATGTAGCAACTGTTATAAAACAAAGAGCACTGTAGCATCTGATATAAACACGGAACACTGTAGCAGCTGGATAACCGTAATAGAAATCCAATTGTATGTTTCCCAAAACTTGTATGCATCGATTTCCATAATGAATAAATCATTCAAATAAGAAAAACAGAAAAATCGGTACCTTAAAAACCTTAAAAATTCGAACAAGAATACCTTGTCTGCACCAGTTTTCGACCATGAATAACTTTCGATCTAGACGTCAAATCAAAGATCCCTCCGGTGAAAATCTTCTTGGATATACAGAGAATCTTCATGTAAAATTGTAGCCCGATCCAACGGTTCATGACAAAGATATCGTCGTTAGAAAACTGTCCTGCAGAAGCTTTTACCAAAATTTCCATATTCGAATTTTTTCTTCTTATCGCCACTCTTCGACCAATAAAACCTTGCGAATCCCTAGGTAACGAGCTCCCCAAGCTCTGATACCAATTGTGGAGTTTGATAAGACTCCTTGAGATCGTTTTGAGCCTCTAGGGTTAACAATAACGATGATAATAAACTTGTACATGCAGCGGAATAAAACAAATCAAAGTTATTGACACAAGGTTTTTTATTATAATCACTCCAAGCCTCAAATATTATATGATCAGAATAATACGGTTACACTAAACTTGTAACAGGGATCAAAGATCCTTGAGGCTAAACTACACAAATCCTAATCCTAGACGTTTATAGGAACACGTCTAGGTTACACATACACACACCTTTAGACTACATTATGGAAGACTTATTTTTAATAAAACCTACACCCCATGTCCTCTTTATATACTAGAGGATTAGGGTTTACAAATCTCTACAAAGGACTAAACATTAAATCTTCTTTTGCAAGCAAGTCCTTCCATCTTTTTGTAGGTTTCATCTCTTTCTCTTTAAGCCCTTGATGTTTCATTCTTTTATTTATTTTGTCTCATCAAATCCAAGGAACCTAAAACCCAACAATTCTCATCCACAACTGTACTAAAAACTTCTACACCATCTACCTCCTCAAGCTTAGCATTCCTCCAGAATTGATGTATATATAATTTAAGGATAGTTGGTGTGACGGTTAAGGCAAAGTGAATAGGACTGTGAATAAGAAAATCAATCATTTGATGAAAACCTTCGGATCAATTATTTTTTTTATCAAATTAGCAACTAGGTTATGGGAGGTGGGATATTGATTCGGCATGATGATCGATGATGTAAGTTAAGTAGGATTTGTGAACGTAACAGATGAAAGTGGTTTAGGTTTATGTAAAGCGCCAAGTGGAATGATTTGAAGATCAAATAAATGACCTATCAGTGATTTGGGGATAAAAACGTGGTTTCACCAAAGTTACCAAACAGCCCCTCAAGTATCCAAAAATCATCAATATGCTAGCAGTGGTTTGAAAAACTCCATCCGTGGTTTGAAAAACACTAGCAGTGGATACAAAATTTCACTCCAATCAGTTGACCAACAGATATAGCAAGCAAATCTGTGTAAATCTTAATGATATCACACAAAAATATAAAGGATTACAGCATTTAACACAATTTTTGTTTTTGTTTTGTTTTTTTTTATCACAAAAGTTCCAAAGGTCCAAAGCAAAATCTCCAAACCAAAAGCTCCAAAATACACAACAATCCTTCATACCTGCATATCACAACATAAACCAAGCACCAAAAAGAAGGTTAAGGTTAGTAGTGGTTAGAGTAAAATCAAAAGTGGTTCCATATACTTAGCAGTGGTTAGCCGATGTGCTAAAATCTAAGTCAATATGGTCAACTTTCTGTATAAATGCTTTTTAAAGTCAAAAGACTTCATTAACTGCTCACCCACTTAAACCTTCCCCTCATTTACTAACAAACACCATTTATGTTGCCTATAAAATAATCCCAAGGCACAAGAGACACACACCAAATAATCCAACTTACTTCCAAACCCTAATTTCTCGAAAATCCACAATCAACAACAATCAGCATGTGGAATCAGCCAGAAGTTATCAATCTAACATCCTCATCATCATCATCATCATCATCAAGTGATGATACTAACCCATGGCTTCTTTACATTCCTCAAGAAGATCCTCGACCTAGAAAGTCCCCCTTTCTCCCTTCATCAGAAGATGATAGTGTGGTAGATCCTAGTAAGTCATCAAGAGGGTCAGATGATTCCACTGAGCGCCTAGATCCAACCTTCAATAGATTGGTGAGGGAGGAAGTAGAGAGAGCACAATCGTCACCATCCCAACCCCAACCAAGGCCACGTGCCAGAAATCCACCACTCCCAAACAACAGAGAGGTGGTGATTGGTCTTCCTGCTCCAGGATCTGGTTCTTCAAATCATGGAAGGAAGGGAAAGGGCAAGGGTGCAGAGGTGAAGGGAAAAGGGAAAGGGAAGATGGAGTAGTTGCTTTATGGTGGAACAGTAGATGGAACAATCAAGATTTTTCAGATCACAAATGCATCCATCATCGTTTTCATCAATCCATCTTTCCATTTTCAGCTTCAGCTTCTTCATATGTACATCCACCAGCTTTTGTAATAGATGATAGGAACTAGAGTAGCTAGGTGTAATGTGTGCTCCATGTAGTTTGTAACAATGATTGTAACCACTGCATTGTATAATGCAGTTTATGAACTATGAATAAGTGTATCATGGATTTTTCCTTTGTAGTCTCTTGCATCATACGAATAGTGAGAAACTTCCAAATTTTTTCAAAATGGTTAGTGGGAACACAAAGCAACAAACAGTGGTTTGAACATAACTATCAGTGGTTAGAAACAAAAATAGCAATACTAAGATCACATAATAACAGTCCAATACTTGTACAAACTTTTACAAAACAAGTTGAGATTTTGAGATTAATCATTCCAATACTAACTACACGATCATCAAAACCTCCCACATCAAAAGCTTTAGTGAGAAGATCGAAGAACATTGAAATCAAGATGGATTTTACCATTTGAATCAACCTTTTCTCATTACAATCTCTAATAAAATGATGCCTTATCTCAATATGTTTAGTTCTAGAATGTAAAAGCAGATTTTTAATGATGCATATTGTCTTCGTTATTATCAATGTAAATCTTAGTATGCATAAAGTTGTACCAAAATCCATCAATTGATTCTCGAATCCAAAGAACTTGACCACAACAACTAGCAAAGACCACATATTCACCGGTTGTAGAATTTGCCACTATAGTTTGCTTTTTACACCGCCATGAAATTAGTCTCGCTTCCAAAACCGACATCCTCTAGTTGTAGATTTCCTATCCAAACTAGCACTAGCATAATCACTATCTGTATAGGCCACCAAATCAAAAGAGGAATCGTTAGAATACCAAAGGACCAATTTAGGATGACCTTTAAGATACATAAAGATCCTCTTAACATCATTCATGTCTGATGTATTTGGTGTGACTGAAATCTAGCACACACATATACTAAGAACATTATATCTGGCCTAGATTCAGTGAGATACATCAAAGATCCAATCATGGACCTGTACAACTTCAAATCAACTTTGGGACTTCCATCATCTGGTAGCAGTGGTTTCTGAGTCTCCATAGGTGTACTAGCACTCTTCACATCCTGAAACCCAAACTTCTTCAAAAAATTTGCTACATACTTGTCTTGACTAATGAAAATACCATCACCTTTGTTGAAATTGTAGCCCTAAAAGAAAGTGAGTTCTCCCATAGAACTCATCCGAAACTTATCATGCATAAGTTTCTCAAAATCCTCATAGCTTCTTATTGGTTGAGCCAAAGATGATGTCATCTACATAAACTGAACCAAGAAAATATCATCCTTGTGCTTCCGAATGAACAACGCCTTATCAATCAGCCCTCTTTTGAAGCCATTGTCCATTAAATAAGTGAGACAGCACTCATACCATGCCCTTGGAGCTTGATGCAACCCATACATAGCCTTCGCACCTCAGAGACCTTGTCGATGATCAGATCTTCAAAACCGGGAGGTTGAAAACATAAACCTCCTCATCAATTGTGCCATCTGAAAGCACTTTTAACATCCATTTGATACACCACAAAATTCTTGAATGAAGCGTAAGCTAAAAATAATCTTATAGCCTCAATTCTTGCAATCGAGCAAATACTTCATCATAGTCCAAGTCTTCAGTTTGTGTGTATCCTTGAGCAACCAATCTTGATTTGTTTCTTACAACTATACCTCTTTCATCCCTCTTATTTCTGAACACCCATTTTGTCCCAATTGCCCTCTTACCATTAGGAAGATCAACCAATGTCCAAACCTCTTGAAGCTTAAACTGTAGAAGCTCCTCTTGCATTGATTCTACCCATCCTTCTTCAGACAAAGCTTCTTCCACTCTCTTGGGCTCCTTTTGAGACAGAAAACATGCAAACAAGCAATTTTGCAGATCTTTATGACTATTTCTTTTGTGAAGTGATCTTGCAAAGAAACCTTACTCAGGGAAGGTTTTTGTATTCTGAACCTTGCTTCTTGTTTGAACAGGGGTGTTCAAATTTCCAAGTATTTGTTCTTTAAGATGAATCTTATGAATCCTTGTGGTGGTGACTGGACTTTATTGAATGACATGTTCCAAATTAGTAAGATTAGCATTGAAGAAATCATCCATGTCTTCATCATCAGTAGGAGTATCAATTTCAATCAAAGCAGGCATGGTAGGATCATGTGGATACTCCTCTTCACCAAATAATGGCTTTGCAGTTGGTCCAAAGAAAATACTATCACCAGTACTTAAAGTCGGGGTTTCACTTGAACTGGCAGTGGTAGAAGTTGGCTTAGCAGTGCTTTCATTATTACTATCCGTTCTTTTGTTTGGCTTAGCGATTTCTTTCGCAATGCTTTTTCTTTCTTTCAATTTCTTCTAATCAATCGAGTTATCTTTTAATAACTCATACTTATCTTGATGATGATCAACTTCAAGATTCAATGCATCATCATCGATGGGACCTTGCTTATCAATGATGGGTGAGACGAACTAGCTTTCTACTTTTCAACCAAATAGAACTCCTTTAGAGAATCGACTTCCTTAGAATCTGTTTCGCATCGAATCCTTTTGAGTACTGCATTAACATTAGTGGAAGTTCACCGCAATGATAGGCTCATAATTCATAGATTTGGTTAGCATATCAATGTTAAACACCATTCGGTCCTTTGGTCTCTATAATAGGAGTCTCTTCACTAAATTGAACATGTAGGTTCTCTTCAACAATCCTAGTCCTCCTATTGTATACTCTAAAGGCTTTACTATTGAAGAATAGCCTTAAAAGTATCCATCATCGCCTTTTTCTTGAAACTTATCTAGCTAGTCTATGGTATTCAAGATAGTAACGGGACACCCAAAGGTTTTAGGAATGCAATCATTGGCTTCCTATCATGTAACAACATAGGAGGTCTTGTTATGAGGCTTCACTACCTTACTTAAATTTCAAGCACATAACATGCGGTGCCTACTGAAATTCGAAAAGGTAGTTGGTAACAGATTCGACAACATTGTCCTAGCAACCTCAATTAGTGTCATATTTTTCCTTTCATTTACACCATTACATTCTGTGGTGTTCTAGCAACACTAAACTGCCTTTTAATACCTTTAGCTACATAGAACGATTCATCACATCATTCTTAAACTCGCCCATTATCATATCGATTACCTTGACCTTATGATTTACTAGATTTTCTATCTTAGTAATGAAACTCTTGAGTATCTCACTAGTCTCACTCTTAGCGTACCAAAAAGTATACCCAAGAAAATCTACTATAATCATCAGTGATAACTAGGCAATACTGCTTATGGTTTAAACTTTAACAAAGGTAGGTCCAAATAAGTCCATATGAAGAATAAACAGTGGTTGTGTGATGGTGTTCACAGTTTTGGTCTTACAAGAGGCTCTATGTTGTTTTCCTATTTGACAAGCCACACAAAGTTCCGTACACTAAAAAACCTTAGAAGCTAACCCTCTCACTAAGTTGCCTTTCACCAGTTTATTGATTGTTTTAAAATTAAGGTGACCTAGCCTTCTGTGCCATAATCTAGACTCATCAACAGATGCTTTAGCAAACAAACAGGTTAAGGACCTATTAGGAATTACATCTTTAAGATCAAAACAATATATGTTTTCCTTCCTAGGTACCCTAAGTCAGATATACTTTTCATTAGGCATCTTAAAATCGGTGACAACACACACTCGGTTTCACCAAAAAGTACCCGCTTTTCTTATCATACATTTGAGAACACCGAATAAATTGTACTTAGTCCTCGTGCCTGTATAGACCTTTTCAAAGTCTAATGTCCCGATTCGGATTGTGCCTCTGCCAAGTATCTTTTCTCCTTTGGATCATTGCCAAATGCCACATATCCTCCATCAAAAGCTTCAAAATCCTCCGTGTTGCTCCCATCCCAAGTCATGTGCCCAGGCAACCACTATAAAAATTCCTTTGTCTTTAGCTCATCTTGTAGATTGCCCCGCATATGAATTTAAACAAATTAGTTCCTTTTGTGGACCCAAGCCAATCATCGATTGGGTGCGCGCCTGCATCAATATAATCAAATTTATTTAGGTCCATTGATGCACGCTTGACATGATGTAAAACCTTGGTCTTAGGCTTCCATTGCCAACTAGCCGAGGTCTTAACAACATAAAATGATTTCCAACCATCGTGTCGCTTATCACCTTTGGAATTTTTAAACTTCTTTATCGGTGGTGATATTTTGCTTAGCAGTGGTTTGATTTTGCTTATCCGTGTTTACATTTTGCTTAGCAGTGGTTGGAACCTATTTGGGTGCAGCAGTGATAAGAGACTTTGTATTACCATTCCTCATTAAAACTGCTCTAGGAATCATGTTTCTGTTAGGATGAGGGTTTGTTTTCTTTGAAAAGTTTTGGTGATTTACCCTCCTCCATTGATTCCAAACTTGTGGTTGGTTTTTATAACAGTTTCCCTGTAAGTGCTCAAAACTACCACATTTATAACAAGCCTTCTTGACACATTGAAACTCATTTCCTAATCTGTTAGAAATTAGGCCATTAAAGTTTCTCTGATTGCCCCTAGGTATATATCTTTTCATTTGTTCCCTAGGTATCTCCTTGTACTCTACAACTTTCTTAGCAATTTGAGCTCCAAATCTAGGCACAAGGTTGGCTTGCTTAGAATCAACTTTCTTAACATGTTCTATCTTTTCAGGCTGAGTTGATTCAGATCTATCTTCCTCAGAATCTGATTCCCAATCTTCAATAGTGGGAGCATCAGATGACTTATCAGAACCTATCTTAGGTGATTCAATCTTGTTAGTCTCACCTACAGGTTTATTGAAACTAAATTCACTTAAACCAAGAAACACACATGGTTACTGCATCAAAGGTGCCCATGCTCAAGCAGGGTGAGTACCAAATCTGGAGAATGCGAATGAGGCAATACATTCGTATGATTGATTATGCTATCTGGGACGTTTTTGAAAAAGGTGCTACTCTTCCTAGGAAGGGTGATGATGGTAAAGACATAGCCATTGTTAGTGAGGTTGATAAGGCTAAAGGAAGTCGAGATTAAAGCTCACGATTCTTTCTATGGAATACCTAATGAGTATGCTTTGGACTTTGATCAATATGAATCGCTAAAGAGTTAATGGATGCTATTGAAACAAGATTTGCTGGTAATGAAGCTACAAAGATGTTGGAATCACTCCTAAACAATATTTCAAGTATTTATATTTCATATGTAATAGGTAGCTTTATTATGGCCTTTATGTTTGTTTAAGGTCAAGCTTATGAAGGCCCCATAAGCTTAGGCCCAAGCCCAATAAGGTATAGGGAAGGAGGGAGTGTTGCCTAGCTCCTTGCCTATATAAACAATGTAATAACCTCACTGAGGTTGGTTGTTCAAGTTTCTCTTTCACTCATACATTACGCCAACCGCCTTTTCATATTAACGTGTGTATGTGTGATTCTTGTTCAACCGCCTTTCTATCTTCTCTTATAACTTGTGTTTGTAAAACTAGTGACCTAACAGTGGTATCAATCGCCAAATAGTTGGGTGTACACTTTGTTTTTGAAGTTTTTGGTTTTGGGTCTTACGCCGTAAAGATAACGCAATCTTTGGTTCTCTTAAAAACTCGCTTTTTTCACTTTTTAATCCAAGATTCTTGTACTTTCAATGTTTTGAGGTGTTAAAATACTTGTTTTGGCAAAAGTTTCAAACTTTACGCGTTGATCTCACGCTTTTAAGCTTGTTTTTGTTCGTGGTGTCGTTCTACGCAGAACCTGCTTAGCGCTTTTGGTACATCAAGTTTCACATTTTGTGTTCTTTTGGTACTATTGAAGCTATTCCATAACAAAATCGGTTTAGAAACACATTTGGGCAAAATCAAAGTTACGAGTAATCGTGCGCGTATCAAAACCCTAAAATTACGCTGTAAGATTTTTCCTTGGTTTGATCTTCATTTTCCCGGTTTATTCCATGTTTTCTTACTTGGATAAGTCCGAAAATACGTCGACTTTGGATATCTTTTGCACCGTGATAGTGTAAAGATCATTTGGGCAAAAACCCTAAAATTACGCATAAGCATAAGCTTACGGCGTGAAATTCTACGCATAAGATTCACTTTACGCGTAAACTTGGGTCTACGATAAGGTAATCCCACGCCTAACTTTCTCGCCTAACTTTTGTCTACGCATAACTTTAGTGCTTTTATCCTACTTACGCGTAAGCTAAATCCTCTGCCAGAACTCCTTATTGTTACGCGTAACTTTTGGTGTTTTTACGCATAAGTGCTACTTGGTTTCTTGTCTTTTCTACGCCTAAGGACACTTCATCATCAAAGGTTCATTCGACTACAAAGATCCATTTTTTACTACAAAAGTTCATCAACATGTCTCAACCACCATACTCTAACTATTTCCCTCACACTTATAATCATCAACAACAACAACAATTAACTCCACAACATCAACAATGGAATCAACAACAAGCTATTTATCAACAACAATTTAATCAGCAACATACTCCACAACTTGGTGCAATTCCACCACCACAAATGGTTCAAACACCGCCAAGTCTTCAAGTTCAACCCTACACAAATGATTTCAATCAACATCCATCAAGGAACACTATGAAGGAACCCACTTGGTTTGCAAAGATGTGTGAAGCTTTAAGCGACCAACAATCAATTCATGAAGCCGGATCACTTGATAGACCTCCAATGCTCACTCCGTGAAACTACGATCAATGGGTGATAAGGTTCTTTAGGTTTTGTGATCTAAAGCCACATGGAAAGTTCTTAAAGAAGGTTATCTTGAAGGTCCATTTGAGATGCCCACATCATCATACCCAGAGATCCAACTTTGCTCCACCAATAGATGAACAAACCAACATTGCTACTCAAGCATTGCATTTAAATCCTCTGAACTTCTACACTATGAAGTCGATGAACTTGCAATGGAATACATCCTCTTAGGATTACCAAACCCAATTCTTTGTAGTGTTGATGCTCAAAAGATCGTACAAAAATGTGGGATCATATTCGTCTTCTTATGGAAGGATCCAGACTCAATCGAGGATTTGGAATCCAAAATTTACTTGGCTTATGAACACTTCATGATTGAACACGAGAGACACTAGAGTCCTATCATCATCGATTTTCAGACATCATCAATGATTTGGATAAACACAACATCATCATGCCAAGAATTGCGGTGAATACTAAGTTCTGAGTAGTCTTGGTCCTGAATGGGAGAAGTATGTCATCTTTCTCCGCTGGCGAAGAATATGCATCATTCTACTTATGGATTGTTGTACGATTTCTTGAAGCCTCATGAAAAGGAAGTTGATCGGGAAAGGATTCTCCGTGCTCAAGTTGCTAAGCAACACATCCGGATACTCAACAACTTGCCTTGTATGCTCAACCAAATTATCCCTCTCAACCAAAGAACTCAACCAATCGCTTCAAACACACCTTCACAAAGAACAACCTCAACAAAATCAACTAGTTCCATACAACAACAACAATGCTCAAGCATATGTCGCTGAAGCGATCGAGGAAACCGATCCGTTCAAGCATTGCAACAAGGATTTGTGATGATTGCTAATGCTTTTGGCGTACACCAACAAATCCAACAATCGTATTCGCTCCTCATCTAACACACGGACTCAAGTCATTGAACAATGGACGTGTTGAAGTTCGTAATCGTGATTATGGTCGCCGATGGGCGGTGGTCAGGGTTTAATGCAGGGTAGGAATAACAATGAGCTCAGTGATGGAACAAGGAAATGCTCGAGAATCGGTTAAATGGTCTTAGATGCTACAACCGCAATGAGAAGGACACTGGCTAATGCATGCCCAAAGCCGAGGACTAGGGCGCGGCTTATTTCAAAGAGGCTTTACTTTTGGCTCTTAAGGATGAAGTCGGTGGATCTCTCACGGACAAAGAACAGAGCTTTATGGCGATGCGCACTCGATGATGATATGGAGGACTTGCGAGCCAATGCACGTTGTATGTTGATGGCTAATATGCAAGAGTTACACATGAGTGAAACAGGCCCAGTGTGAGTGACATCGATGGTTTGTCTCGTGTACCCGAACAAACCATCATCATATCTCGAACTAATATCTCCATCAATATCTCAGATCCAACGCGACTCGGATGTTCAAAATGAGTCATCTACATCTCATTCGGCGACGATTAAATAAACCCGTAGTTACATTTGACGATCCGGATGACCTTATGGTTTCCTTGATAATCAAATTGACTCCGTGGTTATACTTAGGATCTACATAATGATCATGTTGTGACTCACGTTGAACAAGATGAACCTTTGCCCATCCGCATCTTGTTACATTGTTAAGACCAACAATCCCAAATTCTTTGAATGTGTTGCATTAAATCGGTCCTTAAAAAGTAAAATGCATCGTTAACCAAGGATTTTGAATGCTTACAAATGCAACTCAACTTTTTCAAAACTCAAGAAAACTGTGAAAAAGGTTTTGAAGCCTTTTGCAAAATCTCATCAAAACGAAAAATATTTAGAGACGGATCGTGATCTAGCCGCCTCGAAGAATGCTTTATTGTCTCGAATTAGAACAAGCGAAACACGAACATAAAAAGAAAATTAACGCTCACCTTGGATAATCAAAAAGCTAAAGGTCGAGTTGTTAAATTGTCAAAAGCAGTTCTCGCGTACAAAAGCATTCAACGAATCGGGTAGATGACCTTCTTGAAGAAATTATCGGCTTGCAAAACAAACTTAAAGAGTTTAAAACATTGTTTACAAACATGGTGAATCGATAATGACTATTGAAAAGTTTACCTTAAAACCCAATCCAAAGGACATGGAAAAATCAAGGCGATTATAAACCAAAGCTTTCACTAAAACATTCAAACCAACTCCTCAAGTTTCCGGTCAGGTAATACAAAATTGATAATCTTGTCATGAGTGTTGTTGAATATCATCGTGAAGAGGAATTAGATGCGTAAGACGAGAGTCGATCAAAATTAAAAACGTTGTTTACAACAAACCTTTTAATTATAAAACAGCGTCACTTTTGTCACACCAACGGATCCTTCTAACACACCAAGGGTTATCATCAAACACCGAGTCTCCTAATGTTAATCCCAAAACAGACTTTGCACAAACTTATGGTCCTTTACCTTCCATTAGTGAAGTAAACTCACAACCCGAAAATCGAAAAATTCTTGATATTTTGACATTTTCATGGTCGACCTCAAAATTTTACAACATGAGATAGAATATCGATCCGAAATCAAAGTTGAACATTTTCAATCGCCTCGGCGAGAACAAAGAGACATTTTTCGAAAAATCTTTTACCTAATGTTAAAAACTTGAAAAGTTGTGCAATTGCACAGGAAAAGGATTTTCACAAGGAACTTGGGGTAATGAAAACGTTTTAGAAAAGCAAACATCTATTTCTAACACTAAACGCAAAAAGAAACCGCTGAGAAAAGATGTTGATCGACTCTTGGAAGATGTTATCTCATCTTGATATCCATAATGTTGTGTTACTTCATGCGTTGCCATTTGCATCGATTACATCTCTGTGATATTGTTGAAACTGCTTGAGAACACCGATAATGTGCTTCGATCGAGTCTTTAAAAGCTGAAAATAAACGATTACTCAATGAAATTTACAATGCAAAACGTCGTCTTCATTGGTGTGAAAAGATATTCACAATCATCAACTTAGTTTTCAAAATAAAATCTCTCGCTTGAGTGCAAAATCTTGATCCTAAAATTGAGCAACCGGATGATCAAAGCGTGTCTTTGAAAAGTCAAATCTCAAAATATGAACAAGAACTTTAAAAGTTAAGCAGAATATGGTGTCATATTTGATTTACTCAAAAGACTCGACTTGAAGCATCAAACGAACTTGATCACTATCTTGCTCACACTAGAGATGTCATGAATTTTGTCGAAATATTCGCTCGAAAATCAAGATCCGATTCACACTATCTCTAAGTTACGGAAATGTTAGGAAAGTATGAACAACTTCCGCCATCGTGATTAAGAGATTAGCACCAACACACTTAGTAATCGTGAACCTAGAATTCCCACCGCCAAATCAAAAGTTGCTAATGTGTTTCCTCTCGAAACAGAATAGTTGCATCTTTTCCAAACGTCCGCACTTCACAGCCTAGAGCACTCAATCGATTTAATAGGAAGTTGCGACCTAAGAAAAGATCAATAAGGAATGCTAAAGTGAAGAACACCCTAGGACTCGAATAAAACTCATGTTGCTTCCACTATAGATGTTGCGTCGGCAAATGTAATACAAATAGTGATGTAACAAATGCTAAACCGTTAAGTACTTTTGATATTCATCGATGCACCTTGTGTTATTTGTCGAAGTGTATGAATTCGATTGTCATGACAAATGTGTTGCTAAAGCTATAATCTCTCGATTATGAAATCCTAAGAATCGGAATACCTCTAGCCCACTAATCATTCTAAGTCCAGGCTTGTAGACCGCCTTCTTTAGATTCTAAGGCAACCATTGCTATCACAAGAGCTCCCGCTCACCTCCTAAGAATATAGTACCACCTAGTGTTTTCACTAAGACTAAAGCAAAGAGTAGTTATAGATGGCGTAAATAGATATATAACACACTAGGATTTAAATGGATGCCTAAAATTATCAATGTGTGTATGTCTAACATACGCTTTAACCCTCAACGAGTTCGGGTTCCACATCTACTTATTCCATCCGTGTCATCCGTATGTAATGCGGTGATACGATCATTCTCCGATTGTTGATAGCGGATGTTCCCGACACATGACGAGCAACCTTAAACATTATCAAACTTTATTGCAAAGTTCATTGCCACCGCCGATTCGGGAACGATCACTGCAGCCTATCATGGGCTACGGAGATTATGTCAATGGGAACATCGAAATCGGCAGGTTTACTATGTGGAAGGCCTCGTCACAACTGCTTTCGATGGGTCAATTTTGTGATGGAGATTTGGAGGTTGCTTTCAGGGAAAACTTGTTTCATTCGTGATCTACAAGGAAATGACCTTATGTCCGCTCGCGTAATTCTAGTCTCTACACTATCTCTATGCAAGACATGGTTGCTTCCTCTCCCATCCGCTTACTTCAAAGGCAACATCTACAAAATCCACGGCTATGGCACCGCTGTCTCTCACATCTAAACTTTCAAACCATCACCAACCTTGCTCGACACAAACTAGTTGAAGGACTCCCGATTCCAGTATTCAAAAGATCACCTTTGCTCACCATGTGAACAAGGAAAAGCACTGTGCTCATTTTCCTTCAAAGGTGGAACACAACTCAAGATGTGCTTCACCTTCTTCACATGGATTTGTGTGGCCCAATGCGCGTGCAAATGATCAATGGCAAACGCTACATCTTAGTAATTGTTGATGACTACTCACGATGGACTTGGGTCTACTTTCTTCAAGCAAAGACCAAGCTCCACAAATGATCATCACCTTTCACAAAAATACAAGGTTCGACTCCGCAACACCGCCAGGAGCTAATTCGACCGACAAAGGAACCGAATTTGTTAACCAAACCCTTCGTGAATTTTATGAGAAAGTGGAATTCAAGATCAAACATCTATTGCACGTACACATCGAACAAAACGGAGTTGTTGAAAGACTAAACCGCACGTTAGTGGAAGTCGCAAGAACAATGTTAATCAATGCTAAACTTCCGGATTACTTATGGGCGTGTCAGATCATCGCATGCTATACTCAAAACCGCTCTATGATCACAAAACGCCACAACAAAACACCTTTCCAACTTGTCCACAACTATAAACCGAACCTCAAACACTTTCATGTATTTGGATCCTTTGCTATCCGAATAATGATCGTGATGATTTTGGAAAGCTCAAAGCCAAAGGCGATATTGGAGTCTTTATTGGATCTTGTGACAATTCTAAAGGTTTCGAATGCGGAATCGTCGAACCAAGGAGGTAATGGAAGCGATTCATGCTCATTTTGATGAACTCATGAAATGGCTTCGAGTATAACGACTTAGAACCCGGTCAAAACCGCTTAAACTTCCCTCAATCCCCATCATCACCAAGAAAGCCCTCGCCTAACTCACAACAAATGGAAAGGTTTTTGCTCCTACATTCGGTGGACGATATTGATGAACGTGCTCCTGTGTATCCATTGCTCACGCACAACCCGATAATATTCCTATACCGATACACCTGCTACAACAACTCTGTTGAAGATGCACCCACACCATTGACTCAATACAACAATTGAACACACCGCTTCCACCAATGATGAACCAAATGATGATATTCGAATGAAGTACCCCACCGCAGATTTTGATCCAAATGCGTTCTTCAACCCGTTTGCCAATGAGATCGCTACACGGATGTCGCAGATCTTCAACAAACCATTTGAACCCTTAGAATCACTGCGTATACCAACATCAACCCTCTACACATAGATGGACAAAAGACCATCCTCGGCTAACATTATTGGCAACCCGAATCAACCAACCGTTACGAGACAACGTCTTCGCACGTATGGTGAACATTGCATTTATGCACTCACCGCTCCGCTAATCGATCCTAAAAACATTAAAGACGCAATGACAAAAGATAACCGGATTGAATCCATGCAGAAGAACTCAACCAATTCAAACGTCTTGAAGTATGGGATGGTTGAAAGACCAGCGGGGTCTACGCCATTGGTCTAAAATGGATTTGGAAAAACAAATTGGATCTTGAAGGAACATCATCCGAAACAAGTCACGCCTAGTTGCTAAGGGTTATCGTCGGGGAAGAGGAATAGACTTTGAAGAATCTTTTGCTCCGGTTGCTCGTCTTGAGGTCGCTCGGATATTTCTCGCGTTATTTGCTCATATGAATATGACGATCATCGATGGATGTCAAAACGGCGTTTCTCAATGGACAACTTAAAGAAACGGTCTATGTCGGCCAACCGATGGATTCGTTGATCCCGAGTTCCCAACCATGTCTACAAACCGAACAAAGCTCTTTATGGTCTCAAACAAGCCCCGGGCATGGTACGATAAGCTATCATCTTTTCTCATTGCCATAATTTCACCAAAGGCTCGGTTGACCCAACTCTTTTTATATAATATCACGGGCACACATCTTAATTGTTCAAATTTACGTGGATGACATCATTTTGGGTCTACACATAAAAGTTTTCAATCGCTTTTGCAAAACTAATGAAGAAAATTTTGAAATGTCCATGATGGGTGAACTTACGTTCTTTCTAGGACCGCAAGTTCATCAATCACCCCGTGGTATTTTCTCGAGTCGATCCAAATATGCCCTTGAATTGTTAAACAAATTTGGAATGAAAACACCGTGATACTTATGCCACACCAATGACTCATACCAAGAAGTTAGATCTTTGATTTACATGGGAAATTAGTTGACCCCACCAAATCTAGAAGTATTATTGGGTCTCTCATGTATTTAACGACTAGCGGACGATATTGTCTTTGCCGCTTATCTATGCTCCGCTTATCGATCGCGACCAACTCTGAAACCCACCTCTCGAGGCTAAAAGAATCCTCCGATACATCAAGGGAACCATTAACTTGGGGATCCGGTATCAGAAGGATTATGGTTTTGAACTAATCGCTTTTTGACGACGATCACGCAGATGCTTAGACTCAAGAAAAAGTACTTGAGAGCACTACAATTTCTCGGTGATAAACCGGTGTCTTGGCAATCAAAGCGAAGGATTGTACATCGTCATCAACCGAAGGCAGAATATGTAGCCATGTTCGTGTTGTGCTCAAGTCATCCGGATGAGAACACAACTCAAAGACTATGGTTACGTGTTGGATGTATCCGATGTCTTTGCGACAATCGGAAAAGCCATTGCAATCTCGTGCAACTCGGTTCAAAGACTAAATCAAAGCACATCGATCTACGCTATCATTTCATCAAGGACCATGTGGAACAGTACCGTTGAATTATACTTTGTAGGTACCAATACCAATTGGCGGATCTGCTCACCAAAGCCTTGCCTCCCGCTAGGTTTAATGAGTTGGTCCACCGAATTGGTATGAGGTGTTGACTCAAGAGGAATTGGATAACCTCTTAAAACAGTCTTAAAAACCCGTCAAACACCAAAACATCTTACTCAAATAATTTTCAAAAACAAAATACAAAAATATAAAATCCGATAAAACAACAAAATATTCTCCTAATCTATCTTTCTTTCAACATGGCAAGTACATTTCTTCCGTCAACACTTTAATCTTTCAAAATTCAATATTTTCCGATCAAGTGTTGAGGGGAGAAAATAATCTCTTAAGCTTTCAAAACATCTGTGTACTTGCATGTTATCATATCTCGGTTGATTCCTTTACAAATGGTGGTACATTTCTGGTTCAAAGACACCCTGACTTAAATTAATAACCTTTCATTATTTTCTCAAGTCGAGGGGAGTGTCGTCATGTTTCTTTCCTAAAAATCTTTGTTTGGTAACCAAATGGAAGTTAAAAGGCTTTGTTTGAAAAAGGAAAAGTGGAGGGACCAAAGCGCCAAATGCCTAAAATCATTTTAATAAAACCTCTCACCTAACTTTCACTTTACATTTATTACTCAAAAACTATCTCATCCTCGCCTAATAATCAAGATTCATATCCTGTTTTAGATCATCATATTGTAAGTGTTTTCGTTATCTAACGTTATTACAAACAATGGTTTTGATTTTCATGAAAACCAACGGCTAAAACTAATGATGTGAGTGATTATGTGTTCTACGACACGCGTATGAACACACAATCGATCGCGAGAGTGTTTGTGGTAAAATGGTTTGTGTCAAAACGCTCCTAATATATCATTAATACCATTCTAACCATCAAAACCCACCCGAAACACGAATTGATGAATTTTGGAAATTAGGGTTTATGAGTCGAATTGGGTATTTTAAATTTGAAGTGTTGTGGTCAAAAGATTGTCTTTGGGTATGCTTTTGTGTTGTTGAATTGATGATTTCCAAGGTCTCTAACCACCCAAAACACGAATTGGTTAACAATTTGAAATTAGGGTTTAATGCTCATGACTTTTGGGTATTTTGATTCTCAACAAACTAAGTGTTATAACTTGGCCTATAGACTCTCAACATATCTTAGGACTACGAAATCGCTTTATGCATATTCCATGGCTAGATCTCATACGCGTAAAATTAGGGTTTAGACTACGCGTAAGATTTTCTACGCCAGAATGACAAACCGTCCAATTGTGTTTGATCTCGTCATAAAATGAATGTTATGTGTTAAACATTGATGATATGATGCTTTGTTTCGAACTTGCTACACTTAATATTGAGAATCAAGGTTGTTGTTACTCGCGATAAGGATCACCTTACGCGTAGCTTGTTATCGAAGATTAGTCTTACGCGTAGCTTCTACGCATAAGGTTCTACATATGGGACCACGCATGATCCTCGTGAAGGATATGCGTGTGATGGACCTCACGCATAAGGTCAACTCTTACGGTAGCCTTACGCGTAAGGTTAATATATGCCTCACGCGTAACCTCTACGCATAAGGTCCAATTTTCTTACACGTAATATTTCTTACGCGTAAGTTAGGATCCCACGTGAGAAGTTTACGCCTCGCATATATCATTTTACGTCACGCATAACTCTACCTATCCTACGCATAAGCACGGATCACACCTTCGTTATGAATTGTTACGTGTACAAACTTGTAAATAAACCAATCATATCGTCACGAATCCAATAATGTCACTAATAAACTTAAATCGTTTGATATGTTTTGTTGGGTTTTAGGTTCCTTGGATGATGAATTACTTTAAGTAATGGAACCACGGACAAGCTTGAAGATAACCACGGATGAAGAGTGTAACCAGCGATGAAGATAACCGCGACTAGTAGTATTGAGTAACGATGATAGTATATTGTAAGCACGCTAGTTTTCTATAGTCGGTTAGTTTATTGTATCGAGATAAATATGGAAAGATATTTATCTTGTAGGTTACGTATTGTATATTGTATAGGACTCCTTAGCCTATAAAAGGAGGTCCTAGGTTAGGTTAGATATATGTATGTTTTATATCTAAGGTCGATACACTTCAAGGTTGCAAAACCCTAATCTTGTAAGAGTATTCGTATTAATAAATAATATTGAGGTGTTGAATGTTAATTGTTCTTCTTCTAAGATCAAGTGTTAAATTCGCATAATACTTGATAAGCTTTTGTTACAAGTCGGTTTCTATATTAGATCGTTTGCTCAACTGGGATCAACAAGTGGTATCGAGCTTGTGATCTAGAAACTATTATCAAGAAGAAGTACATTAATTTGTACTTAAGGAAGTTAAGATGTCGAAGAAACTCATATGGTGGCGCTTCTAAGGTTCCCATGCTCAAACATGGTGAATATCAAATCGGAGGATGCGAATGAGGCAATACATTCGCATGATTGATTATGCTCTATGGGATGTTGTTGAAAAGGAGACTCTCTTCCCAAGAAGGGTGAGGATGGTAAGGAAATTACTATTGTTAGTGAACTGATAAAGCTAAGAGGAAGATGGAGATAAAAGCTCACGATATTCTCTCATGGGAATACCTAATGAGTATGCATTAGACTTTGATCGGTATGATTCGGCTAAAGAACTATTGGATGCTCTTGAATTAAGGTTTCTTTGGTAATGAAGCCACCAAGAAGTCAAGAATGAACATGCTTAAGCATCGGTTTGAAACCTTCACTTTGCTCAAAGTGGAGAAAAGATTGATGGTACATATAATAGGCTTCAAAACTCATCGATCAATGAAGGCGTGGGTTACAAGTTCCTTCAAGAAGACATTAATTTGAAGTTCATAAGGAGCTTATCATCTGATTGGGCTATTCATACCATTGTGTGGAGAAACATGACGGACTTTCCTACAATGACTCTCGACAATCTCTTCAATAACTTGAAGGTCTATGAGTCTGAGAATACCTTTTCTAATTCGTCTTCTTCTAATCAAAACATTGCTTTTGTCTCCACTAATCACAAAAGCCCACAAGATGCATCCACTGCTGCCTATGGTATAACCACGGCTATTGCAAACAATACCACTGTTAGTGATAATGTCAGTGATGGTGCAATCTGTGCTTTTCTGGCTGATTTAACTACCAGTGTTCTTGTCTTTGAATCAAGATCTGGATGAAATTGATCCTGATGATCTTGAAGAGATTAATCTTCAATGGCAAATGGCAATGTTGACTCTTCAAGCAAGGAAGTTTCTGAGGAGGACTGGAAGACAAGTTAAGTATGATGGTCAAAGGAGAGCTGGATTCGACAAAAGCAAGATGGAGTGCTTTAACTGCAAGAAGAAAGGTCATTTTGCTAGGGAATGTCGAGCTCCTAAAAGACTTGAAGGCATTAAGAAGACAATGAAGAGCCTACTATTACTTGACTTTGGTTGCTCGGGATGGACTTGGTGATTATGATTGGGTGATCAAATTGAAGAAGGTCCAAATGCGACTTTTCTTGCTAGTGAAGCTTCAAAGAGCATAACTTTGCTCTAATGGCCTATGCTTCATCTTACGGTTCGATTACGAGGTATCCAATGATTCTAAAACATCTACTTGTTCTTTTAAATCATGTCTTGATAACTTAGAGTCTCAAAAGGCTATCAGCGAGAGTTTGAGAAAAGAAGTAGATAGATTGACTCTAGATAACTTAGGATATAAAGTTGGATTAGAGGGTATGGAAGAGAGGCTAAAATTACGTATTAAATGTGAATTTGAGTATGTAGAAAAGATCAATATACTAGGTGGTGAAATTGATCTTAAAAGCAGAGATTAAAATGCTTAAAGATAGACTAGCGAGCGAGAAAGTGTAAAAGTTCGAGGCCCTAGAGGAAAAAGAAAAACATATTGTTAGGGTTGCTAAATTACAATATGCTTGATCTTGTCTGAAACCAATTGGCCAAAAGCTGTTTAGAGATGGTCTTGGTTTAGGATACAATGATATGCCACCACCCCTTTAATGAAACATGCACCACCGGTTAAAGAAGCTGTCATTTAGTAGTGAATTCGGTTTAATAAACCTGTTGAAGAAGTAAATAAGATGAAATACCTAAGATAAGTTCGATAAGTTATCTGGTGCTCCCATAATTGAAGATTGGGAATCGATTACGAGGATGTTAGTCTTGAATCAACTAAGTGCGAAAAGATAGAGCCGATTAAGAAAGTTGATTCTAAGCAAGTCAACCTTGTACCTAGATTTGGAGCTAAAGTTACCAAGAAAGTTGTAGAGTACAGAGAAATTCCTAGGAGCAGATGAAACAATTTAAACCTAGGGAAATCAAAGAAGCTTAAATGGTCTAATTTCTAGCAGTTAGGTGATGAGTTTCAATGTGTTAATAAGGCTTGTTTTGTGTGTGGTAGTTTTGAACATTTACGAGAAATTGTAATAAAAGCAGACCACAAGTTTGGAATCATTGGAGGAGGGTAAATCATAAAACTTTTCAAGTAAAACAAACCCTCATCCTAACGGTAACATGATTCCAAGAGCGGTCTTGATGAGGAATGGGAATACAAAATCTATTGTCATTGCTTCACATAAATGGGTTCCAACCATTGCTAAGCAAAATGTAAACACGGCTAGCGGTGTCAAACCATGATAAGCCAAAAATCACCACCGATTCAAAAGAAGTTTTAAAAATTCCAAAGGTGATAAGCGATCGATGGTTGGAAATCATTTTATCTTTATTAAGGCCTCGACAAGTTGGCAATGGAAGCCTAAGACAAAGGTTTTACCATATGTCAACTGTGCATCAATGGACCTAACGAAATTTGAATATTTTGATGCAGAGGCGGACCCAGTCGATCTTGACTTGGGTCCATAAGAAGAACTAATGTTTGTAATCTTATGTGCGGGGCAATCTTCAAAGCGAGCTAAAAGATAAAGGAGTTTTTGATAGTGGTTGCTCTGGGCACATGACTTGGGATGGAAGCAATTTGGAAGATTTTGAAGCTTATGATGGAGGATATGTGGCATTTGGCAATGATCCAAAGGGAGGAAAGATACTTGGCGGAGGCACAATCGAGCAGGAAGCTAGACTTTGAAAAGGTCTATTTAGTGCAGGACTAAAGTACAATTTATTCGGTGTTTCTCAAATGTGTGATAAGAAAAGCGGGTACTTTTGGGAAGCGAGGTGTGTGGTGTTATCTCACGAGTTTAAGATGCACGATGAGAAGTTTATACAACTTAGGGTACCTAGGAAGGAAAATATATATTGTTTTGATCTTAAAATGTTCTTCCTAATAGGTCCTTATGTTTGTTTGCTAAAGCATCATTGATGAGTCAATATTGTGGCATAGAAGGCTAGGTCATCTCAATTACAAAACAATCAATAAAGCGGTAAAGGAAACTTAGTGAGAGGTTACCTTCAAAGGTTTTGAGTGTAAGGAACTGTGTGTGGCTGTCAAAAGGAAAACAACATAGAGCTTCTTGTAAGACCAAAGCGTAAACACCATAACACAACCATTGTTTATGCTTCATATGGACTTATTTGGACCAACCTTTGTTAGAAGCTTGAACCATAAGCGATGTGCCTAGTTATCACTTATGATTATAGTAGATTTTCTTGGGTATACTTTTGGCTACTAAGAGTGAGACTAGTGAGATTCTTAAGAGTTTCATTACTAAGATAGAAAATCTAGTAAGTCATAAGGTCAAAGTAATCGAGATGTGATAATGGGCCGAGTTTAAGAATGATGTGATGAATCGGTTACGTGTAGCTAAAGGTATTGAAAGACAGTTTAGTGTTGCTAGAACACCACAACAAAATGGTGTGGTGAAAGGAAAAATAGAACACTAATTGAAATTGCTAGGACAATGTTGTCGAATCTAAGTTACCAACTACCTTTTGAAATTTGAAGTTGTAGGAATTGCATGTTATGTGCAAAAGCAGTAAGGTAGTGAAGCCTCATAACAAGACCCCCTATGAGTTGTTACATGGTAGGAAGCCAATGATTGCATTCCTAAAACCTTTTGGGTGTCTGTTACCATTTTGAATACCATAGACTACCTAGGCAAGTTTCAAGAAAAAGGCGATGATGGATACTTTCTAGGCTATTCTACAAATAGTAAAGCCTTTAGAGTATACAATAGGAGGACTAGAATTGTTGAAGAGAACCTACATGTTCAATTCGGTGAAAAGACTCTAGTGTTGAGACCAAAGGACCAGGCCGGTGTTTAACATTGATATGCTAACCAAATCTATGAATTATGAGCCTATCATTGCGGGAACTTCCACTAATCTTGATGCGGTATACAAAAGGATTACGAGTAGATAAATCTTCAAAGGCGATTCTCCAACGAGTTCTATTTGGTTGAAAAGTGGAAAGTGGTTACATTCCTTCCATCATTCACAAGCAAGGTCCTACGGTGATGATGTCTTGAATTCGGAAGCAAAGTTGATCATCATCAAGATAAGGATGAGTTGTTGCAAGATAACTCGGTGTCGGTGAAGAAATTGAAAAGAAGAAAAAGCGATTTGCTAAGCAAGCGCTAAGCCCTCTTGCAAGTCTTGATGAGCCATCTGTAAATCTTGACAAGCCATCTTCTACCACCGATAGTTCAAGTGAAATTCCGGCTACAAGTCTTGGTGATAGTACTTTCTTTGGACCTAATCCAAAGCCACTATTTGGTGATGAGGAGTATCCACATGATCCTAATATGCACGACTTAATAGAGATGGATTCTCCTACTGATGATGAAGCCATGGATGAATTCTTCAATGCTAATTTGACTAATTTGGAAGCGTGATTAATGAAAGTCCAATTACTACTACGAATTCACAAGATTCATCCCAAGGAGCAGATTCTTGGAAATTTGAATACTCCAGTTCAAACAAGAAGCGGGGTAAAGAACACGAAACCCTTTCACGAACATGGGTTCTTTGCAAGATCTCTTCACAAAAGCAGTCATAAAGATCATAAAATTGCTTGTTTGCTTGTTTTACATGTCTCAAAAGGAGCCCAAGAGAATAGAAGAAGCTTTAAGCGAAGAAGGTTGGGTAGAATCAATGCAAGAGGAGCTTCTTGGTTCAAACTTCAAGAAGTTTGGACATTGGTTGATCTTCCTAATGGGAAGAGGGCTATTGGGACTAAATGGGTGTTCGAAACAAAAGGGATGAAAGAGGAATTGTAGTGAGGAACAAGTCAAGGTTGGTTGCTCAAGGATACACACAAGCGAAGGTTTGGACTATGATGAAATATTTGCACCGTTGCAAGGATAGAGGCTATTAGATTGTTTTGGCTTATGCTTCATTCAAGAATTTTGTTGTGTATCGGATGGATGTTAAAAGTGCATTTTATATGGCACTATTGATGAGGAGGTATATGTTTGTCAACCTCACGGTTTTGAAGATCTGATCATCGACAAGGTTTACTGAGGTGAGGAAGGCTATGTATGGGCGCATCGGGCTCTAGGGCATGGTATGAATGCCTATCTACTTATTTGATGGACAATGGGTTTAAAGAGGACTGATTGATAAAACTTTGTTCATTAGAAAGCACAAAGATGATATTTCTTGGTTCGGGTTTATGTAGATGACATCATCTTTGGGTCTACTAACAAGGAGCTATCAGAGATTTTGAGAAACTTATGCATGATAAGTTTCGGATGAGTTCTATGGGAGAACTCACTTTCTTTTAGAGCTCTGAGTTCAACAAAGGGTGATGGTATTTTCATTAGTCAAGACAAGTATGTAGCAGATGTGTTGAAGAAATTTGGGTTTCAAGATGTAAAAGTGCAAGTACACCTATGGAGACTCGAAACCTATGCTACGGATGATGGGAGTCCCAAAGTTGATTTGAAGTTATACAGATCCATGATTGGATCTTTGATGTATCTTCTTGCATCTAGGCGGACATTATGTTCTCGGTATGTGTGTGTGCAAGATTTCAAGTAACACCCAATACCTCACACATGAATCTTTGTTAAGAGGATCTTTAGGTATTTGAAAGGTCATCCTAAATTGGGCCTTTGGTACTCTAAGGATTCTCCTTTTGATTTGGTGGCCTACAGCGATAGTGACTATCTTGGAGCTAGTCGGATAGGAAGTCTACCACCGGAGGATGTCGGTTCTTGGGAAGCAGTTAATTTCTTGGCGGTGTAAAAGCAAACTATTGTGGCAAATTCTACAACTGGTGAATATGTGGTCTGCTTGCTAGTTCTTTGTGGTCAAGTTCTATGGATTCGAGAATCAATTCTTTGGATTTTGGGTACAATTTTATGCATACTAAGATTTACATTGATAATAACGATACAATTTGCATTATCAAAATCTGTTTTACATTCTAGAACTAAACATATTGAGATAAGACATCATTTTATTAGAGATTGTAATGAGAAAGGTTGATTCAAATGGTAAAAATCCATCTTGATTTCAATGTTCTTGATCTTCTCACAAAAGCTTTTGATGTGGGAGGTTTCGGTATCTTGTTGTTAGTATTGGAATGATTAATCTCTAAAATTCTCAAATTGTTTTGTATAAGCTTGTAAAAGTATTGGATTTGTTATTATGTAATCTTAAGTATTGCTATCTCTTTTATCCATGATAGTGTTGCTTATAACCAGCGATAGTGTTGCTTCTAACCAGCGATAGAGTTGATCTATCCACGCTAGTTGTTACGTGTTTCCACTAACCATTGTGCGGAAAATGCTAAATCATTATAGAGATGCAAAAATCTTGAAGTTACATTGTTCATTCAACAAAGCGGTTTACGACTTCGACACAATGAAACTTCAAGTGCTAAATAAAGACTACATCTATACATGATTTTCTCCTAATATTTCTACTACTACTATCCTTGCGATATCGTTTGAATCTTTGGATATGCATTTATCATATGCAAACGAAGCGACTAAGGATCAAAATGGAAAGGATGGATTGATGCAACCGAAGAAGTGAAGGCGATTGTGGCGAGATAGATGGCTCATATGATAATCTTCTTGTGCTCCATCTTTTCTTACCACCATTCAGCAACTTACTCCATCTTCCCTTTTCCCTTTCTGGTTACGATATGTGAAGAAGCACCATGACTTGGTGTCCTAAGACCAAGAACCACCTCTCTGTCACTAGGGAGTGGTGGGTTTCTTGCTCGAGGTCTTGGTTGGGGGTTAGAAGATGAAGGTTTGGAGTTTGAAGGTCTCTTCTTAGAAGATTCATCAGAGTCTTCTGAAGCATCACTTGGATTCACCACACTATCATCTTCAGATGATGGGAGAAATGGAGATTTTCTTGGTCTTGGTTCTAGTGGAGGCAAATAGGTCAGCCATGGGTTTCCATCTTCACTTGATGATGAAGATGATGAAGAGGATGAGGAGGTGGTTAGATCAACCACTTCTGGTTTGTTCCAACTAGGGTTCCACATTTTGATTGATTGGGGATTTTGGAGCAATTAGGGTTTATATTTCTGGATTGGTTTGGGTGTTATATGATATATGGGTGCTTTTTATAAGTGAGGATTAGGGTTACTGAAGTAACTAAGGGGCAGGTTAAATGTGGTTGGAAAGTTAATGAGGTTCTTGGGGATTGGACTAAGATATATTCTAGAAGTTGACTATGTTGACTTTCCTGTTTTAACCGGATAGGTCATTTGTAACCACTTACGGCTATTTCTAACCAACGACAACCATAATCTTTGTCTACGTGTTTGTTTTGTGTTGTCTTGCGGGAAAGAAGGATGTATGTGCATAAGGAGCTAGTGTGTTTGCTGCTTATGTTTGTGTTAAAAAAATTAAAAAAAAATAAAAAAATAAAAAAAAAAATAGATAATTTTTGTGTAAACCTTCATATCTTGTGAGATAGCATTTCAATTGGCATGGATTTGCTTGCTCTAATGTTGATCAGTTGGGAGGAGTGATTATCTGTATCCACTGATGGTGTGTTACAACTGCGGACAGATGTTGTGGAAGCACGGATAGTATGATTCTCTGTTTTTCATATTACAGGGGTTGTTTTGACACTTTGGCAAAAGTATATCTTACTTACCAAAATCACGGATGGATCACTTTCTTTAATCTAATAACCACTTCTACTTCTCAACATCCTTAAACCCTAATCACTTTTATTGATTTCTTCACAAACCCACTTTCTTTACATCAATGGAACCACGAATAATGCAGGGCGTACTCCACTTCACATAATCTTGTTGCTATTCTCACCAAAGATGCTCGCTCGAAGGGTTTCATCAAATGATTGATTTCCTTGCTCATAGTCCCATTCACTTTGCTTTAGATTGAACCTACCATTCTTAAAGCCTATATCGTCGATTTTGGAAGAATGCTAAAATTGAAGAGGTTAATGGGTTGGAGGTTTTTAGTACTAGGGTGGATGAGCATGCTATTTCGGTTTCGAGGAGCTTCTTAGAGAGTTTTGAGGCTTGATGATCTTGATGGTATTGATAATCTTTCGATGTTGAGATTGTGGGTGGTTTAGAGATTAGGATATACATACAGGGTGAAAAGGTACAATTTTTAAGAGTATGTTTTCTCAACAATGGAAGTTTTGATTCATACTTTGTTGATGTGTATGAGCAATAAGACCACAGGCTTTAATGATTTTCCTTCCAAAATTACTCTGCTATTATTTGTTTGTCGATGGAAGGAAATTTAAGCGGTCTAGGATGATATATGAGGGTTAGTGCGAGAATATTAGGAAGAAGGGTAAATATTTTTGTATCCTAGGTTTGTTCAATTGCTTGTGGAACATCAAATTCGAGGATCCTATTGAACATATTCGCACGTATGAGGTACATCGTATGCTTCCTAGAGTGTTTGCACATATGAGGAATCGACCACAAAATGTTGTCATTCGAGATGTTCCTTTATTTCCTCACATGCTTAATTTTCCTCACGATTACGAGTTTAATGAAGGTCTTGCATCATGGACTAGGAGAACACAGGGCACTCGGCTTCCTCGGGCTAGTGCTAGTGGTATGGTTAATGAGGCATCACACGGTGTGGAGGTGACATGATTGGAAGGGCTTCCTCTTGATCCATGCTTAGATCTTTGGTCGGGATAGTGGAAACATCAATAAGACCCAACCTTTGGCAACTCCTAATGTGGAAAGTTCTTTAGAGCTTAACACGGTGGAGGTATCCCTAGCCACCGGTGGCTCTACGAGTACATAGATGATCGAGGCTCGATGCGGTGCTATGTTTTCTATATCCAAGGATTCACCGCTCGGGCGATTAACACGGCTCAAGTGATGAGGATAGATTGGAACGACAATGAATTGACGGTTGATGACTATGTACATGATGACTTTTCGATGATCCACCTCTCGGACCGGATAACACAGTCGAAGTGGGAGGATATTCTTGAGCGTGTAAATGAATTGACGGTTCGGTGTGCTAAAATGGAGGATAAGATTTACGGTCTCTGAGGAGTTAAGCGTGCTTGAGGTAAAACTATTCGGAGATTAAAGCATAGGGTCTTGGTTTTGGAGAGAGTGAAAAGACACGGACTTCTTTGTTTTGAAAGCTTTGCGGCGTTTGAAAAGAAGGTGGACTCTTCTCCTACTCACGAATGTGGATGATGTATCCAAGCAGGGAGGAGTGATGGTATGAATTGGGGAGGCTGTGGATGTATCTGTTGGTGTTACTATGGAAGAAGATGTTGACGGTGGAGATCAAGAATTTGTAGTTTCGATAAAGGCTGGGAATCTTGTTGTTCTTGAAGAATTGAGGAATGTTGACATAGTGCGAACACAACAATGATAGTATATCTGAAACCACAGTTAGTACTTTTGTAACCACCGATGTTGTTTGATTTGGCTATTGTTTCTACTCTTGTCATACCCATTTGCTATCACAACTACTTCTCTTTTGTTACAACTCTTTACGAATTACCATCTAAGCCTAAAGAAGTAGAGAAAGAGGTGCAAGCACATTGATTAATCTGAGCAAAACATCATCTATATCTACATCAATCATTGAACTGTTTTAGATATTCGGTCTCGCTACTAAATCAAAAGGTAAACCAAAAGGTAAAAGTTTGGTTATTGGTGAACCTTTGAAGAAGAAAATGGTCAAATCTAATGTTGGAAAAGGCAAAGAAGTAGTCTTGAAGTTCAAAAATAAAGCGAACAAGAGGCTTATGATAAAGAGTTTGCTAGAAGTATAGAAGAGGAGGATAGAGCGGTTTTGGAGAAGAGAAAGAAAGATGAAGAAGAAGCTAGTCGAAAGATATTAGCTACATGGTATGAATCTCAAAACTATCTTAAAGCTTGAAATTGATCAATGATGAATATCTGATACAAGAATGGGCTTTGTTCGATGATGAAGAAAAGGCTAGACTTACGGGTACATTGGCAAAGAAGGTTAGTAAAGAAAAGAAGAAAATTGTAAGAAAGAAACCTCCTTCTATTGCTCGGTTGAGGAATGTTTTGATGAGGATTGTCAAGAATTACGGTATATATGTTTACGAAAATCTTAGTACTGTTCATTTAAAAGAATGTTGAAATCTATGAGACATGTATGAGAATTAATAATGATGATTTACATCCGATGAATTCTCAAAAGGAGAAAGAGTGGATTAAAGAGCATGATGCATGGATGCAAAGTAAGCGAAAAGAACATCGAAGTTCGGAGACATCGATTCTAAGAAGTTGAAAGTTGTTGCGAGATGTGAATCAAATCATTTCTTATGAGTTTAATCTGTTAGATGGCAGTGAAGGTGTTTGGAAAATTCAAAGACTCAATAATGAAGTTTTTGAGTATAATAAATTTTCTCAAATGCTTCAATATTTTGATAGAGATGATTTGATGAATCTTTGGATACTTTACAAGAATAACTTTGGTGAAGTACATCCAAATGATTATCATGAGAGGTTGATGTTTTATAATTTGAAGATTTTGTTTGAGCCTACTCATGATGAACCTGAATGGAAGGGACTCTACAATGGTCAAGTTACTCGTTCGTTTTATATCAAACTGTGGAGTTCATGTTTTAGCATTTACAGACAGATTATTCATATGCTTGTAGAAGGTGATTATCCTAAATTGAATAATCATCCAGGAATAATTGCTCAGATGTTGAAGCCGGGTTGTTTCAAGATGTTATTGTCCTATGATAGTCAAGCTTATGACTTGTTGAAGAAGTATGAGAAGATACTTAAAGCAAGTAAGTGTTTGGTTACATCCTCCACATCAGATGTTTTGAGCTTAAAAGAAACTTGAGAATTACATTAGAATTTATCAAGTTTAGGGAGGATTGTTGGGTTTTAGGTTCCTTGGATGATGAATTACTTTAAGTAATGGAACCACGGACAAGCTTGAAGATAACCACGGATGAAGAGTGTAACCAGAATTCGATGAAGATAACATGACTAGTAGTATTGAGTAACCAGTGATAGTATATTGTAAGCACTAGTTCTATATAGTCGGTTAGTTTATTGTATCGAGATAAATATGGAAAGATATTTATCTTGTAGGTTACGTATTGTATATTGTATAGGACTCCTTAGCCTATAAAAGGAGGTCCTAGGTTAGGTTAGATATCGTGTGTTTTATATCTAAGGTCGATACACTTCAAGGTTGCAAAACCCTAATCTTGTAAGAGTATTCGTATTAATAAATAATATTGAGGTGTTGAATGTTAATTGTTCTTCTTCTTAAGATCAAGTGTTAAATTCCGCATAATACTTGATAAGCTTTTGTTACAAGTCGGTTTCTATATTAGATCGTTTGCTCAACTAGGATCAACACATCTCGCAAATATTTTGGGCATTGGTCAACATGAAACACAACGCTATCGAAGCTACGATTTGGGATGACATGATGTCATTTCTCAACAAACTTGGCTCAAAGATTCCTACATCGGATATACTAAATTGTTGATCCAGAGCACTTGGACTTCATCCCGATATTCCCAAGAGGCTCAATGACCTCGACAATCACGATATGTTGACGGAACCTATTCTATCCGTCGAGAATCAAGGAATCGTCTACAAAGAAACAAGGTCTTTGTCTTTGCCATTTCCTAATCGAAGATGTCGAAAGCTCGAAGCATTACAAAAGGTATCTGGAAGCAATTAGACAAGGAAAAGTTGGTCATCTCGACGAAAAATCTTCCGGAACACCGTAAGGAGAACCCGAGAAAAGGAAGTCTTGGAAGTGTCACAAGTCGAGATAGTCGGAGGAATGTTCCAAAGAAGAAACCTATTCGAAGAAATCTACCCCAAGAAGAAAGTTCCTTCTCGGAAGCCACTCCGATCCTTCCTCTACACCGAGCCATGAAAAGCTCATTGGCGAGGACTGCGAAGCTACCGACACGATGAAGAGATCACATACTGAAGCGCAAAGGATGAAAATCCCTCGATGCCAAAACCTCCAGTCCTCAAACTAATAAAGGAAAAGGAAGACTCATGCACTTGTGCCACATGATGAAAGCTCGAAGATGAAGAAGCAAGCGGATCAATCATACGGGAAGAAGTTTCACATCGTGGACACCTTCAAAAGGTGAAGAATTTGCTAAAGATCAAATGGGTGGCCGGAGGATCAAGTGGTCTTGCCCTCCTCACGAGATCGATACGGTTGTCGACCGGTAAGGATGCGTGCCTCTCTTCTGCAACAACAACGACTTGTGGAGGACACTATCGTATATGAGTTTGAGAACCACAGGCGAGAAGTGCGAGAAAGATAAAGATGATGATTATGACAAGTTGCTTCTAGGTAGTCCCATTGGTCTCGAAGGAAACTTAAACCCCTAAGGACCCCAAGCCTCCTCATGTCTCCTCTAATCGGACTCATCATCTCACTCATCACCACCACCATCAACGAAGTCAACCAGATCATCATCCAATCGGTGAAGAAACCACCTAAATCTTGGATTTCTCGGACTCATGAAAGAATTGTGAAAATCGTCAACAAGTCGAAAGAAGGACATGCTTCTGAGTAAAAGCTGAATTGGTTTCTTGACCAAATTCGATTACTTAAATGATGAGAAAGACAAGATGGAGAAAAAAGGAATTTGTTCGAAGTTCATGAAGAGTCATCGTAAAGAGGAACCGAGCGAAATGATCGAAGGTTACACTAACAAGTACCTTGGGATATCGTTCCTAAATTCCAAAAGGAACTTGAAAAGACGACAAGAGATCATACCCACAAGTTTCTTCTCGACCTTTGTCCCGGTGTGACTAGAGTATTTTCGGACAACTCACTCCTAACATCGTCGCATTGGTTAAACATACAATGGCCAAAGAAGTTGATCTCTCGAATACGAGTTAATCGCTAAACTAGTGATGCAAATGTCAAAGCGATCCGGAGCGTTTACTCGGATGAAGCTAAATTTTTGAAAGTCTACTTGATTTTCAACTCGGATCATCATGCAAGGAGTCACCGATCAACCCAAGCGGCCAAGAGATGCGATGATAAGGACAAGGACTCTGCACCTAAGCGTCGGAAGCAATCCGGTGAATGCGCTGATGCCACCTCCTCTTCAACGGACTTCTTCTCAACGAAGTCTCCTCCACCTCGGTCTTCTTCGATAAACCTCGGGACGATTCTCGAGTTACCACCCCGACTCAAAAAGCGGTGATTACTTTGGTATACGGGTGGTGACGATGAAGAGGTCCTTGAGCCCCACAACAACCCACCTCACCCAAACAAGTGCGAAACCGGTATCATCATCAAGGCCTTCCAAAAGAAGAACAAGGCGACTCGGCTGAAGTCGTATCATGGCTAGATGACGATAAAACCGAAGAGTTTGAATGGTTCTCCACACTTGTCAATCAAACTCCCTACCACGATGAAGGTCAAGACTTGGTGACGGTTCTACATTGAGCACATAAAACTTTTGCAAGAAAAGTTCCATGTGAAGAAAATGACGAAATCGAGTTAGGCGAATCAAGAATGAAGCGTTTCAACTTCTAACGAGACACTCTGGCGCCCTCGAGGTCGAATATCATCTTGAGAACATCGCTCGAGCTATGTCTAACAACATGGATTGGCTCAATCCGAAGCAAACATTGACTTCACACAAAGGGACAACCCTCCATACTACACCGATTGGACCAAACCCTACCGACCATTGGCGGCGGCAGACGAACCGGATTCCTTAGATACTTCTTTAACAGACTGGATTTTCTCTTACACGATAGCGATGGTTCGCGAAAATCGCTACATCATTGACTCTTCCATTCCCAAATGACTATTTACTCAAACCGCATTGCTATCGAGGAACGCAAATCACTTGTTTTCGACAGCGTGCAAGCATACGACCAAGATGCATTGTATGGGATTCATCATTGGCACGAGCGTCAAGAATCTACTACGAGCTGCACAGTTCGAAGTCTCAACACGCGGTGTATAGTTCTAAGGACATCGTGGCCATCAAACACGTTGATCTCAAGTCTAAGTGGGACTATACATTCTTGAAGAATATCATAGTCAAGCGACAAGATGAACAGGACTATGGATTCTCAGAGGTCGACTTTGAGAACTTGTCCTCAACGACATCGAAGACATGTACCTTGCCAAAGTGCAGGGGTCGTATGAGACAATTCTCATTGAAGTTCAACGCGAATTTATCAAGTCACTTCTCATCTTCATTAGGCGCATCGTGATCAAAGAGCGTGTAAAAGATATCCACCGGTTGTTGAATCTTATCGACGCGTGCAAACCTCACTCCTCCAACGCTTGATCTTCCGACATCAATCAACTACCTCAATATCGCTCATCGGCAAACCTTTCGGAGTTGTTTACCGCAGATGAACTTCAAAGCGCTTAATGGCGTGTAGTGATCTTGAAATTCGGGATCATACTTTGAAGGCGGTTAGGACGGATTGGCGTCGAGGTTGAAGGATATCGCTGAAAGTTGGGTCTCCTAAGCGCCGGAATTCTCGTGAAAGGAGGATGTGAGAAGGATCATCACCATGATTGATGAAAGGTTGTTCGAAGGGATCGGTTCGAGACGATTGGAAGCTATGTTGGTGGTCGACCGGAGAAACATCACCGGCTTTCAGCATACATGCTTGCACTCACAGGAATATCACCGCACTTCTGGTACCCCTTAAATTGTTTCCTTCATATAATTTTGGATGTGTGATTATATATGTCAATGGCTTGCACACATAATAGTGTACAACCCGTAATTGTCAAGAAAGGACCACGTGGTGCGCTTGATTGCCACAATCCTTATAAAAGGAGCGAAAGCTTCTTATTTTTGAGTAAAACCTATCAAACCTTTCATTTTCAAGGTTTTGCTCAAAACACAAGTACTTCCATATGATTTTCAAAACCTCAACCGTTTATATCACTAGTTGAGGGGAGTATTTGTTTCAAAACTTTGTTCACAAATTGTTCATAGTGGTCATCTTCCCATGACACTCGAAATGGTCATATTTATTCTCAACCATTCAAAATAACATTTTATATGCCATTTTGAGGGGAGAAAATTAATGTGATAAGAAATATGTTGTACAAAATGCAAATGAATCATGTACTTGAGACTTAACCAACGAATTGACGGTACTAAGCTGTTAGTAACTCGAAAAGACTTGTCACAGACGGGTAATAATTTCAAGCTAGTTCGCTAGTAATGTAAGCGTGTCTCGCAGTACTTGTCCAAGTAGAAAGTACCATTCGAGAAACTCTTGATAGACATGAACTCGGCGGGTATGACAACCTTCGAGGTTTGTCTACACCTTCAAGGTAGTTAATAGAGCTAGTTTTCACCTAAAAGGCGACAATGTAACTCTTTAACTATGCAACGTAACCGTGTCTCGCGGGGATTGTCTATCTTCGATGGATCAATTCAAAAGTGCGCTCTTTCCTCACATGTGCATTTAACCATTAAAACTATTAAGCACATGTGGAGGAGTATTTATGCAAAACATCATCTCTCACGATGGTTCAAACATGTTTTCATTAACAAACCCTTTGAGAGATATTTCACATCTGATGGTTTTAATGGCAAACATAGGTTAGTCATGGAGTTATAAGGTGACTAAGGTTAGGAATAACTGTCCTATGATCCTTGAGCCGGAGGATCTACCCAAGGACACTACCATTAGTTAGTGTTAGAAGTCCTTAGGAATGATTGTAAAAGGAGAAATGAGAATCGGAGAAAGAAGGAGTTGAAGAATCAAAAAGAAATGTAAAGTAAAGGGTGAAAAGAAATAGCCTCCGTGTTATTCAACTTAGGCGCACAAGGTTCAATTCATATACTCTTGGTTGTCACTTAGTGACACGGTATTGAAGATTAAAAGTCGTCATGGACCCGGTGGCGCTGCACTAAACCTTCTTAGCCACTCAAGTTTTCTCAACGAAAGCTTGTTTCATTCTCACGGGAACCCTACGTAAACTATTGGCTTTCTCTTAGAGATCGTTTGGTATTGAAGGAGACCCTCTCCCTAGTCTCCGCTCGGGAAAACCAAAACGCACTATTGAGTCTAGAGCCACGAGATTCATCAAAAGATCTCTTAGGAACACTTGACATTTAATCACTTGATGATCAACAAATAAGATTATCGATGGTTCATATCGAGTCCTTCACGAGATCTTAGCAATATGTCGAGAACATTTATGAGAGGTTCACATCCGCGATCTCGGTGATTGAATGGAAACTCTGCCGGTCAACATCAAATGACCACAGCGGTCAGGTTGGTAACTCCCGTGGATTACGGAGTGAGTGCGAAAGCGGTCTGATCGTGAGGTGATGCTTGGTGTACCTCGGCGACTCATCCGAATAGATGTGCCGGTACATCGCGTTATCTCACTTGGACTCCGGTTCAAGAACGGCCTTATGCGAATTAGAGTTGTGTTTTCACACTATCTCATAACACTCTCAAAGTTCAAACTTGTAAGTCCGAAACCGCTTATTACTAACCGTTTGAAATGTTTTCTTCTTATGGAAGCTCAGGAGGAATGATCGTGCTTATTCTTCTCATGCTCACGCCAACATCATCACTAATGGAAGTTCTATTCAAAAGCAACACAATCGTCGAATGATTCTTCACAAACCAAAGAATCTACAAAGTTAAAGACTTAGAGAACTTCATCGGTATTGAATTCCAGCGTCATAGGCGTGTGAGTATGTTGAAGAATGACGTGGAACCTTGGAGCGTGACAAGGCACAACTGAGCGGTGATGCGACAACAACATACTATCACTTTCACCACAAAGAACAATGATCAAAGAACAAAGTTAATGATGGCGTCAAAGCATAAGCTGTTCAAAGATAACTATCTCTCTACACCGGGAGATTGTTCGAATCAAGGCAATTCCTCTCACAAGAAGAAGAATTTGAAGACGGCGTCACATCTACTATTACATCAACGCCTTCACCGTTTACATTCATATATACTTGAGGGGAGATTGTTGGAATCACTCATAAACAGATTTCAAGTATTTATATTTCATATGTAATAGGTAGCTTTATTATGGCCTTTATGTTTGTTTAAGGTCAAGCATGTAGAAGGCCCATAAGCTTAGGCCCAAGCCCAATAAGGAATAGGGAAGGAGAGGAGTGTTGCCTAGCTCCTCGCCTATATAAACAATGTAATAACCCTCACTGAGGGTTGGTTGTTCAAGTTTTCTCTTTCACTCATACATTACGCCTAACCGTCTTTCATATTAACGTGTGTGTGTGTGATTCTTGTTCAACCGCCTTTCTATCTTCTCTTATAACTTGTGTTTGTAAAACTAATGACCTAACAGAACAAATCAAGGAAGAATATGGTCAAGCATCAGCTTGAAAACTTCACTGCTTTCAGTAGAGAAAAACTTGATGGCACTTATAACAGACTTCAAAAGCTTATCAGCCAACTGAAGTTAGTGGACTACAAGGTTGCTCAAGAAGATATAAATTTAAAGTTCATCAGAAGTTTATCACACGATTGAAACGTGCACACGCAGTTGTTTGGAGAAATAAGGATGACTTTGAAAGATGTCTCTGGACAATCTCTACAACAACTTGAAGGTATATGAGTCTCGAGAACAACATTCTTTGGTGCATCTTCAACCAATCAAAAATTGCTTTTGTTTCCACAAACCACAAGAGCTCACGGGATGTATCCACCGCCGCCTATGGTATAACCACGACCATTGCAAACAATACCACCGTTAGTGAGAATGTCGATTGATGGTGCAATTTGTGCTTTTACGATTTAACTACCAAGTGTTCTTGTTTTGAATCAAGATTTAGATCAAATAGATCACGATGATCTTGAAGAAATAAATCTTCAATGGCATATGGCAATGTTAACTCTCCAAGCAAGGAAGTTCTTAAGGAGGACTAGAAGAGCAGGTTAAGTATGATGGTCAAAGAAAAGTGGATTTGACAAAAGCAAGATGGAGTGCTTTAGCGCAAAAGAAGGTCACTTTGCTAGAGAATGTCGAGCTCCCAAGAGAATTGAAGGTATCAAGAAGACCAGCGAAGAGCACTTCTTCTTGACATTGGTTGCTCAAGATAGGATTGGAGATTATGATTGGGTGACCAGTTGAAGAAGGTCCCAATCGACTTTTCTTGCTAGTGAAGCTTCTAAAGAGCATAACTTTGCTCTTATGACCTATGCTTCATCTTCTCGGTTCGGATCGAGGTATCTAATGATTCTAAAAATTCTACTTGTTCCTTCAAATCATGTCAAGATAATCTAGAATCACAAAGAGCTATTATTGAGAGTTTGAGAAAAGAAGTAGAAAGACTGTCTCTAGATAACTTAGGTTATAGAGTTGGTCTAGAAAGTGTTGAAGAAAAGCTTAATTCTTGTATTAAATGTGAGTTTGAGTATGTTGATATGATAAATATACTAGGTGGTGAAATTGATCTTAAAAGCGAGAGATTACAATTCTTAAAGAGAAACTAGAAGAGGCAGAGTGTAAAACAAAAAGCCCTAGTAGAAAAAGAAAAACATGTTGTTAGGGTTGCTAAAACACGGTATGCTTGATCTAGTAAATAAGCCAATAGGTCAAAAATTATTTAAGGATGGTCTGGGTCTTGGTTACAATGATATGCCACCACCATCTCTTATGAAACATGCACCACCTACAAAAGAGTCATCATTTAGCGTGAATTTAGTTTCAATAAACACAGAGGTGAGACTAACAAGATTGAATCACCTAAGATAGATTACGATAAGTCATCCGATGCTCCCACTTTGTTGAAGATTGGGAATCGATTATGAGGAAGATAGATCGAAATTAACTCGACCGAGAAGATAGAACATGTTAAGAAAGTTGATTCTAAGCAAGCCAACCTTGTGCCTAGATTTGGAGCTCAAATTGCTAAGAAAGTTGTAGAGTACAAGGAGATACCTAGGAACAAATGAAAGATATATACCTAGGGGCAATCGAGAAACTTTAATGGCCTAATTTCTAACATACTAGGAAATGAGTTTCAATGTGTCAAGAAGGCTTGTTATAAATGTGGTAGTTTGAGCACTTACAGAAACTCATATAAAAACCAACCACAAGTTTGGAATCAATGGAGGAGGTAAATCACCAAAACTTTTCAAAGAAAACAAACCCTCATCTAACAAAACATGATTCCTAGAGCGGTTTAATGAGGAATGGTAATACAAAGTCTATTGTCACCGCCAGCACCCAAATGGGTTCCAACCATCGCTAAGTAAAATGTAAACACGGCTAAGCAAAATCAAACCATCGCTAAGCAAAATATCACCACCGATAAAGAAGTTTTAAAAATTCCAAAGGTGATAAGCGACACGTGGTTGAAATCATTTTTATCTTCATAAGACCTCGGTAGTTGGCAATGGAAGCCTAAGACCAAGGTTTTACATCATGTCAACTGTGCATCAATGGACCTAAATAAATTTGATTATATTAATGCATATAGCGAGACCAAGTCGAGATTGACTTGGGTCCACAAAAGGAACTAATTTGTTTAAATTCATGTGCGGGGCAATCTACAAGATGAGCTAAAAGACAAAGGAATTTTTATAGTGGTTGCTCTGGGCACATGACTTGGGATGGGAGCAACACGGAGGATTTTGAAGCTTTTGATGGAGGATATGTGGCATTTGGCAATGATCAAAGGGAGGAAATATACTTGGCGAGGCACAATCCGAGCGGGACATTAGACTTTGAAAAGGTCTATCTCGTACGAGGACTAAAGTATAATTTATTAAGTGTTTCGAATGTGTGATAAGAAAAAGCTGTACTTTTGGTGGCGAGTGTGTGGTGTTGTCACACGATTTTAAGATGCCTAATGAAAAGTATATACGACTTAGGGTACCTAGGAAGGAAAACCTATATTGTTTTGATCTTAAAGATGTAATTCCTAATAGGTCCTTAACCTGTTTGTTTGCTAAAGCATATGTTGATGAGTCTAGATTATGGCACAGAAGGCTAGGTCACCTTAATTTTAAAACAATCAATAAAATGGTGAAAGGCAACTTAGTGAGAGGGTTACCTTCTAAGGTTTTTGAGTGTAAGGAACGTTGTGTGGCTTGTCAAAAAAGAAAACAACATAGAGCCTCTTGTAAGACCAAAACTGTGAACACCATCACACAACCACTGTTTATGCTTCATATGGACTTATTTGGACCTACCTTTGTTAAAGTTTAAACCATAAGCAGTATTGCCTAGTTATCACTGATGATAATAGTAGATTTTCTTGGGTATACTTTTTGGCTGCTAAGAGTGAGACTAGTGAGATCCTCAAGAGTTTCATTGCTAAGATAGAAAATCCAGTAAATCATAAGGTCAAGGTAATCAGATGTGATAATGGGCCGATTTTAAGAATGATGTGATGAATCGCCTACGTAGCTAAGGGTATTTAAAGGCAGTTTAGTGTTGCTAGAACACCACAAATGAGAATGGTGTGGCCGAAAGGAAAAATAGGACACTAATTGAGGTCGCTAGAACAATGTTGTCGAATCTAAGTTACCAACTACCTTTTGGGTTGAAGTCAGGCACCGCATGTTATGTGCGAGATTGAAGTAAGGTAGTGAAGCCTCATAACAAGACCTTCTATGAGTCGTTACATGATAGGATGCCAATGATTGCATTCCTAAAACCTTTTGGGTGCCCTGTTACTATCTTGAATACCATAGACTACCTAGGTAAGTTTCAAGAAAAAGCTGATGATGGATACTTTTTAGGCTATTCTTCTAATAGTAAAGCCTTTAGAGTATACAATAGGAGGACTAGGATTGTTGAAGAAAACCTACATGTTCAATTTAGTGAAGAGACTCCTAGTATAGAGACCAAATGACCAGAATGGTTGTTTAACATTGATATGCTAACCAAATCTATGAATTATGAGCCTATCATTGCGGGAACTTCCACTAATGTTAATGCACGGTACTCAAAAGGATTACGATGCATAAGCAGTTCTAAGGAGGCGATTCTCCAAAGGAGTTCTATTTGGTTGAAAAGTGGAAAGGCGGTTACGTCTCACCCATCATTGATAAGCAAGGTCCCACCGATGATGATGCATTGAATCTTGAATTTGATCATCATCAAGATAAGTATGAGTTATTAAAAGATAACTTTCGATCGGTAGAAGAAATTCAAAGAAAGAAAAAGCATTACGAAAGCACCGCTAAGCCAAACAAAAGCACGGATAGTAATAATTAAAGTAATGCTAAGCCAACTTCTACCACTTCCGGTTCAAGTGAAACCACGCCGTAATCTTGGTGATAGTATTTTCTTTGGACCAACCGCAAGCCATTATTTGGTGAAGAGGAGTATCCACATGATCCTACCATGCCCGCTTGATTGAAATTGATACTCCTGCGATGATGAAGACATGGATGATTTCTTCAATCTTGATCTTACTAATTTGGAACATGTCATTCATGAAAGTCCAAGACCACCACAAGGATTCATAAGATTCATCCTAAGGAACAAATACTTGGAAATTTGAACACCCCTGTTCAAACAAGAAGAAAGGTTAAGAACACAAAAACCTTCCCTGAGCAAGGTTTCTTTGCAAGATCACTTCACAAAAGAAATAGTCATAAAGATCTGCAAAATTGCTTGTTTGCATGTTTTCTGTCTCAAAAGGAGCCCAAGAGAGTGGAAGAAGCTTTGTTTGAAGAAGGATGGGTAGAATCAATGCAAGAGGAGCTTCTATAGTTTAAGCTTCAAGAGGTTTGGACATTGGTTGATCTTCCTAATGGTAAGAGGGCAATTGGGACAAAATGGGTGTTCAGAAATAAGAGGGATGAAAGAGGTATAGTTGTAAGAAACAAATCAAGATTGGTTGCTCAAGGATACACACAAACTGAAGGCTTGGACTATGATGAAGTATTTGCTCCAGTTGCAAGAATTGAGGCTATAAGATTATTTTTAGCTTATACTTCATTCAAGAATTTTGTGGTGTATCAAATGGATGTTAAAAGTGCTTTTCCAGTATGGCACAATTGATGAGGAGGTTTATGTTTGTCAACCTCCTGGTTTTGAAGATCCTGGTCATCCTGACAAGGTCTACAGGGTGAAGAAGGCTATGTATGGGTTGCATCAAGCTCCTAGGGCATGGTATGAGTGCTGTCTACTTATTTAATGGACAATGGCTTCAAAGAGGGTGATTGATAAGACTTTGTTCATTAGGAAGCACAAGGATGATATTTCTTGGTTCGAAGTTTATGTAGATGACATCATCTTTGGCTCAACCAATAAGGAGCTATGAGGATTTTGAGAAACTTATGCATGATAAGTTTGGATGAGTTCTATGAGAGAACTCACTTTCTTTTAGGGCTACAAGTTCAACAAAGGACCGATGGTATTTTCATTAGTCAAGACAAGTATGTAGCGTATGTTTTGAAGAAGTTTGGGTTTCGGGATGTGAAGAGTGCTAATACACCTATGGAGACTCGAAACCACTGCTACCGAGATGATGGAAGTCCCAAAGTTAATTTGAAGTTGTCAGTCCATGATTGGATTTTTGATGTATCTCACCCATCTAGGCCGGATATAATGTTCTCGTATGTGTGTGTGCTAGATTTCAAGTCACACCAAATACATCACACATGAATGTCATTAAGAGGATCTTTATATATCTTAAAGGTCATCCTAAATTGGGCCTTTGGTATTCTAAGGATTCCCTTTGATTTGGTGGCCTATCAGAGATAGTGATTATCTTTGGTGCTAGTTTGGATAGGAAATCTACAAGCGGAGGATGTCGGTTTTGGGAAGTAGACTAATTTCATGGCGGTGTAAAAGCAAACTATAGTAGCAAATTCTACAAAATTTGAATATGTGGTTTGTTGCTAGTTGTTGTGGTCAAGTTCTTTGGATTCAAAATCAATTGCTGGATTTTGGGTACAACTTTATGCATACTAAGATTTACATTGATAATAACAATACAATATGCATTATTAAAAATCTTGTTTTACATTCTAGAACTAAACATATTGAGATAAGGCATCATTTTATTAGAGATTGTAATGAGAAAAGGTTGATTCAAATGGTAAAAATCCATACTGATTTCAATGTTGTTGATCTTCTCACTAAAGCTTTTGATGTGGGGAGGTTTCAGTACCTTGTAGTTAGTATTGGAATGATTAATCACTAAATCTCAACTTGTTTTGTAAAAGTTTGTACAAGTATTAGACTGTTATTATGTGATCTTAGTATTGCTATTTTTGTTTCTAACCACTGATAGTTATGTTTAAACCACTGTTTGTTGCTTTGTGTTCCCACTAACCATTTTACATAAATTTGAAAGTTTCTCACTATTTGTATGATGCAAGAGACTACAAAGGAAAAAGCCATGATACACTTATTCATAGTTCATAAACCGCATTATACAATGCAAGGTTACAATCATGGTTACAAACTACATGGAGCACACATTACACCTAGCTAATCTAGTTCCTATCATCTATTACAAAAGTGGTGGATGTACATATGAAGAAGTCGAATCGAAAATGTAAAGATGGATTGATGAAAGCGATGATGGATGCATTTGTGATACGAAAAATCTTTAGTTGTTCCATCTACTGCTCCACCATAAAGCAACTACTCCATCTTCCTTTTCCCTTTCCTTCACCTCTGCACCTTGCCCTTTCCTTCCTTCCATGATTTGAAGAACCGGATCACGGAGCAGAAGACCAATCACCACTTCCACATTGTTCGGGAGTGGTGGATTTCGCACGTGGCCTTGGTTGGGGTTGGGATGGTGACGGTTGTGCTCTCTCCTTCCTCCCTCACCAATCTATTGAAGGTTGGATCTAGGCGCTCGGTGGAATCATCGACCTCTTGATGACTCACTAGGATCTACCACACTATCATCTTCGATGAAGGGAGAAAGGGGACTTTCTAGGTGGGGATCTTCTTGAGGAATGTAAAGAAGCTTATGGGTTAGTATCATCACTGATGATGATGATGAGGAGGAGGATGTTAGATTGATAACCGGTTGATTCCACATCTTGATTGTGGATTTTTGAGAAATTAGGGTTTGGAAGTAAGTTGGATTATTTGGTGCGTGTCTCTTGTGCCTTGGGATTATTTTATAGGCAGCATAAATGGTGTTTGTGAGTAAATGATGGGAAGGTTTAAGTGGGTGAGCAGTTAATGAAGTCTTTTGACTTTAAAAAGCATTTATACAGAAAGTTGACCATATTGACTTAGATTTTAGCACATCGGCTAACCACTGCTAAGTATATGGAACCACTTTTGATTTTACTCTAACCACTACTAACCTTAACCTTCTTTTTGGTGCTTGGTTTATGTTTGTGATATGCAGGTATGAAGGATTGTTGTGTATTTTGGAGTTTTTGGTTTGGAGATTTTGCTTTGGACCTTTGGAGCGTTTGTGATAAAAAAACAAAAAAAAACAAAAATTGTGTTAAATCTTTGTAATCCTTCATATTTTGTGTGATATCATTAAGATTTACAGTTTGCTTGCTATATCTGTTGGTCAACCGATTGGAGTGAAGTTTTGTATCCATTGCTAGTGTTTTTCAAACCACGGATGGAGTTTTTCAAACCATCGCTAGCATATTGATGATTTTGGATACTTAAGGGGTTGTTTGGTAACTTTGGTGAAACCACGTTTATATCCCAAAATCACCGATAGGTCATTTATTTGATCTTCAAATCATTCCACTGGCGCTTTACATAAACCTAAACCACTTTCATCATTCGTTCACAAATCCCACTTAACACATCATCGATCATCATGCCGAATCAATATCCCACCTCCCATAACCTAGTTGCTAATTTGATAAAAAATAATCGATCCGAAGGTTTTCATCAAATGATTGATTTTCTTATTCACGGTCCTATTCACTTTGCCTTAACCGTCACACCAACTATCCTTAAATTATATATACATCAATTCGGAGGAATGCTAAGCTTGAGGATGTAGATGGTGTAGAAGTTTTTAGTACAGTTGTGGATGAGAATGATATTTTGGTTGATGAGGAGATAATTAGAGGGGTTTTGAAGTTCGATGATGCTGATGGTGTTGTTAATCTTTCAGATGCAGAGATTTTTTCTGGTTTAGAAAGGTTAGGATATACAAAAAGGGGGGACAAGGTAAATTTTTTAAGAGCATGTTTTCACAAAAATGGAAGTTTTTGATTCATACCTTGTTGATGTGTATAAGTAATAAGACCACTGGATTTGATGACTTTCCTTCCAAAATTGCTACTGCTATCATTTGTTTTTCCAAGGAGGAAGTTTAATTGGTCTAGGATGATTTATGATGGGTTTGTGCGTAATATTAGGAAGAAGGAAAATATTATTTATATTCTAGGTTTGTGCAATTGATTGTTGAAAGTCAAATAGAAGAACCTGTTGAGCATACTAAGGAGTATGAAGTGCATTATATGCTTCCTAAAGTTTTCGCACATATGAGGAATCAGAAACCCAATTTTTAACCAAGAGATGTTCCTTTATTCCCTTATATGCTTACTTTGCCTGCTATTCCTAAATTTGATGAAGGTCTTGAATCCCAATCCATAGAACCTGAACCCACTGCTGGTACACCTCAACCCACTGATAGTGCAATTGTTCCCACTGATAGTGCAATTGTTCCCACTGTTAGTGAATCACAACCCACTTCTAGTCAAACCCAAACCATCGCTACACCAATCTTATGGACTAGGAGAAGAAGGGCACCAAGCTACCTCAGGTGGTGTTAGTGGTGTTGTTCATGAGGTCATCACACGGTGTGGAGGTGACATGATTGGAAGGGCTTCCTTCTTGATTCATGCTTAGATCTTTGGTCGATAATGGTGGAAACATCATTAAGACCCAACCTTTGGCAACTCCTAATGTGGAAAGTTCCTTGGAAGTCAATACAGGTGGAGGAATCCCTAGCCAACTGGCCGTCTGAGGTACATAGATGTTCGGACACCGGTCCGATGCTATGTTTACTATATCAAGATTCACCTCTCGGGCGATTAACACACTCGGCGTGATGAGGATAGTTTGGAACATCAAACCGAATTAGCGGATCCTAAGCGGTACATGATGCCTTTTCCAATGAACCACCTCTCGGACCGATTAACACGTCGAAGTGGGAGGATATTCTTGAACGTTTTAATGAATTGACGGCTAAATGTGCTAAAATGGATGATACAATCTCAAGTCTTCAAGAGTTGGTTGTGTTTCAGGGTAAAGAAATTAGGAGGCTGAAGCATAGGATGTTTGTTTTGGAGAAAGTAAGAAGACCTGGGGTTGCTGTTTTAAGGAATATGAGAAAGATGAAAAAGAAGGTCGACTCTTCTCCAGCTATGAATGTGGAGAATGTATCCAAACAGGGGAGGAATGATGGCATGAATTCAGGGGAGGATGTGCATGTGCATATGGAAGAGGATGTGGATAGTGGAGATCAAGCAGCACAATTTTTGGTCTCTGATAAAGATGGGAATAAAGCTGTTCTTGAAAATTTGAAGACTGTGGTAGAAGATGAGGTAGTGCAGGACACAACCACGGCTAGTATTCTTGAAACTACTGCTGCAGTTTCTAATGAGATAATCATACCCACTGCTATCATAACCACTTATACAATTGTTTCAACCATCTCTGTTTCACCACCAAAATCAAAAGAAGTTGAGAAAGAAGTTGCAAGTACATTGATTAATCTTAGCAAAACCTCATCTAATCCTACAGCCGTCATTGCACCTGTTTTATCTCTTGAACCTACTGCAACCAAACCCAAAGGTAAAAGTTTAGTTATTGGTGAGCCTTTGAAGAAGAAGGTGGCTCGACCGGATATTGGTAAGGGTAAAGGTATTGCGGACTTGTCTTAAAGTTTAAAAGTGTAGCGAGCAGTTGCTTATGATGAAGAGTATACAAGAGGCATACAAGCTGAAGAGGAAGCAGCTGCAGAAAAAGAAAAGCAAGAAGAGGAGGAGGCTTCTCAGAAATGGTTAGCTAAATGGTATGAATCACAAAACTATCTGCAAGCTTCTAATCAAATACAGGATGAGTATACTACTCAAGAATGGGCATTGTTAGATGATGAGGAAAGAGCTAGAATTTTGGGTGAATCGGCAAGGAGGATTAGTAAGGAAAAGAAGCAAGTTATAAGAAAGAAACCTCCTATAATTTGTGAGATGAGGAATGTATTGATGAAGATTATTAAGAATTCAGGCATACATATTCTTGACAATCTTAGTAAATGTTCATTTGAAAGAATCCATGAGCTTTATCTGATGTGTATGAGGATTAATAATGAGAATTTTACTCCTATAGATCCTGAAAAAGATGAAGAGTGGATTAAAAGTAATCTAAAGAGAAAATATGAGATTCAGGAGACATCTGGTTCTAAAAGATTAAAAGAGATTGAAGATAGTTATCAAATTATCTCTTATGCATTTGAGCTTAATGGAAGTGAAGGCTGTTGGAAAATTCAAAGACTTAATAATGAAGTTTCTGAGTTTTATAAATTTTCACAAATGCTTCAATACCTGGATAGAGATGATTTAATGAATCTTTGGAAGCTTTACAAGAATAAGTTTGGTAGTATACATCCGGATGACTATCATGAGAGACTTGTTTATCATCACTTGAAGATTTTGTTTGAACCAACTCATAATGAACACGAATGGAAAGGACTCTACAATGGTCATGTTACAAGATGGTTTTATATCAAACTTGTGGAGTTCATGTGTTAGCGTATGCGGAGTAGTTATTCATATGCTTGTGAAGGTGATTATCCCAAATTGAATAATTATCCGAGGAGTTATTGCTCAGATGGCGAAGCCTGGTGGTTTGAAGATGTTGATGCCTTATGATGGTCAAGCTTACAATTTGTTGCTGAAGTATGAGAACATTCTTAAAACAAGTAAGTGTTTGGCTACATCCTCCAATTCAGATGTTTTGAGCTTAAAAGAAACTTGAGAATTCTATTTGAATGTATCAAATTTAGGGGAGGATTGTTGGGTTTTAGGTTCCTTGGATCATGAATTATTCTAAGTGTTGGAACCTCGGACAGAGTTGTTGAAACCACGAGCGTAAGAATGAATCCATGGCGATGAGAAACCGCGGCTAGTAGTATTGTGTAACCACGGATATTGTATTGTAACCACTACTAGTCTTATATAGTCGGTTTAATATTTTGTATTAGATAAATATGGAAAAGATATTTATCTTGTAGGTTACGTATTGTATTATGTAAAGGACTCATTAGCCTATAAAAGGAGGTCCTAGGTTAGATTAGATATACATATGTTTTATATCTAAGGTCGATACACTTCAAGGTTGTAAAACCCTAATACTGGTTAGAGTATTCGTATTAATAATAATATTGAGGTGTTGAATATTCATTGTTGTTCTTCTTAAGATTAAGTATTAAATTCCGCGTGATACTTAATAAGTCTTTGTTTAAGTCAGTTTCTATATTAGATCGTTTGCTCAACTGGGATCAACAAGTATGTTTGGGATTCTTGATTTGATGAGACAAAGTAAATAGAAGAATGAAACAAAGGGACTTAAAGTGATAAAGATTAAAACTACAAAAAGATGGAGGGACTTGCTTGTAAAAGAAGATTTACTTATTAGTCCTTTGTAGAGAGTTGTAAACCCTAATCCTCTAGTATATAAAGAGGACATAGGGTGTAGGTTTTACATACAATTCTTCCAATATGTAGACGTCTAGTAAAGGTGTGTGTGTGTGTGTCTAGGGTGTGTGTTCTTGTAAACGCCTAGACTAGAGTTAGTTTTGTTATCCCTAAGATCAAAGGTGTCTTTGATCCCTGTTATAGTTAGGTAACACGTTGTTATTACGATCAAATAATAATTGGGAGATGTGGAAAAACCTTGTGTCAATAACATAATTGTTCTTTATTGTTCATTGCATATGTATATGTTATTGTTAAACCCTAAGGCTCAAAACGATCTCAAGGAGTCTAACAAACTCCACAATTGGTATCAGAGCTTGGGGAGCTCGTTACCTAGGGATTCGCAAGGTCAAAGAATGGCGAAAAGAAGACAAAATTCGAATCTGGAATTTTTCGTATAGGTTTCTGCAGCGCTGTTTTGAAACGATCATAACTTTTTCGTTAACTGATGGATCGTGACGAAATTTTTGGTGGAAATTCTCTATATACCCATCTAACTTTTCACCGGAGGGATCGTCGATGTGAGCTTTCAATCAAAAGTTATAGGCTGCCGAATATGGCTGTTGACAAAGGTTTAATTTTCGAATTTTAAGGTTTTGGTTCTCATATTGGTTTGTCTTCTTGTGCAAGGTATCATCATTACTGATTTGAAACATTAAAAGATACCTAGTATTGATTTTATGGTTTCTCTTAAAGATAATTATGTGCATGTTGCCAATCCTCATATTGATACAACAATAGACGGTGGAATCTTTATTGATTTATTTGTATCTTTATCATGGGTCGGTGCTAAATTATGGCAACACCTCAATGATTTGCCTTACTAATTGATAAATTGTGGGTGTAGTAAACTTACGAAATTGATTATTTTATTCCATCTACTTGCTGCGTCTTTTATGATGGGTTAGAAAATCATTCTTCATGTGTTAAGGGTTTTATCTTTTTGACACTGTTGTTGCTACATGCTGTTTTGATCCAAGAATTTCGTTACTATAATTGGTTATTGTTTGTGGTTAAAGTTGCGAATAGGAGTGAGTTGTTAGAATCGGAACACGAAATGGATCTCTTATTGCATAGTATCGCGAAGTCAGTTGAATGGTGATATTGTTTTAATCCTTGGACGCTACTGATTACGATTCCGTTGTGATTGGCGGTGATTTTGTATGTCGACTTGTTGGGTTTTGTTTCATAACGAGGGTTAATAAAAGAATGGATAATGGAGCACATGATAGTCTAAAGGTTTGCATGTTTAGTCGATGCTATCAAGATTCAAGTTTAATGATGCTCATATATATTAGTTGTCGGGTTTTGCGACAAGGCGAAGATGGTTTCGAAGGGTTTATGACCGGCTATTTTGGTGCTAGTAAGAGTTGGTTTTGTGGACCTTTAGAAGCTATATATTATAAATGGACGTGGGACAATTTAATTGGTATTTAGAGATTGCATGTCAAGTTCTACTCTTGCTCGGGTTTGGAGGTTTGTGATATAATCGTTAAAACTACTAAGGAGTTTTTTTTTTTTTTTTTTTTTAGATGCTTATTAGATCATTAATGTTACTCCTTGGTTGTTACTCTTTGTTTGATTTAAGTTTCTACGGCAAGATCCGGTTAATCTTGCTTGTGGTGTCCGAGGAGTATTTTTCCACTACCAGTTTTGATCGATATCGGATAGAACTTATTTTTGGTTCTCGTATATTTTGGAATTGATGGGAAGTTGTAAGTTTTAGTCTGAAATTTTGGCGATACACACACGATTGGTTCACACACAAAAGGAGTTTGGTTATTTGTTCTTAAAATTTTTAAAAGGCTCGTTTTGGATTTATTGCATAATTGATTACGAAGACGATTATTTATCACTTATTTGAAGGTGAAGTGGAATTACTTGGATGCGTGTTCTTATTATATTTTTAAATTGCGGAATCGTTTAAAAGTAACTTGTTCGTGCTTCAATGATTGTGACGAAGAATTGACATAACACTTAAAGGAGTGACGTTATTGTGCTCAGTGATTATCGTCAAGAGATTGCGGTCTCCTTATACATTGGTTGGTATACGTCCAGAGTCACGTGGATAAACAAGACATAAGATACAAGTTTGGGTTATTTTACTTCTTCATCAAATTCGTTATATTTGGTTTTCTTCACATGTGATCATTACATGGAGCTTACGGATTTGAAGAATCATTTGATTTTCATGCACCACTCAAGGGGAAGTTTCTATTGCTCTGAAACCAATTGTTGAAACTAAAAACGTGATAAAGATAGTTTCGTGATCGTTTATGAGCCTCTAGGGTTTAACAATAACAAAGATATAACATTGCATAGCGGAATAAACATAATAACACTTTGTTATTGACACAAGGTTTTCATCATCATCTCCCCAATTATTATTTGATCAGAATAACAACATGTTACCTAACTGTAACAGGGATCTAAGCCATCTCAGATCTTAGGGATAACTAGTTCTAGGCGTTTACAATGAACGACGCCCTAGAACACACACACACACACCTTTACTATTCGTCTACATATTGGAAGACTTGTATATAAAACTTACACCACATGTCCTCTTTATATACTAGAGGATTAGGGTTTACAAAATACTATGAAGGACTAAATAATAAATCTTCTTTTACAAGCAAGTCCTTCCATCTTTTTGTAGGTTTCATCTTTGTCACTTTGAGTTCTTCTTGTTTCATTCTTCTTGTTTTGTTTCATCAAATCAATAAACCCAATAATATCAGAGCTTGTGATCTAGAAACTGAACTTTAATGGCCTAATTTCTACTAGTGACTAAATATTAAAAGCCAAATTAGGTCCTCAGGGTTTACTATTGAAATCATTTTTATCTTTGTTAAGACCTCGACTAGTTGGCAATGGAAGCCTAAGACCAAGGTTTTACATCATGTCAACTGTCATCAATGGACCTAAATAAATTTGATTATATTAATGCATGATGGCGAGACCAAGTCAAGATTGACTTGGGTCCATGAAAGAACTAATTTGTTTAAATTCATATGCGGGGCAATCTACAAGATGAGCTAAAGACAAAGGAATTTTTATAGTGGTTGCTCTGGGCGCATGACTTGGGATGGGAGCAACACGGAGGATTTTGAAGCTTTTGATGGAGGATATGGGCATTTGGCAATGAACCAAAGGGAAGAAAGATACTTGGCAGAGGCACAATCCGAGCTGGGACATTAGACTTTGAAAAGGTCTATAGTGCAGAGGACTAAAAGTACAATTTATTCGGTGTTTCTCGAATGTGTGATAAGAAAACTAGGTACTTTTGGTGGCCTGGTGTGTGGTGTTGTCACTGATTTTCGAGATGCCTAATAAAAAGTATATACTGAGGTTAGGGTACCTAGGAAGGAAAACATATATTGTTTTGATCTTAAATATGTAATTCTAATAGGTCCTTAACCTTTTTGTTTATACAAGGAGCGTTAGAGTTAGTGATAGGGGTGAGCGAAAAAACCAAAAAGCAGAATAAATCGAAAACCGAAATCTAACCAAACCAAAATAACCGAACTGAATTTGCTAAAACGAACCGAACCGAACTACTAATTCGGCTCGGTTTGGATATGGGTTCAGCATTTGAGCCGAAATCGAATTCAAATAAATATATATATTTTATATATTTATATATTTTATGTATATTTATTTATAAATAAATACTATTAAAAGTTATCATATAATATAATAAAACACTTTTATGTTTGAAATATATTTTTTGTTAAATATCTATGTAATTATTAGTTCTTTATTTTTAAATAGTGAAATTCGGGTTTTCGATTCAACCTGAAACGGGACCGAATTAGATTCAACCGAACCGAACCGAAAACCGACTTTGAATTTGGTTCGGTTCAGTTCTCAGTTGACCTAAAATGTTTTTAACCGAATTAACCCGATTAACACCTTAGTTAGTTAATGATATATATTCTGGGCTTTCATTATTGGGTCCAAAATTTTAACAAAGGGCTAAAAAAGAACTTTTATAAATTGAATCAGGCCCATTGACCCATAACCAGCACCACCTGGGTCATGATATATATAGGGTTTGTTGGTATATAAAGATTAGGGGCTATTGTGATAGAGAGAGAAGAAAAAGAGCAAAAAATGGAGTACCAGTGTGTTATGTGTCCGGAGGGCAAATGCTCACCAGATTGTCCAACCCTCGACGTGCTTCCGTACAAAGAGCCGGTTGCTGAAGAGAATATAAAAAAGGCTCGAAAACTTGTGGCTTTAGGAATGGATACAAGCTACATTAAGGATACTTTGAAGATTGCAGGGGAATTTGATGCTAAGAATAAGCTTATCGACATGTGGCTCTTGGAATATGATACCAAACCCAAAGAGAAAGACCCATTGCTTGTACTTATTGAGAACAAGAAGATCTTAGCTCAGAAACAAAAAGTTCTTGATGAAAAGAAAGAAAAACTTGCTGATAGTAAAAGATTGCTTGAAGCTCTCAAATCTCTCAATGCTTCTTTGGCTGTTGTTGATGAAAGTGCTCCTGTTGCTGCTGATGAAGGTCTTCCGGGTTTGAAAAAGTGCACTTCAAACAATTAGGTATTTTTTTTTTCCTAAACCCTTAATCCAAACACTCCCTTATACACCAGTTTATTTATGAGGGTGTTTGGGATTGATAACTTTTTTATAAATACACTTAAAAGCTGCTTAATAATAAGTATGTACTTTTAATAACAGTGTTTGGATTTGTTTATAAAAAAGCTGCTTTTATGAGAAAGTGTTTGGATACTAAAACTGCTTTTCTGCTTAAAAAAAAGCAGAAAAACAGAAAAAATAAGCAATGCCAAACACCCACTATGTCTTCTATTTAATAACCTTTTGACATATAATAACGAAATTCAGATGATAATATCTGTACATAGTTGTAATTACGCCATTATATTAATGTTTGGCTTCTTTCCTTTTTGCATTCCTCGCAAAACTTAACATCTGTTGTTAGTCCCTGCTGAATTACATGCTTTGTTTTGCAAATACCATATGCTTTACTACTAGTATTATAAATGTTTTAGGTCCATTAGTTTCTTGTATATTAGTGTTGCAAATCTTTCTACTATTCAGTTCGAAATTTGTACCTTTGTTTTTGAAGGTGAGTTTCGGTGTCGTGATGGCGAGACTAAATGATCCTAGACCATTGGCGCTCGGCTGGGAATCCCAGGCACCACTGAGCCACTTATGAAAGCCGATGGAAACCTCCAACAAAGCCGCCTGAGCGCGACACTTAATGTTGGGTAAACCACCTTATCGGACTCGAACCCCTTGAAAGCGGAGAGCCCTTCGTTTAAGGACTTGTGAGAACCATTGCAGCTAAGCGGCCGTTCCGATAAATATTTATAAATTTATGTAATAATCATATTCCGTATACATATCGAGTTTATAAAAATATTTTGCATAAGTTTACAAAGTTGATATACATAGAGTTTACAAAAGATCATATATTGACTAGTACTCAAAATTGAGTTAAAATTACTAAGCCCAAAGAAATGCTTGACTTTTTCTAAAAGCTTAAAAAATGGCGCGCGCCTTGCGATTTAGCGTGCGCTGCGCCTTTTGTATATGACTAAAACTACGCTAAAACCAGCCCGAGATTTCGTAGCAATGAGCTCGCCTCGCTTAGCGGCAGCTTTTGCCGTAAAGTATACCTAGAATTTCTTGATATGTACTCGTTATTTTTTTATCAATTTTCTCATTATGTCTTTTCTTAACAAATCTAATACTTTTACTAAGTTTGTTGAATTTCACTCCACTTGTAAAACTTCGTTTAATCTGATAAAGCTTTTCGATGTGACAATAGTAGTGAGTTCGATAACACCGTATTTCTGATCATTTACCAAGCAGCATCGGTGGTGCGAAAGCACAGAACCTCTTTTCATCTTGGGGCCTCGTTTTATTGTGTATATTATTTTAGTTTAAAATTCTCTATCTTTACAAAAGCGATTAATGGTAGTGAATATACTATTAAATATATATTTACTAACTTTATCACGATGACCAATATAATTAGTTTGACAAACATGATCATACTGAACTTTGATAAACCAATTTTTTGTTTAGGGCCCTTTGGTTTAGCCTTGGCGCTGAAATCGATGGGTCGGCCTGCGAGCATCCGTACTACGTTCGTTACTTGCCCTCTCGGCGAAGCGATAAATTCAAACAATAAAGAACCTTATCCGTACATTACTTTTCAAGCCATCTTCCTCTTTTTACGGTGAAGCCGCCCGTATATTTCCTCTAAATATTTTACCATGCACCGCCGTAATCTACGCTTCGCTTCCTATATAACCTGAAACCCATTAGGTCTTTCACGTGTCTTTGGTTAGTTGTGTTATGCCTGTCTTTCACCGATCATATTTGCACCATGCTCACTCCATATATTTTCTTGGCTACTGTCGAACCACCGCGGTTTTGTTGCCTACTTTCCATAACAAAATCATTTAGTCGTATACCTACGATAAGACCATTTTCCATTAGGTTTTGTCGCATAGTTCCCTTCCCTACACCTACGACACTTTTCGAACCTTATCGCCCATTATTCTGACCCCCAACCAAAATACATTGGCGTCGTCCAAATACTTGGCCCGATGACTGCGGGTTAAATTGTCCCGACACAGCATATCACCCGCGGGCAGATACCGCTTTTATTGACCAATGTCACGGGTAACTTGAGCCCAGATACTCATCCACTGGGTTCAATCTGACTGCTAAACATATTATTCCGTATGACACAGCATGTCATTGACATCCTCGTCCGTTCTAATCCATCGAGCCACCTCGACTACTGTTGGTCATGTTTTCATGTTGGTACTAATAGAATAATCGAGTTATAATTG